>JAVXUP010000866.1:0-328416 GCA_033070095.1 Escallonia herrerae
TGTACTCTGCTCTAATCAAAAGGAAACATTGGATCATGTGTTTATCCAGTGTTAATATGCTCAGGAAGTATTGAAGCTTGTACTCAATAAAATGCAAATGAGGATTCCTTTGGAATCTTGGAACCAAATACTACAATATGCAGCTCAAAACTTTAGGGGGAAAAGCTTTAGAGCTAAGCTATGCAAGGTAAGTGTTAGTATAATAATATATGGCCTATGGCAGGAGAAGAATTCAAGAATCAACAAGTCAATTCTCAAGGATGCTTCTTTGTTATACTTCATCAATTAGCCATTGCACCACAGGAAGACAAGTGTATGAGAACTTTGCAAACACTTAAACAGAAAATGAAAATATGAGAATTTGAAGTAGCTAAATCTTGAAGAAGTTTAAGCGGCGAGGATTATAGTTCAAGTAATATGTTGTTATACGTACCCGAAAAGGACGGGGCAACTGAGTAGATGTCATTTGAGGACGATGGTTAATAGATGTAGCAGGACTACAAGCATCAGACTGGGATTCTTCACGTCCTCTATGTCGTAGGAACATAGACTTTAGCTCATCAATTCGGTTGTTAAACCTTTCCTCCATTTGCTCGCAATTTTCCTTCCACTCCATTGCAATCCTTTGTGACTGTTTACGGCTAGGTATTTGACCCCATACATCAGATTGGGACACACCTAGCCCATACATTCGAACACGACCATATTTGTCTTTTCCAACAACTTGAGAAAGTATGTCATTTTCAGCAGGTAAATCTTGAGAACCCTCTGAAAGTTTTTCTCTCTTCTCGTGCATTTGTGCCTACAAGACAAAAAAAACCTTCAATCCTTATGGTTTGCAATGAAAAATTATTAACATGTAGGGAAAATAAGTGTAAAGACTGCAAATTTACCATGTAATTTGCTGCCTCCACAGTGGATGGTGTTCTGTTCTCATCTTTCTTAGAGTGGCATTCGATAAACATATCCATCCGTGATGGTTCATGGCCCAATTCAGCTCTCTATCCAATAAAATAAACTCACCATTTAGTTTATTAATGTTCATACAATCTAATGTTTATTAAGGATGAGTATATACCTTTCTTTCACGGACTAGGGCGTAACTCTCTTTGCCTGTAGTCTGCACCAACTTCTTCTGATTCTGGTTAGCCTTGTTTTTCTCACTAATTCCCTGAATAACATGGACATTTGGTTAGTCATATGAGGGTGAATGTAAGAAAGGATTCATGTAATAGGTTCACTTGTAGCATTAAAACATTTGGTTAGTTGGATGGGGCTCAAAAGGCTGTCCATCCGGAGTAAATACGTTGCTCGGGGCTCAAAAGCCTAGCCGATTGGAATAGAGCAGCCATTAGCAACATATTTCAGATTCATCGACCAGCCTACCCAGTGGTCCATTAGCGTACATATTTCAGATTCTGGGGTTTATGAGGAAATCCATAGGATTCTCTTACGGTACTAATGGACACAAGCTTGAGAGCTGAGTAAGGACAAACACTTGAGGACTTTTATATTATATGCTATGGTCCTAAAAAATATCAGCTCGAAAGCTGCACTGATATTCCTTGAAAGTTCTGTGTGTCAAAAGTTGAGAAGAAACCTTAGGGATTAAGAGGAAAAGGCAAAATCATCTCTCACCATCCACTGAGGCAAAGAGAATCAAGGAGATCTTGCCTGTGGATGAGGTTGGCTCCACCCCTTTGCTTGCGCTCAAATCTGAACTCAATGTGATCACTTAATAGCGAATATTTGTTTTCCTTAAGCAATATAAAATCCTACTTTAGCTAATGAGCATGATATGCTTAGATATAATAGAGCTTGCAGCATTCGCACTTAAAGCCAATTAGAGCAGATTTGAAGAAACAATGAAGGGTGTTGTAGATTCATGTCATGAGGGGGAGGTTTGATCAGAGAGTTTGGTAGAAGAGAGCATGCAAATTCCTAAAGATGCTGGTGATGTGGCAACAGAAAAAGTAACTTCCCAGACAGTTACCAATCTCTAAATTTCCAACATTATATACACTTAATTCGGTTACAGTTGACCCCATTCAGCTCATCATGGAGACCCCAAACACCAAATCTGCTCAAAAGGTCAATCTGCTACTTCTTCTTCTTCTCTCTTTCTCCCCCTCATCCCCTACCACCGCGCACACACATAGAAAAGATGTTCTAACATATTTCTTTGATTTTATTTTTATGAAGTATGTGAAGAGTAGCTCACAAACAGCAGTTCCGGCTAGTGCTAGAGTTGTTAGATCCAGTTCACCGGAACAGCAGCCGAAAAACAACTCTTCGGTAGGACTTAGAGATGTTTTTCACGTCACTCTTGCCTATATTATCATAACAATAAAGCAGCCATTAGCATACATATTTCAGATTCATCGACCAGCCTTGTTCATGTTCTCTTCTTGTGCGTGTGTGTGTTTGTGTGCGCGCACACAGGAAACAGGTCTTGCAGCACTGCTGCAACAGGAAGGTTGAACATTAAAGGGACATACCATGGCCTTTTCAGTACCCCAATGCACAACAAGATTCTTCCATTGAACCAGCTTGACTCGAGTTGGTTTTCTCTTAATTTGATCATCATAGGACATCGTCGGATCGTAATGATCCTTCTTTACCTTGGCCTTCCAATTCCTGAATTTCTTTGCAAAAGATTGCAAGAGCCATTCATCGGAGCCACAAGGGAGATCAAATTTTTCCTGGAACAAAGTAGAAGTAAATAACTAATCAAAATCTCATTACAATGCTGAACACCATTGCTTAGCTAAATTACATGACCATCAATAGCCTGTAAAAGCTTTCAGCTTGCAGCAATCAACAACTTTGAAAGAATTTTCACTTACCTTGATTAGATCTAACATATCGGTTTTACGAAATTCCGGCTGCTCATGCCAATTCTTGTCGAGTTCAGTATATCTTCCGCATCTTATTATGCTGCCTTGGAAGTGTGTCAATTTCTTTGTATTCATCTTGTCAATAGGCTGTCCAAACTCGTTAAATATAACCTTAATCCGCTCCCCTTCAGGCTGGCCCCAAATACTTTTCATAGTTGTTGGGCCTCGTACTCTTTTTCTTGTGTTATTGACTTCTTTTGGAATTGCAGTAGCAAAATATAACATACAAGAATTAGATCAATGTTAAATGGAAGAAAGTAGTTGAGGAGGGACAAAAAACTAATTTGTTTTTCCACTTACCTGTGGCAGGATTAGACTGGCCAGAATTTATCCCATCAAACTGAAGTGGATCAGTTTGTACATTGCTTTGCTCAATCATGTTTTCTCCACTACTTCGAGCTCTAGAAACCATTTCTGCACATGTAATGAAAGAAGAGACCAATAAGCAATAAAGCATATCACTTAAAGTAAAACATTCAGCAATTGAGTACCGTAAGGTTAAGGGCAGGAATGGGAATCTACTTTACTAGATTAGAACAATAATCTGATGGAATCCACAAAAGTAAAGTCAAAAGAACAAATCAGCAACTCTGCTCTGCCTGGAATGTCCTGTGTATCACTTCGTTATTACTGTAGTTGGTGTTTGTATGACAAGGGCAGCAGCTCTTATTGATTGTTCATGCACTGAGTTCAACAAACGGAATGTTAACAAAGCAAAGAAATGATATTTAATACTAAGTGATCTCTAAATCCACCATTACTTCAAGAAAATTAAGCAGAAGGGGGAGAAGAAGAACAAATGAAGAAGGAAATATAAGATAAGAAGGAGATACATCCAGTACTCAGGAGGATAATCTCAAGTAATCAAGCTTGTTCAATTCATATTAATTATGGTGCCCTGTACACCCTCTCTAACCCAACTAACATCCTCATCTCGATCATGTTCTTGGGCATTACATGGTTCAGATTGCAAATATGTCTCGACATCATCTTCAGAAGCAACTGCATTCATATCAAAAGCATCTCTAGCAGTTGTCTTGATCACAACATGCCATCCACCAACATCCTCTGTGTAGAATACTTGTTGAACCTGAGAAGCTAGAACAAACGGTTCTTTATGACGAGTTAGCCTTTTGAAATTCAGTAAAGTGAATCCATTTTTGTCCTCTTTCTTTCTACTGCCTTTGGACACCCAGTTGCTTCTGAATAAGACAACTCTTTTAGATCCTGAGTATTGCAGCTCAATGATCTCTTCCAATACTCCGTAATATGTTAAATCTCCTAAAATAGGATTGTCATCTCTAGCACTAGAAAAGCTCGGCGTCATGGCATTAACTACAAGACCGCTATTCTGAGTTTTCCTATTTTGCTGTAGTTCTTTGATATGGAACCTGAAACCGTTGATAATAAACCCCTTATATCTGGTCACAACTTCATTTGGACCTCGAGCTAATATCCTTAGCTCTTCAGAAATCCGCTTATCTCCGGCAAGATACAACTCTAAAACCTGCTTCAACAAAGAAAGGTAAGAAATAGATAAGTTACATTGTGAATTTCTTTCAGCATTATGCTCTTTACTTACATGGTTTTCGAACCAAGACGCAAAAGTTGCATTGTGGATCTGTTTTAGTTGACGAATATGTCGTCGTGGATTTTCTCTTCGAACAATATCATAGTGTTGGCTGCATGCAAATTTGATTAAGAAGATGATCGATTCTAGACATCATAATAAACGCAGCAATTTCCTTACTTTATATAAGGTGCAACATCATCACAGTTGAACAACACATATAAATGTGCCTTCGCCAATGTTTCATCGTCCAATGATCCCATCTCTGCCTTTCCGAGTGGTCGCCCCGGGTTCAAGAAAATAGGCAGCCCAGAATTAACACCTTCTGAACTATCATTTCGAGTCTTCCAATTAAACTTTGTCTCGACGTTATCTCCCAAGTACAAAGAGCAGAACGTTAAGCATTCTTCCGCTATATACCCTTCTGCAATAGATCCCTCAGGACGACTTCGATTTCTCACATAGGATTTAAGCGTAGCCAAATACCTTCGGTCTTAAAAATGTTAATGGTCTAAGCTTATATTGAAAAACTGAATAACAAAAACTAGTTCATAAGCATTTGTTATAAGATACCTCTCAATGGGATACATCCATCGAAAATGTACCGGGCCAGCAATTTTTGCCTCGGTAGCCAAGTGTACTGTAAGATGTACCATAACATCAAAGAAAGATGGTGGAAATATCATCTCTAGCTGGCAAAGAATTTCTGCTATCTCGCTCTCTAGTCGAATCAAGTCACGAGGATGAAGAACTTTCAAGCATAATTGTCGAAAGAACCGACTCAGTTTAATTAAAGGGAAGCGCACATGCTTAGGTAATACTTTTCGCAATGCTAATGGAAGCAATTGTTGCATTAAGATGTGATTGTCATGACTCTTTAGCCCCAAAATCTTAGGTGGCTTTAGTTGCACACATCGTGAAATATTAGCTGCATAACCATCTGGAACTTTGACTTTTTTCAAGACTTGGCAAAATTTTTCCTTCTCCTCCTTATTCAATGCAAAACACGAAGGACTCAGATATATTTGATTGGACTCGTCATATATAGGATGGAGTTCTGGTCTGATACCCATATCTTGTAAATCAAGTCGTGCCTTTAAGTGATCTTTTGATTTTCCATCAACATTCAACAATGTCCCGAGCACACTATCACAAACGTTTTTTTCAATGTGCATCACGTCAAGATTGTGCCTCAGTAAGTTATCCTCCCAATACGGCAATTCAAAGAATATACTTTTCTTCTTCCAATTCAATGACAAATCTGGATTATCTTTTACTAATCTACCAAATATAATCTGAATGTCTTTCAAATCATCTAAGATCATCGTCCCAGTCAAGTAGCGAGGTGGATTTCTATGTTCTTCTTTACCATCAAAGGAGTTCTTATCTTTTCGAAATGGATGATTAACATCCAAAAATCTACGATGACACATATAACAAAACTTCCCACTGTTTTTCAACCATTGAGAACAAGCATCTTCATGACATAAAGGGCAAGCAAACTCTCCTTTAGTACTCCATCCAGACAAGTTAGCATAAGCTGGAAAATCATTTATCGTCCACATTAACGCAGCATGCATTTGAAAGTTCTCCTTCGTTGAAGCATCATAAGTTTTTACCCCGTCCTCCCATAATTCCTTAAGCTCCTCAATCAATGGCTGTAAATATATATCAATATTGTTCCCTGGAGCAGTAGGACCCGGTATAAGCAATGATAACATAAAGTAAGGCTGTTTCATACACATCCACGGCGGCAAATTATACGGCATCAAAACAACTGGCCATGTACTATGAGCAACACTCATTGTCCTAAACGGATTAAATCCATCGCATGCTAACCCTAGCCTTACATTGCGAGGGTCTTTAGCAAAATTGGGATTTAGGTGGTCGAAAGTTTTCCAAGCTGGGGAATCTGCTGGATGTCGCATGCAACCATCTTTGGTGCGACATTCATGGTGCCACCTAAAAAAAGGAGCTGTTTTTGATGACATGAACAGCCGTTGTAACCTTGGTTTCAATGGAAAATAACGCAAAACTTTTGTTGCTACTTTTTTACCCTTTTTAGATGAACATGACCCTTCCTCTGACAAATCTTCATCTGTGGTCCACCTAGATGCATGACATACATCACATTCCATCTTTGTTGCGTTTTCCTTCCAGTACAACATGCAATCATTTGGGCACGCATCAATTTTTTCATAACCAAGGCCTAGGTCCTTTATCAACTTCTTTGCCTCGTAAAAGGACTTTGGTAGAGATACACCATCTGGGAATGCTTCGTTTAGTAACTCAAGAAGATATGTAAATGCCTTGTTGTTCATTTTACCAAGGGATTTGATGTGAAGCAACCGAACAAGGAAAGAAAGCCTAGAAATTTTTTTGCAATCCTTATATAGCATTTCTTGAGAATCTTGCAGTAATTTATAAAATTTCTCCGCCTCTCCATTAGGCCCTTCCATTGCAACATCAGTTGCACCTTCTCTAACTTCGTCACTGGACATATGAAATCTATCATGCAGAAGTCCTCGCATATCATCAATCACATCTAATGCAACATGTGCACGAGACAAGGGTGCAGCAGATGACTTAACTTCTCCGTGAGCAACCCATTTAGTATAACCCTTTATAAACCCATTACAGATTAGATGCCCACGTGCACCTATCCGCGACACCCAAATGGAATTCCCACACACATTACAGGGGCAAATAATCTCTCCATCAACACTTGCATTAGCAAACGCAAAATCAAGAAACTCTTCCACTCCTTCAAAATATGCACTGCTGGTCCTACGTTGGTTCATCCAACTCTTATCCATTTCTCTACCTTAACCAAATAAAGAATATGTATCAGTCTTTCAGTCTACTTTCTTAATTCATAAGTCTATCTAAGTAAAAAATAATCAGTATATTTACATTCAAGAACATATGACTGAAAAAGAGCACAAAGTAACTACTTTTGTGAGCCTTTTAAGGAAAAACTGAAGACATATTAATTCCTAAAGAAGAAAACTGCCTGAGTATATATAGATGTTGTTAGGAAAAAGGTTTTTGCTCACATAAAATCTACTAAAACTGTAGCAGGAATCAGTTATAGGTGGAAACATGATTACTTTCAAAATTGAACCAGCTGATTTCTAAGAAAGGAGAAATAGAATTAGGAAAACCAAATGTAAGAAGTTAAGTCCATTGAATTACCTGTATGCACCTCAATATGGAGTATCTACAGATCTACCAACAAAAACACAAAAAAACTACCATTAGAAATTGAATAAAAGAAACTTTGCAACATTGAACTGCTGCATTCTAGTCTGCCACTTTATATTCACAATCATCACTTACTAGCTTTATCAAAAATAAGATATGAAAAACCAATACTCCAGGGTAGGAAGGGAAGTGCACCTTTTGCTCTCCACCATCAAAACCACAGACACGAAAGAGCTGTTTGTGATCAAAACAACCTGCAATAATTTGCGTTACAGAAACAAAAAGCCCAAAGATTTTAGTTTGGGGGGTATACATTGGAATTTGGAAACAAGAAAGATGGACAGAAGGAACAAATGCTAGAGGCAGAGGCAGAGAGAGAGAGAGGCACATGTACGCAACAAAATGCTTTTATATAGTAACTATAATCTGAATCAGACCAGAAATTTTAAGTCAGGAAAAGGTAAACAAATAATGGAGGGCCTGTTGTGAAGTGAATGATGATTATGGTTGCTCTGAAAATTGAGAATCAAAACAAGAAACAACAATATTTTTTATTTTTATGTTTCTCTCTTTGGGTAGAGGTTGAAGGAAGAGCCAACCAACGGTAATACCAGAACCACACGCAAGGGTGGGGTTATGGTACCAAGCGACAATGGGTGCTTTGAAGTGGACACAATGCGCTGAAAATGCGGGGTTGACTGTGTTAAAACACCTCCAAAAACATGTCTTTGATCAGCTCTCTGGGTATCTGTCTCAGCTAGAGAGCCTGACTTTGCACATTGGCTGTATTGGGGTGAGTTGATGTCCATTAAGCTGCATTAGCCTTTTCTCTCTCCTGTAAAGACACATGTTTTACCACTATAGATTTGGTTTTACAGGCAGGTAGCTCCAAGAAGATCCCTGAATTCCCTAAATTGAAACATCTAGTGTTGCTATAACGCAGCTTCGTACGCGAGCCAGAAATCTTTGTTCGGGTCGGTTCCTTGATTAAGGCGTCCCCTTATGTAAAACAAGTGGCATATCCTTTCTAATCATTCTGGGATAATCATAGTTTTGTATTCTCATATCCTTGACTCACGTTGCAGCTTTCATAAGCTTATATGAGAGATACTATATAGATGTGTGCTTTTGGGCAGCCTTAATGTAAATTCACGTCCAGCCTCAAATTTCTACCCAGTTTCTTTAAAGTTACATTGAACACACTACTGCAACAAACCTTACATATTGAACACACTTCTGCAAAACAGTAAGAAATTTCAGGTAGAAATTTCAGGTCTTTGAGAAATAATGGCTTGAAAAACTAAGAAAATTTGGTAGCACGGTATGTAAATAGCAGATCGAATCGTGTACAACACAAAATGTATAAGTTTTCTTGCATAGACTTCAGTTGCATGTAAGTATCCTTGTTTCTGTAGTCATTTTCTGCTCTCCTAGGTTCATAAAAATGGATGATTCGAACCTCGGTGAATAAGATTCTTTCTCATTTCTGATAGACATTGTTTTCTGGGATTGCTTATTTAGCCTTTTGGGGATTTCTTGTGTTAAATAAACAATCCCAAAAAACAATGCCTATCACAAATGGTGTGGTTGGGAGCTCTGGTATTTGATCACTCCGCATGTGCTTTGATGCACTTGGAGGGAAAGAAACAGCATTTGTTTGCATTTTGCTAGAATTAGTTGCTGAAAATAATATCAGCAGAATGTTCTCTGGGACCATTAGGGTGGGCTGCCCTGAGGTATGGTTTTTGTTTGATTAGATCACATCTGGCTATCTTAAACGCACACCTTAGGCTTAGGCTCTCAAATTTCTTTTTATGTACTTATAATGCTACTCAAATCTATTAAGGAGGCTCTCTTTTACAGCCCAGGAAGAACAAAAGGTCAAAAAATTGTGTCATGGCTTCTTCTATCCTAAATGTTACATGCCACCCCCAAACCCTCTGATTCCATCCTCGTATCACTGTTAGGTACCAATACATGACAAAAAAGCTTCCACTACGCTTCACAATGACAACATCCATCGGTTCTGTTCATGCTTCAACATTACTAGTACCCAAGAAATCAATTACACAGTATCTTCATACAAAGTACCCAAGAAATCAAGAAACCACATCATCAAATCACCCATTAAGACCCTTACCCGAATACACAATCATCCATTAAATGCACAATAATTCAACTAAGTAGAAAGTATGATAGAGAAAGGGATGAGCAGGTTACCTTTTGGCTTCAATTTCCTTGGATTAATCAGCTTGGTCGTGGATGTTGTTCATGGTTGAAAGAGAAGCGGAGAGAGAATCTGAAATCGAAAAGCTTGCGAAGAATGAAATGGCAAATGGAAAATTACAAACCCAGATTGGTCGTGGATGCTAGAGAAAGGGAGGAGCAGGTTACCTTCTGGCTTCATATTCCTGGGATTAATCAACTTGGGTCGTGGATGTTGTTCATGGCTGGAAGAGAAGCGAAGAGAGAATCTGAAATGGAAAGGCGTGCGAAGAATGAAATGGCAAAAGGAAAATTAGAAACCCATAAGTGACGGGCTGAAACGGTGTCGTATGCGACACTTGGCGGTTTTTTCATCCTTTTTTTTTCCTGTAGCGCGCCACCGAAAATTTTGATATCAAAACGCCGTCGTTTCTAACGAAAGCGTCCTTACAGCTAATTGGAAAAAGGGACGCTTCCTACCTAGCGTCCTATATTCAACTTTTTAGGACGCTTTTAATAAAGCGTCCCTTTAGAGGCGTCGTTACAACCTAGTTTTGTTGTAGTGTTTGTTGAGGATACATTGGCCACTAGTGTTTACTTCTAATGAGTTTATGAAGAGCATATCTTATAAAACTATCAGGTTTATATGAAAATTACATATTTTATATATGAAACCAGAAATGTGTATATAGTTACATGTTACGTTGATGGCATAGCAAGGACCCGCAATCATGGCTTTAATGTTTGAGTAGGGGTAGGTCAGAAGCTAAAAAGACTGATTAAATCATATTTCATATGAATGTGTACTGTGGATAAATCACTTTTTCTTACTCAGGATTTTTAGGTGTTTGACAAATGCACAGTTGTTTAAATCATCTTTTAAAAGCTAATAATTTTATGTTAATATCATAGTCCAAGAAGACAAAGATTTTGGATCAATTACTTTTTCATAAACATGTTTGACGAAGTAAACTAACAAAATATTCTTATTAATTATAAAGACCTTTAGCATCTGTTGTTCAAACATTAGATTTTTTGTCATTGTGTCGCATTAAAATTGCTTTTATTCTTCTTATCCATACACCAAGTATAGCTTAAAGCCAATTTTGTTAAATAGCTTAAAGTTGATTATGAAGGTTGATTAAGATTTAATTTGAACTTTTGCTTCCAAAATCGGTCCCAAACAAGTTGTAACTAAATTGTAATGTGACCTTTTCTGTTTGCCAATAGGATTTGTAATTAAAAGTCATTAACACCCTTAACTTAAATAATGTTAAATTCAGAAAGAATATTTTAAGGAAATAAGCTTGATATTACATTATAGACTGAATACATCATTTGTTTTGAAAAACACTTAAATCCGTAAGGTTTACTTTAAGGAGAAGAAAAAGTTATAAGTCAAAGCACCCTCAATTATTTACTAAAACTTATATCCAATTAAAGTATTTTTATAATTTTCTTTTCATTTATCATCTGTGCTGTGCTAATGCTATGCAATTATTAGTTCTCCCAAAGAAAAAAAAAAAGGAAAAACTAAAGAAAGTTTGCACTCACTATTCACGTTTTGCGCTATTACACATTTTCAAGTCAAGAACGTCTTGTTTTTTCTTGATTACATATTATGGTAAGTACATCAGATGAAAAGTGGCTGGAAAATGAACTACTCAAGCAATGCATATTGGAATCTAGTGCTTATTTCACCGTATTGTAAAGTCAAAATTGCTTCCTTGTTTCATCAAAAACGTCTTGTCCCACCTTGTTATTTTGGAAACATGCTACGGATTTATAAGTGACAATTTATTACGGGCTATCTAACTAGGTATTTCGACTCGCACGGGATTTGGGCAAGCCATTTTAAGGCCAAATTTGAAAATTGCTCAGAAAACCAATTAACCGGGTGCGTCACCTCTTTACACGATCATGAGAGAAAAGCAAGAGAAACCCCACCCCTCTCTTTCCTTTTTTCACCCCCATGTGGCCACAAGGAGGAGAGGGGGTGGGGGGTCACGGGGACGTAAAAATTAAAGGGGATTCTACTCTCAGAAATTTTAGGACCTTTTGTTGTCACTTGAATTAATATTTAACACATGTTCTACTTGTGCTAATTAAACTCCAAATATTAAGTCTTTGTCTGTCCTAGTTAAACAGTCATCACAAAGTTTCCTTGTCTATGGTATAAAGACCATCACTTCCAGTCCCAACGCGCGCGCGAACACACGCATCCCATATTTCTCATTGTTATGTACTATTTTGCTCCTGTTGCAATTCTGAACTAGTCAAGATTGTTCCCGTATCTCCTAGCTATTGAATCCTGAAGGGTTTTTGCAAGTGACCTTCAACACCAAGACTTCACTTTCGAGGGGCAGAAATAACTCTTAAAGGTATTACTAAGCACGCATCAACTTGTATCATCCAATCCGATAAGTTTTTTCTAGTGTACTCTGATTTTATAATTGTTTTCGGTACTCTATTTCCAACAATAAACCTTAAGGATGATAAAAAAAAAAAACATTTGATGGCGTCCGAATGGCCATGGAATTTAATTTGTAGCTCCATTATATGATGGTATTGGATTGCTGGTCCTTACTTATATGTGCTATTTCTTAGTAACAACATTAGTTGCATCGAGTTCTCCAATTACCGAATACCACTCAAAGAAATGATGAAGTCATTTGATCAAGAGGATCCAAGATGCCTAAAGCGGCCGAGTAAAAGGTTGCTAAAATTACGTAGGATTTGGAGAAAAAGCGTGAAGTGATGGGTGTATGTAAATTGACATATTCTATATTTTTTAATGTTAACTTGCTTATGATAAGTTTAACAAGATGGAGTTCAATTTAAACTATCTAATTTAAGTAAGACCTTACAGGAAAGTTCGGAATGAAAAGATGACATTTGGTGCAAAACCAGAGTTAAACTCGTCTTTCATATTTGTATTGATTGATATTTTCATATTGGTTTTGTTTCATTATATATTGATGATTTATAGTTGATGGTGATATTGAATTTATTTACTTTAATTAGTCAAATGTTATTTTATTGCAGTGCATTGAATCTCCCTAGTTGGTAATTATTGCAATAAGAGGTAATGAACTAGTGTGATTGTGTGATTAGAATATGTTATAATACCATAGATCTAGAAAAGTTCAAAATAAAGATTAAACGGAGTTCTTGCTATTATACAATGTATCTAGAAAAATTAAATAAGACAATTATACAGAGTTCAATTTCAAAGGTTCAATTTAAGTAAGACATAACCGGATAGTTTGGCTTAAAAAGATGACAGTTGGTGCAAAATAAAAAAAAGTCCAATTTAAGCAAGACTTTATAAGATAAATGAAAAGATTGACATTTGGCGTAAAACTAGAACTAAACTCCTCACTCACACACACACACACACAGACACACACACTCACCCAGACATACACACACAGATAGATGGATAGATACACACAAAAATATATATGTGTGTGTATACAGAATAATGATTGATATTAATATTGATGATAGTGGATATTGATGACAACGTAGGACCTAGTATGACGTTGGCACTACACATTTGTCAAAAACAATAAGTTTTAGATTTATTCTATTTATTTTTAATCCTCGTTAGCTTTCTTTGGTTCTAGAGATGTCAAACGGGCCGGGCTTGGGCCGCCCGGCCCGGGTCCATCGGGCTTGAAGCGAAACCGGGCCGGGGCCGGGCCAGGGAGGCAGCCATCGGGGCCGGGCCGGTTGAGGAGAAATGCTAGGCCCGGTCTAGGCCCTGGCCTTAGGCCCAATTTCTAGGGCCGGGCTTGGGCCTGCCCGGGCCCTTTTTTTTTTAATTTTTTTTTAAATTTTCTTGTTATTCAATTTTAAATTTCATCTTTAGGCATGTCCAATTTTCAAATTTTGACAAATCTAATTTTTATCATTTTATTTCATTATATGTAATATTCATATATATGTATGTATGTATGTATAGATATATTTATTTGTCTCTCATTTTATTTTTTGCTATATGTTAAATCTTTTCTTACTCTTCTTGGCGATCTTTATTAATAAAATCTGAACACATAACAATTATTACTATTTAAGAGAGACTGTTTCTACTATTTGATATTTTACTTCAAACTAATTGGCCGAAAACTCGGGATTGATATATGTTAATTCCCGAGACGATCTTTAGTAATAAGTATAGAAAAATAAATGTGTTCATAGGCCCTCCTCCTTTTATCCGGGCTTGGGACCGGCTGCTTGTAAACAAACAGGCGAAGTTACCTATTTTTTTATATATACGAAAAAATATATATCTTGCTTGTAAAAATTTATTTTTTATATATATGGAAAAAAAGTATATTTTGTGAAAAAATTTATTCTTAAAACTTAAGAGAAGGAAAATAAAAAGAAATTACCTAATCATCCGGAAGTACTTCAATATCCGAGTCACTGCTCTTCCTATCATCAATCGGTTTATCTTGCTCGCGGTATTTCGCATCAAGATAATCCTTCCAACATACACATAGCTCGAGCGACTCGGGGTTAAGACGACTCCTCCTGTCATCCAAAACCCTCCCGCTGGCTGAAAATGCCGACTCTGAAGCAACCGTGGAGGCTTGCACTGGCAGTACATCCCGTGCAATTTGGGATAAAGTTTTATACATGTTTTGATTTTGTTTCCAAAAATTTAACAAATTAAAATTAACCTGTTCTTGCATTGATAAATCAGAATAATGATCAGTATTTGCATATACACCAATCTCATTAAAAGAGGAAAAAGTAGACGAACCTGCCGAATTAGAAGTACCTTCACCTGGTAGTTGTCTTGCTACTAGATGTTCAAAGCCCTTAAGGTATGGCGCATAATACCTCTCAACAGTGGATGATGTAGCTCGCCCGCGCACGTCAGCAGAATTACGATAGAGGTTGAACAATTCCTCAAACCTCTTGCTCACTTTTGCTGTGAGTGCGGTTGTCTCCTCTGCTGTGTAGCACATTAATTTCGATATCTCTTGTATCGAGGCGTTCACGCCATGCAACTTTAACCTAGGATCTAAACAAGTAGCCACAGCAAAAATAACAGGCAGTCTACTCCAATATTTATTAAACTTTTTATCCATCACTTTTACTATTTCCTAAAGGGTCCTATATATCTCCATTTTGTTAACATTGTAGCCATCTTGAGAATTTCTATTACAGCGAGAGGAGAGGTGGGATAGTACGTACCAGACAATAAATTGGTAGACGTGTAGAATACCTCCAAAAATTCAGCTAGGTATGTGGCCATCTGCCATTCCTCTTGAGTTGGCAAGCCGGCTGGGAACTGGGTTAGTAGAAAATGCGTATAGACTTCTCGGTATGCCAGAATGTGTAAAAGCATATGGTATGTAGAGTTCCACCTGTGGACCACATCTGTAACTGCTCTCCTGCGAGGCATATTATATTCAACACACAACGTTTTAAATTGTTGTGTTCTCGGACTCGAGCTATTAACATACGCTGTCATACCCCTCATTTTGACAAGAATATCTCCTGCAGCAGCTAAACCATCTTGAACAATTAAATTAATTATATGACAAACACAACGAACATGAAATAATTCACCAGAAAGTACAGGTTTGAGGCTCTCCTTTAAAGCATCAACAGCAGCTGTATTGTTAGAAGCATTATCAAAACTAATACTCATAATCTTATCCTTTAATTTAAATGTGGTACATGCTTTTAATATAAGAGTAGCAATGTTCATTCCATCATGCGGAAAAGGAAAGAGCTCGAAAGCGATGATTCTCTTGTGCATAACCCAATCTGCATCAATCCAATGAGCGGTCACACAAGAATAACTAACAAAAGTAAATGGAGATTGCCAAATATCAGAAGTAAGACTAACTTTACCGTCAAATTTATCGAAATAATCGATAAGGCGTGCTTTAGCAGCATTGTACTGTCGGAGTGCATCGGATCTAGTTGTGTTTCTATGAACCTTTTTGTACAAAGGTTGAACGTATGTGTTCATATATCTAGAGTGCTTAGGATTATCGGCAAAAGAAAAGGCTTGTTCATCGTGAATAACAAATTCAGCGAGACCGTCTCTTTGCTCTCGCTGATTATAAACAAATAACTTACCGTCAAAAGATAACTGCGTTTGGGTAGGTTCGACGTGGCCTTGTCGAGGTGCACACAGAGGGTAATGCCTGTTAAGATGTCCATTACCACTACCAGACGAAAATAATTTAGCGCAGTACTTACATCGAGCTTTTCGGATGCCGTCCACCGTAACTACATCGAAATGATTCCAACACTCGGCTTTCTTTTTTTTTCCCTTTTGGACTTCTGGCTCATTACCGGAGGCATTGCTCGGCCCTTCTTCATCATGACCAGGCATAGGGTTGAGATTATGCCACGGAGTAGTAGCTTCGCCAACCGAGCTGCGTCCTTGACTATAATGCGGGGGGTCTTCATCAGGCGTGTATTCAAAATCTGGAATGTTTTGATTGAACTCCCAATTGGCTTGGGTATCTATCATACAGCCTGTACTCATTCGTCCAGGAACGAATGGTTGTGTTGGTGCTTGGATTGGTGTTTGTGATGGCCGTGGCGCTGGCGCTTGTGCTTGCGATGATGATGATGTTTTTCGTGATGATGATCCACGCCTCAGTTTCTTCAATAATCCAGCCATATTTCACGCTAAACTTTTTTACTAGATTGGAAATCAAAATTCGTAAGAGTAACTAAATACACAAGTATAAGAGTAGTAATAAGAAATAACAATTAAAAGAATGAACGAGTAACAAATATTAATCACTGAGGATAATTCTGAAATTGGAGAGAGTTAGTAATTAAAAAGCATTTAGTAATAGTAATTAATAAATAAAAATTCACTAATTACTAATTACTAGACAAAAGAATTAGAGAGTAACAAATTAATAAGAGTAGTAGTTAGTAATTAGAATTTAGCAAGAGTAGTAATTAATAAACAAGAGTACTAATTAGTAAATACTAGTAGTAATTAGCAAGAGTAGTAATTGGAGAGGGAAATAGTAGCAAAGCTTGTAGAAATATAGAATGTTTAGATAAGAGAGAGTAAGAAGATTGGTGTGAAAAATTAGAGAGAAATGGTGTGAATTTATAGATTTTAGAAACTTCACAAAAGACCAAAATACCCCTAAAAACTATCCGTTTATAGTTGTTGGGGAGGGTAAGAGTGTAAAAACCTTTAAAGGAGTTGGAAAAATTAAGTTAGACTAAAATACCCCCCAAACTAGCCGTTATATTGCTGTTGGGGGAGTAAAAGTGGAATTTTGGGGAATATATCCGTTGGAGGAAAAGGGGGAAAAACAAAAAAATTCAAACAGGTGGGGCCGGAACCGGGCCCAGAACCGGGCCGGATAACCAGGCCAGGACCGGGCTAGGGTCGGGCCAGGGCTGGGCCAGAACCGGGCCGGGCCTGGCCCGGGCTTTTCCCCCAGATTTTTCGGCCTGGTCCAAGCCCAGGCCCTAAGCCCAATTCCTCCGGGCCAGCCCTATTCATGAATGGGCCGGGCCGGCCCGGGCTTTTTTCGAGCTGGGTCGGGCCGGGCCGCTGGCTGCCCGGCCCGTTTGACATCTCTATTTGGTTCCCTTTGCTTTGTGGCCTGTGCTTTAGCTCCTGCTGCGTTTGACAATGACAAACCTACTAAAAAGCATTTCATTAGCATCCTGTAATCATTAAGCGTGCGCCTGGGTGTGTGCACGCGCGTCTGTGGGGGACAGGGAAAGCTATAAAATGCAAAACTAACAGGTCGATCCATATACCTTGATTCTTGCTGGCATGGATTTTGCTGGATGACATATTTGTATGAGGAAGCCTAAAGCACCAGCAATAATGAAGAATACAAGCACGAATAGACCATGGAGGGCACCAGGTGCGGCAATCGCTTACGTGGCGGCATTCTTGTGCCGCTACTGAGCTGCAGTAAAGTGAACCAACTAAGAGGATCATGAAGAAACTCACTTTGGATAATCCCTTCTCCATATCTATCGCAACCAATGCCTAACCTAATAGCACGTTTTATGTTCGCGGGTAAAGTAACCTCAGTTTGTTTGATATTTATAGGCACACTAAAATCAACCTTGGCAATGTCTTGAGATGTAATATTTTTTGGATAGACGAGAGTGGGTGCTTTGTTTCTGTCTGGATATGCGACCTTTCAACAAGATTGTAAGAATATCTCTTACAGTACAATATTTGGTGTGCAATCTAACAAAGGTTACAATGACTTCTTTGCAAGGTCTTTAGTTGAAACTTTAACAAGATTATAGCCATATGGCTTGCGACGTAATATTTTTTGGATTGACATTGAGTAAATTATGACAATATAAATTGTACAAAATAATATCTGTTATGCAATCCAACAAATATTACGTAACATTTAACCATGAAGTATATCTTGACTTCCTTTAGCAAACAAGTCTAAATGTCAATTTTAACAATCACGTGGTCAAATCAAAGGGTAAAAAGATCGGTTTTCATACCTCTTATTTACACAAATTATCCTTCATAATCTATTTGGTTTGTGTTCACTAGGTCCTCAATCTATAAGATATTTCAAACTAGTCCACATGTACTTTACGATCAAGTCCAAATTGTCACCATTGGATGGTCAAGAAGAAGGATAAGCCCGTAAAGTAGCAATGCGTGTATTAAAATGTTGAAAAAGTTAGAGATAAAAAAAATCCATTCACTGATATCCCTGTCAAAACATCCGTCTCCCACGTACATCCACCCTCATAATCAAAACGTTCTCTTCCTTCTGTTATTTCAACTAATACGTCACTTTAACCGTATATGATCGCATTTACCACCACCCAACTCCAACCCATGATACTTCTTTCTTATGAGCCACTCCATAGATGCCCCCAAGACCTGTTATGCCCGAAGTGAGCCCAAATTTCTATGCTTGTATGGCGACCAAGGCATCAAAAAGGTCCACATTAGTTCGATGATCTTGAAAGCCCCCACAACGCGTGATTTTGCTACAAAAGCTGCATGCCTTCGAGATTGGATATTTTAAAAAAGATCCGAAGACGTTAGACTACATTAATTCGTTTGATAGATAGAAGACCTTCTACACATACACACTGACCCCTTTAATGAAAGGCCATTTGTGCAATTTAAAGTGTCTTAACCTTTTTGCTCCCAAGTTAATTTGATCACCTAACGGTCCAAATTAACGATTTGGACTTGGTCAACGTAATTGAAGATGATTCACTACTTTGACAATATTATAATAGAAAACCCTTAGCAATACACTCATAGATAAGATAAATACACTCTAATGTTAGTAAGGGATAGATGTATTATCCTTGAGCGGTGAGTAAAACTTGAAGAACAATTAACAAACTTATATGGGCATGCTAGTTCAACATGCTCTTGAAACTTGCTGCTAGATTCTGAATTCAGATCAAGGCTGGATCGGAGCCTTCAGCGGCCTACAAAAGTGCTGCAAAACGAAGTTGTCCGCTTCTTTTGCTGGTAAAGAATTCCCCAACAACGATCAGTAAATCTAAGAAGCTTTACGAGAGCACTGTCGAAAACTGCTGGTTGTGCACAAATTTAATTCATGGTATCAACTCCTAGATTATTCGACCTTACACTTTTTTGGCAAGAGTTTTAGAGCAAGGTTATTCATGTTATTCAACCAGCACTTATAGCTTAAAGCTAATTCAGCTAAAAATAATTTAAAACTGATTTTGAAGGTTGATTATGACTTAATTTGAGATTTCTTTCAAAATCAACTAGTTTTCAACCCGTGCCTTGCACACGAGAATATTTTTAATAAGAATAGGTAAAGTGTTGATTAAGGAAGGTCATATATGATTATTAGTAACAATAATAAAAATAGTAAAAGCGATGGCAAGTGCAAGTTGCAACAATTGCAATCTAACCAAACCATCATGTTAGAGTTATAACAGTTGTACTTCAAACAATTTAATAATCATCTATTGAACAATTTTAAAATGAAAATTTAAAATGCAAAAGAGTTGATGACGTTTCCCATCAATAACATTCACTTTGATGCCTCCAACGCTACAAATATATTACCTAGTCATGTTAGAGTGCTTATTCAAAACAACAATACACCAAACAAAATAGTATAACATACTTGACCCTAAAATTTATCCATTTGTACCCATCAGCATTTAACAAAATTCCTTTCAAATTTTTTAAAGGAGAGGAACTCTTTTTTAACTTTTATTGAATGCTTTCAATAGGCTATGTAGATGGAAGTGTGACCACAGTTGCATGAATCAGAATTGCTACCTTTCGACTAAATCCTTTTCGCTTGATGTTGTGGTAATTTTTTTCTTTTGCTAGTACGTGAGATCTCATAGTGGTGTTAGGATCCATATTCTGTTTTTAAGGGATGAAGCTTTCTTTCTCTTTTTTTCAAATAATTTTCTAACTTTGCTGCATCATGTAAGTTACAATTCTTAAATATAATTTTTTTTGCTCTATCTCAGGACGATAGAAGATCTTGAACAATCTTCTGAATCAAATAATTTTCTAAAATTTCGTACCCACGTAATCATAACTGATGGCAAAATTTAATTTTTTTTAACGACAATACTTAGTTATTTGTGTATCTCGCTTGAAAGTTGTATTTTTAAAATATTTCAAAAGCGATCTAATGCGAAGATGCTCCATTCGGAGTCCCATACTTGAATAAGACCTAAAAGACAAAAGATGGAAAGTCAATAAAACTTATTATTTTTAGAGAATAAAAAAATATAGAAATGGTTTCATTATATTGGCAAGTGACGATTGAATAAAAAGGAAAATATGGTGTTAGAATGCGAGACACTATATTTGATCAAACCACACAAAAATATTGCATTAATTATTAGCTAAATTTAAAGTCATATGCCAGGAAAGAAAAAAGAATTATTCAAACAAACATTTTTGAATTTCCAAAATATTATGTCCAAAAAGAAAATACTCAATTCCCAAAAGAAAAGTAATATTGCATTAACATGAAAATGATTAGCAAAACTAGTAAATTGATGAATAACAACAGTTGTAATCCATCAACGCGCTACATATTTATTTTCGTCACGGGTTGGTTGTGCACTTCCTTCCGTACTTAGGTTACACTTGTCTCCATGGTCATCAATGCTAGTAGCTTCAAATGGATTTTGTTTTTAGAGTTTTGATCAGTTTACAACGAAACATATCAATTATACACACACGCGTTGATTGTTATGTATACTTACCGATAATAAAGTACACGTACTTATTCTTGAATCCACACCCTTTTTTTATGGGGTTCATTGACAAAAAGCTCTCATTTTATATTTTGCCTAATCTCCGTCGAAGACGTCATCTCAATCTATAAGATTTTGTACATGTAACTTAACGTGCCAGCTAAGATTATAAGGAATAAGAATGAAAAAAAATGTTTACCTCCCTTAACATCTTTCTTGCCTCAAGCTTATAACTGATATCAAAGGTTTGCTAACAGTAAGTCTTTTACTTTCATGTTGCAGATTATAATCATTTAAATGTTTTTCCCAAGAACTTTTCTTCCAACAAATTGTGAACCAAGTTTGGGTTCCTTTCTAGTGCCTGAATTACGTAAATCAATAGCAAAAGGTAGTCAATTTTTTTTGTTAAACAAAAGGAGAATTACGTTGGCTAAGAAATTAAAGTAAATATAATGGACAATTAACGTTCTCGTGCATATCCAAAACATGAGTGACAAAATATCCCAACCACTTTTTCACTTCTTTGTCGAACACCGTACACTTAGCAATATCATTTTTGTCGTCTATTTTAAGCATTAACCTATATCTAAAATTACAAAGACCAAAAACATTCATACTATGATAAAATTACACATATTAAGCGACAAACGAGTTACAAATTCATGTCCAAAATTATCTTAGACTCCTTTTCAATAGCTTCTTTTGACATAGGCATGACATGTAGTACCATCTATAAGCACTATCAATTCTTAGAACAATGGCCGGCCTTGCATGTGTAAGTCATTTCCTGAAAAACAAAAATTAATAATCACTGCATAGGAGTTTTACACCATAAAAGAAAAATCATCAAACCATTTATAAAGGTTAAAAACCCTTCATACCATACAATAAGTGGAAGACATGATCTCAAAAATCTTTGAAAAAGTTGTCCTATTTCTTCAGGCTTCAGTAAAATGCTGGGAGGTAACTATTTTACCGATTTGAACGGAAGTAGACTTGGGCTGCACACTGAAAAGCGGCAGACTTATAAATTTTCAAGTATGCAAAACGAATGACATCTTGCAATCAAGAGTACGAAATATAACTAATCACATACTCTGAAACTTTAGATTTTGCCAAGTCGGTATAAACTTTAGTGGCACCGGTTGAAGATAAATTGTATCTCCCTGTGGTATTCAATGTAGCAACATTAGAGTTTAGGCATTCATAAAAGGAGTTTTAGCTGAGCACGCAAAATTCATGTCTAAACAACCCAATTTCTGAATTTTACCTATAAATTCCTTCACCATTGTCGATGGAACAAATAACACACACGGGTCATTGCTTGTGATACATATGTCATCGTCAATCTGGTATGCTGCTCCAGACGACAATGTCACTGTCAAAGTCTGTCCACTGTAAAGAGTCACAAAAGCTCATGTCATAAAATAATCAAATTTTAGTGGTTTGTACAATACATTCGTAAAAATATATGACTATAAGATAGCATCAAACATTAATAGATAACACCTCTTGTCAATCAACTGGATATCTCTCTTGGTGACTACTTTCTCCTGAATACATATTTCATGGGCAGTGCTTTTCTTACATAGCACACCAATTATATCTTTACATGATAGAGAAAAAAAGGTAAGATGAATGCAATAACAGATGCATGCACGTCTTTATTGCTTACTTAACAAAAAGTACCTGTCAAGAATATATCAACTTTATAATGCAAAAAAACATAACTAAACTCAACAAACTCAAACTTGTTGAGTTTGAAGCGTTTATCTTCACCGACTACTGGCTTGACAACTGTTGTAATACTAAAGTTGATAAAAAAAAAAAGGAATGCAAAATAGGTCTAAAGCTTTGCCGGGGTTCTAAAACCCTAAAGTTTTCAATGAGTTCTTGCATCCCTCATGTAGATGTGCTCTAAACTTGACAATAAGCTCATTGGGAATTATTGCATGTATGTGATTATCATGTGAAGAAAAAGAATTTTGATGTTAGTAAATTAAGTAAAGCTTAAAATCGTTAATTAAATTATCTTAGAATTTGATACCTACTCATCTAGCAATACCATATCTAGACTCGTTACATCATTGTTATTTTGATTGACTGCATCCCACATGCTTGTAACTTGGACCTTGATCTTACATTAGTAATTGTTCTTTGTCAATTGATGTAAGAGTTGGTAAGAAGCTTTCTCTTTTGATTGACTGTGTCGTCATTTTGGTTAAGCAAGCAGTTACATCCACAAAAAGAAATGTTATGTGAAGAGATAAATGTTGCATGCCGTAAAACAACAATAAATCAAAAAGGCAAAACTCTTAAAATTAAATAAAGACAATGTTATAACACTTTCCTCGTCTTAAACACAAAAATTTCTAGCAATTACAGGAAATAACCTATTGTCAATCTCTGGAGTAAAGAGAAGTAAATAACATTTGAGCCAAAATACCAAACTGAAAACTAAGCTTCCCAAAAAAATAAGAAACCTTTGTCACCTTTTAAATTACCCAAAAAAAAAACCTTACGGTAAATTATAAAAGATTTCCTTGTACATAATGTTCTTTGTGTAAAAATTTTCCCACTTGCCGTCATTGTCAATAAAAAAATGTAATCCATGATGTGAAGTTACTTAGGACATGGTGACGTACAATTGTCCATGACTAAACACATATTTCGGCAAGTAAACGCCAACATCTTCAAAGGTTTGTCCCTGACTTCCATTAATTTTCATCGCAAAGCACACTTTGACGGGAAATTGCCTTCTTGTGAAATTAAAAGGCTATTTCGAGTCGGTTGAAGTCATTGCTACTTTATGCATAACACACTATCGCCCACGTGGCTCCCCGTTATTATTTCAGCTTCAATTACCATGTCTTCCGAATGAGTTATAATCAATCTCGTACCATTGCAAAGTCCCTTAGCACGGTTAAGATTTTGCAGAAGAATAACAGGAATCCCTTATTTCAACTCAATCTCATAACCCGGTATCCTGAGAAAGTTTAAAGTATTCAAGAATTCCGTTGGATACATGATAGATAGATCATCCACGTTATTGGAACTTGGCGATATTTGGTCAGAGCTTAAATAATGTCTCGCTTCTCCCGAACAGGATGAGACAATGTGATGATTGACCATATCGATGATATCACTTGTTGGTGCTAAAATAGCTCTTTATCTTAAGTACTTTTGAGGGTTAAATACACGTAGGTACCCTGAAACTACCACAAAGTCTCACTTAAGGGTCTCAAAGTTTAATTTTTACACATAAGGGCCTGTAACTCCAAATTTGCAATAAGTAAGTACATCCGTCCACTTTCCTAATGACCCAAACTTTTCCGTCAGGGGCAATTTCATCAACCAACTTTAGCTTTTTCAAACCCTACAATTAGTACCTCCTCGCCGCCATCCACTCCTCTCCCTCCCCCTATTCCTCCTCTGCTAATTTCACACATCACTATCAACCACCGACGGTGACACTCTCCGGCAGCATACTCAAGCGACAACGCCGACAACTATATCCTGCACACCATGTCGGCAACTGCCCCTGTCGCTGCCATCCATGACCAGCACCGCCTGCGACCACGACGTTAATTGTCCCTGCCATCGATGGCCATCACCACAATCCACCATGCCGGCCTCCACCTCCCCAAGAAAGATCCCCCTTATTTCCACACTTTCGCCCACCGGCAGCGGCCCCGGTAACTGCTCTCCCTTTTACCCCGACCCACCCGCTGGTAACCACGTCCCCACGAATCCACAATCACATCGGCACATCCACAATTGCCGACCACCACCAATCCCGCGAGCCCAGTGGCCACCGGCGACATCATCCAAAGAATTAAATCAGATCTGCCACCCAAGACCACCCGCAACCACATCGGGAAACTCACGACCACCGACCGCCACAAATCCTGATTACCAAATGGCCACCACCGTAATACCCTCCAGCAACGACCATCCACTGCTCGACACCTTATCCCTCCCCGGCGTCCTCGCCGACCACCTCTCGCTAGCTGACTCTGAATTCAAACTAGGACCCATCATCGACACCGCGGGCTCTAAAAACCTCGAGCTCGCAGCTCATCTCCCACAGCTACCCCCACGATGAGGCCAATCCCGCTGCCGGTTCTGAGAATTAGTTTTAGGGTTCCAAATATTAATGGATTAGGGTTCCAAAAATCAAGTGAGACTTCCCAAAAATGCCCCTGACGAAAAGGCCTGGATCGTTAGGAAAGTGGACGGATGTACTTACTTATTGCAAATTTGGAGTTACAAGCCCTTATGTATAAAAATAAACTTTGAGAC
Source organism: Escallonia herrerae (assembly GCA_033070095.1). Taxonomy (NCBI): domain Eukaryota; kingdom Viridiplantae; phylum Streptophyta; class Magnoliopsida; order Escalloniales; family Escalloniaceae; genus Escallonia; species Escallonia herrerae. Next base: position 25,402 of record JAVXUP010000866.1, read on the forward strand.
CCTTAAGTGAGACTTTGTGGTAGTTCCAGGGTACCTACATGTATTTAACCCTACTTTTGATTACCATGTCGATTTAATAAATCAGGATATGTGCTAGATATGATAGCATCAAGGGAATCTACTGTTGCAGGAAGTAAACGATCGTTAGAAATTTTGAACCAGTAAGGTTTATCCTCATCTTGCAACAAAAATATAGGCAGCTTTCTATCCCTACGATCTAATACCCACTTGCTAAACTCTCACATGGACTTTATCAAAGATTCTTTAAAGAAGCATCCTTCAATCTTATGTTAATTGTTAGAACAAAAATCTTGTAAATGATCCTAAATAAAGGCATATTTAGTTATTGAAGCAACTACAATATCTCCTTTGGTCCCGCTGGCTACAACTAGAAGAATTTGCCTCAAGTCACCTCCAAGTACCATAGTTTTCCCCGCAAAAACATTGTCTTCAGATTGTGGGTAGCGAAAATGCATTATATCCTTCAATGCACGATCCACGGCCTCAAATGCATTTCTATGTTTCATCAGTGCCTCATCCTAAATTATCAACTCTGCCTTGCATGTCAACTCTGCCAACTCTGAAGCTTGATTGATTGGGCAAGATGAATCGTCATCTAGCGATGTTGAGATTTAAAACATGGAATGTGTAGTTCTACCACCGGGCAATAAAAGGCCAGTAATACTGGATGATGCCACGGCTAAAACAATGTTCCCTTGCGAACGAACACAGAAAATCATGGTTCTCCATTAATAAGTTTTACTAGTTCTTCCGTTTTCATATACAAAGAAAAGACCACCCTTTCCCCTATCAATAGATTGTAAAACAAAATTGTAGAAATGTTTTTGCTCAAAATTAAGGTCTGCATATAGTTGCGCATGTCTTGAGCAAGTATATATAAATCATAGTTCAACTCTTCAGCAATTAGTCTATTTCTGCCCTCATTGATTCATGGCAAGTCGGGAAACAAAAGACTATTAAAATCTTTCAGTGATTGAGTATTGTTGTTTAATATCTTCTCAAATTCATACAATGCATAATTTTTAACTTGTCCAGTTGATAGATTCAATTCTGGCATGCCGAAGGCATGTTGCTGGGAAAAAAGAATGTCATTGAAAGTAGTTCTTCATTTTGATCCCAGAGATCTAAAGGATTAGTTACCCTGCAATGGAGTAACATGGATACAAATAATTCACGTAATTGATGGCCTACTTGCCAAATCTTCTCGTATGGCCTAATGCCACTCATCATCCCCACCTAACAGACTCATGGCCTGACAAGCTACTTTATAAGTAGGATGAACAACACCATTTACAATCTTGATATCATCATCATATTCAGGACCTTGATAATGTTCAAAAGTATTCATAAGAAAAATCTATCTCCAGAAGATGGATAAGCATAATACATTTTGCCAATCTTGTAACTGGACTTCCTGGATCCCACTTTTTTTTTTCCTTATGCTTCCATGTAAACTTAGATGGAAAATTAGCATAGGTGAGTTGCTTGGCAATGTTATTTTCCTTGTTGGCCTCTATCCAATCTATGAACATGGTTTTGTGAATATTATCACGATTAAGTACATCATCAAATTCTGTTGTCATAGAAAATCACAATCTATTCCTCAGGAAGGTGATAAGACAATTTTTTGATAGAAGCAGTACGAAACTGGACATCAAACTCAAAAATCTGCCAACAGGCCTCCGAGGCTGATATACAATGACAATCTAAGTACTTTTTTTTTTTTTATCTCATCAACGTCACATAATTTTGTAGCATATTAATCAACATATTCTCTTCAATTATAAAAGTTGTCAGATCTTGGCCTTTGTTGATATATTTAAATAAATACTTAATTAGTCAACATTGATTGCAAAATTTCATGTTTATGTGAGTTTGGAATCTAAAAAAAAACAACAACAACAACATTATGGGACACCACATTTCTATTACCAATATTATGACTACCTTTCTTTCTTGTCCTACGATTGTTTCTCCTTCCATAGTGAGGAAGCCCATCTGCACCAGTAATGGTTTCAGAATGAAACTTATCAGGATAGAATTTAAAACATTTTTCGTCAACCATACAAGGACATTTCATATCTAGACTTGCGTGTTCCATGTATCATAAACTTCACAATAGACTCGTAAGCTAAAGGATTGGAATCTTTATCGGAAAATTCAACAGATATAATCCTATCTATATCAGAAGCAGTTCTTGGCTTATCAGCTGGGTGTAGGAAGAGCAACATATGAGCATGGGATAAACCTTCTTTTTTTTTTCTTTTCGAAATTCAATCGTGTATATAGCTGTGATAATAAAAGAATCCTTTTAGACGAGTGTTTTGGCAAATTTATCCGAAAAAGAAATTCATAAACTAAATTACTTGCTATAATTCTGCCAAAAATATTTCGCTTCCTTATCTATCATTAGTTCATCGAGCTTATTTTTGAATACTCGAGCGACAATATCAGGTCTATCTTCAGTATTCTGACCTGGAATTAAGGTAAAAAATGCTTTCAATCTCAGGCCATTTTGAATTGCAAATGATGATAAGGAAAAGATCTGGATGGCCAGCCCATCAACAGATAACCATTGCATCCTGATAGTTCTGAGCATGTATCTTGGCCAGTCTATAAAACTGGATGGTAAAACAAACTTCCGTTTGATAGATGCCAAAGTTGTGTCACCATGGACAATAACATCCCTAATTAAGCCCCTTGTACAACTCTGCTTTGAGACGTTTTTGGTTATTTCTTACCCAACTCAAATTACTCTCCTCAATACAACGTGAACACATCAATAACATATTGCTGAAACAATCGTCCCCCTCGAAGCAGTGTTTCAGCTTCACCCCTTCTGCTCTGAAGTCTATAAGCGTAATACTCATGCATCCTAACTGTTAGGATCAAGCACTTACCACTGCATCAAAAGAAATTGCTGTTAGTAAGGGCACAACTTTATTTCCTTATAATCCTGGCACAGCAGCTAGCACACATGGTCGAGTACACAAGGGAGTAGATGGACGCGGCCAACCTCCGATTTGCCAACAATCCCTTCCCCAGATACACCTCGGGGGACTCGAACCTGTGACTTGCGCTGATACCAATTGTTAGATCAAGCGCTTACCACTCGGCCAAAAGCTATAGCTGTTAGCTTGGGTGCAACTTTATTTCCTTAAAGTTTCTCAGAACCGCATCTAGCATAAGGGGCTGCACTCATCCCATAATAGGTGCCATGGGCAGGGATGTTAAGCCCATCGAATCCTAAGGAAGACACTGACCAATTTTAAGGCTAACACTAACAAATTGATGTTGTTTTTTTGATCTACCCTTAGGAGCTGTATTCTGCTGTACATCTAGTTAGAAGCCATCTTCTGTATATGGAAAAAGCATTGGATATTGCATAGACATAAAACTGAGACGCAATTTAGTAATTCTTCTAAGTCCTAGACCTCTCACTTTGCCAATCACATTGCGGTTCCCGCATGACTGTCGTCCATCTCCGACGATAAGAGCAGCAACCTCAGAAGCTGTCGGAAGATTATATTGTCGTCCATCACATTGTCTTGTTCCAATTAACCTACTGTGCACATGCACATACTCAACACCCTTAAACCTGTCTCTTGTCATCCTGAAAACTTTTGCAAGTGGATTATGTTCATCCAACATTAGTAATAATCCATGCATGATTTCTGAATCTATATTCTTATCTACGTTACTTTGATTCGAAGCGTGCACATGATTTGAAATCTCATTCTTAGTATATCGTGTATGTAAAACTGTACAAATCTTTGAGTCTGTCCATCAAAGCAATGAACCAATCTTGTAATGATTTTGTTCATTTATGCAAAAAACATAGGAACCGCCACCATCATTTATTTTATTTTCTATGGCTCCTCCCATCGAGGTGAAGGCAAGCATAACTTTTTATAATATATTATCTCTAAACTTCCTTGAATATTGGCCCTTTGATAGTTCATCAGTTCTTTCAAGAACTCGGGACTTTTCTTGAGAAGGGGTAGTTTTATTTGCCCTTTTGGTAGCAAAATTGAGAATTTAGGGTCGAACGACATTTTTTATTTCAACGTCCTTGCTTCATACCGCAAAAAATTGCTCCACAATGGCCACAAAATTCTTTCGGTGGTCCAAAATTCCACTGTTCAGTAAACCTCCCTAAATGATTCACAATAGGAAATGAAATTTGTATTATTTTGTAATAATGAACGTAAGGAGAAAGATTTGCTTTGCTGAATACAAATGGTACGAGGGTTTAGTGTGTTTACTGGCAGCCTAGTGATCTTGCACCTATGCATTTACGTAGTAAATAGCAGCTCCCTACAGATTACTTATAACTTTACTGATGTTAGTTTAAGAGGATGCTAATAATTTGCTAGATGGTTAATCAAAATACAGCTTGGATACGTGTAATGCAAACCATTGTGAGGCGGCCTTAGCTTACGTTGATGTTGGATACGTGTAATCCAAGCTGTTTTACAGCTTGGATACGTGTACTGTTTTACAGTTTGCCTTGTCAACTAAGCTTTTTGCTTTCTTGAGGTTACATTGCCTTGTTTCGAATGAGTTAGAGGAGAGCAGATCATATGAAACTATTAGGTTGATGTGAAATTATTTATTCTAAATACGAAACCTGAAATAAGTAGGTAGTTACATCTTGGCAGTGATGGCATAGAAAGGACATGCTATCTTGACCTTACCGTTCGAGTAGAAGTAGCTCAAAAGCTAAAAAAAAAATGTGGATCATGGATAAAACATTTTTCCATACCCAGGTTTTGTTAGGTGTTTGACAAACACACGTAACTCATAAAAACAACTTTTGAAAGCTGAAAACTGATGAAAATATAATAAAAGAAAGGAAGATTATGAATTTTATGAAGGTTTGAACATGTAAGCTAAAAAATTGTCGCTATAATTATAAAGACCTTTAGTACCCTTTATTCAAATGCTAGATTTTTGGTCATTTATGCCACGGTGAAACTTCATGTTATTCAAACGCCACCTATAGCAAAACTAATTTTGCTAAAAATAACTTAAAACTGATTTTGATTATGACTTAATCTGAGATTTGATTTCAAAATCAATTCCTAATAGGCTGTAAAGTAAATTTCAATGTGACTTTTTCGGCTTTGATAAGATTGTATAGATTAAGAGTCTTAAATACCCTCAACTTTAACATAACTCAAATGCGGAAAGAATATTTTAAAGAGGCTTGGTGCTAAATTATAAGATGAATACACCCTTAGTTTTGAAAAACACTTAAATCCATAAGACGTACTTCAAGGGAAAAAAAGTTAAAGGTAAAAAACATCCTCGGTTATTTACTGAGTATTGACACTTAAATCCAGATAAGTGTTTTATAGAAAACAAAATATTCATCTAAGGTTGCTTCTGTATATATCTTTAATTGATTTGTTGCCTCATCGTAGGACTCTATTTCTGAAGGACCTATAGAATACCCTAATTATGAATACCTATTTGATAGAAATCATCTGGCGGCGTGTTGGCATATATGGTCAAACGCTATGAAAGTACTAGCCTTCCATTCGGAAAGAAGACTACGAAAAATGTTAAGAACATGTTGCTTTTCATGATTACATATTTTGGTAATTACATCAGATGAAGAATGGCTGGAAGATGAAGTACTCAGGCGTTGCATAATTAAGGTCCACCTCGAATGCTCTGCACCGTCATTAGCTAGATTAATTTCTACTTATTAAACATGGATACATGTCTTGTATCCATGTTTAATAAGTAGAAATTAAACATATGCGGCAAAAGTGCCTTCTTTGTAGGCTCCCAGTTGAGGCACATTTTTTACTACTTAGTTGCTGTCACTTCCAGAAGTGTCTTTGTTGATTGTCAGTTACAAACATATTAAGTCTTTGTCTGTCCTAATTAAGCATCCCTTACAGAGTTGATTTAGCATTAGCGTTTCATACATTTTCTTCCTCGTCTATGCTATGAAAGCCATCTCATACACTGAAAAAAAAATCTGAATTTCTCTCTCTCTCTCTCTCTCTCTCTCTCTCTCTCTCTCTCTGTATATTTCTCATTATTCTGTACTACTTTACTCCTATTATAATTTTTAACTAGTCAAGGCTGTTCCAATATCTTCAAGCTATTTGAATGCTCATTTGCATACAAAAGAGAGAGAATGAGTCTTTGAGAGTATTCTACCAGTGACCTTCAACACCACATTAGAGGGGTAGAAATAATTCTTATGGACAGTACCGAGCACGCCTCAACTCATATCTTTCAATCTGATAAGTTCTTTCTAATCACTCTGGTTTCATAATAATTTTCCGTATCCTATTTTCAACTATAAACCTAGAATTATTGTGAGCGGAAACATTGATGGCCACCAAATGGACCTGGAATTTCGTAGCCCCAAATACGATGGTTGTGGATTGCTGGTCCTCACTTATATATGCTATTTGAAGAAGCCAATTCAAGCGGCCGAGTGCTGCTTAAATATCGTAGGATTTGGATAAAAAAGGTGAAGTGATGGGTGTAAGCGAATCCGCATGCTCTGTATTTGTTAAATTCACTAGTAAAGATACGTTTTGCACGACATATAGTGATTCAAAATAAAAATAGTATAAATTTTAGTAAAAAAACACAATCGAAATTAATTCACATGACTATTAAAATTAAACCATAATTAGTAAATTAGTCTCGAAGTATGAAAAGTTTATTGTACAAAACATAGTCTCACTTTCAGACCACGAATTGCTAATGTCAATTATCACCAATATTTGTCGTTATTTATCATTCTTATTTTTTTTATTACATCAAGTCACCGCTAAAGAGAATTTTGATTTTCTCATATCATATCTTGTTATCCAAGATACACTGATATTGTAATTAGTCTCATACATCTTCTATAAATATTAAATTCTCATGAAATACTATAAATTTTGACAATGCAGTATTAGAGGTGAAGAAAGTGTTTTAGAGACAACTAATGTCAAGTGTATGTATTAGAGTTGCCCAATTTCTTGTTATATATTTCTATATGTGTATGCAAGTCTAGGAAGTAAAGTCGAGAAGAAGCTTCAATTATAACTAAGTGATATTACAAAAGTTCAAATATTAACCAAATAAAGATTATCGAAAGTAAAGTATTTAAAAGAAAGGAGTTATGATTAACAAATATATGATAGAGTTTATAAAACAAATGGAGTTAGCAGCTTAAATGCTACATCTTTAATATATACTACGAAATGAGATAATGGTGTGGAAAGAAGTAATTTGAATAATGTTCACAAACTTAAGTTTTTTCACCCTATATACATGCAGATTACATTTATATCATAAATACAAATTCAACTAAAGTTTATCAAGAATAATTTCTAACAAAGATCATTCATCAAATAGTTAGACTTTTTATGATCAAAATAAGCAGTTTGGTGTAGTTTTAAATCAAATTGGTCTATTATATAAGTTACTTTGGATTCCCCTTAATACGAATTTTTCAAAAATTTTTCACCGATTATTTGTTAAACAACCGATGCCATCTATATAAATAAACAAAGACTAATTTGTATCATATCAATATAAATATAGTAATAACATTCTCTGAGGTATTGTTTCACCTTATTTGTCTTGAAAAGAGGAATGTCTAGTATTTTTTCCTTAGTCTGATTTACAGAGGTTTCCCCTTCAAAGATCTCTACATTCATTTTTCTTCTGAACCTGAATATGGAGTTTTTGTATATTTCTCCAACTCTGATTTTAGGCATCTATCAATAGTTTATAACAGAATCGAGAGTTTCTTACTAAATTGATTCATTTTGACTAGTTATACTATTGGATAATAAATCATCTCTTCTTCGTAGTCATAGGTTTATGACATTATGCAAATTGAGCCTACGCTTTTTAAAGTTTCGTTAAAACTTTCATCGTCATCTGATCGTCATTTGATGTTGTTTCATCATCAGACTCGTAGTTGTATTTTGAAACAAGCTCGTTTGCTTCATATTTAGAATTTAATTTATATCCTCATGCTGGCTCATATCATTCTTTAGCGAATAAGAAAAGATTTTATATTTTTCTTTCTTTCCTTTTTTGGACAATTATCTACATAACGTCCTTTTTCGCCACATAACTAGCAACGATCACACACTTCTGACGATTTTTCTTTTTGGACACGAAGGCTTTTTATACAAAATACTAGATTTTTTTTATTATGTTTTTCCCATTATTTTAGTTTTTTTCTTAATAGATTAATTTTTTTTTATTTTTTCCATTTCTTCACATATCTTTTCTCGTTTCCAAATCTTTTTCTTCGTGAAGTTTGTTTTTTTAGCATACATAACTGTTTATCATGTTATCGAGTTTAGAACAACTGTCATAACTCATATGAATTTTTTTATATCTTTTATTGTATGTCTTTTAGTACAATATTTCTTTAGAACTTCTTGTACAACTTCTATATTTCTCCTAAAGAATCACAAATCCTTCCATCATTTAAGAGTTTAAGAAACTCTTTTCAGCTAACTCATCACATGATTTAGAGAGTTTGATAGTAAATTAATTTTACCAATAGAGGTTTCTCTAAGTTATAACTTGTAAAAATATAGTTTAAATTCACAAGTATAATTTTTAAAATAGCACAAATGACATATTTGTGTTTTGTCAAATTTGTGAAGGCAATTTTTTCTTGATTACCTATATTATTTATAGATGTTCAGTAAAACTCTCGTTTGAGATTATCTGCATATTAATATTATCCATTCTTCGAAAATGTTTAGCTTGCTTTGGATTTAATTATTATTTTGTTATCAGTTATGCTACTTCAGAACCTAATTGTAATTCCTCGCAGGGTTGCTCGAATAAGATATTTCATAACAAGCCTTTATATTAAATTACCACTTATATTGAAAATTCTTAAGACTTGTGCCTAATTATCGATTATTTCTTCAGTATTTGAAAATAAATCGGTATCAAAATATATGCCGTATTGATTTACGGACTCATATCTTCCATTCTCAAGAACAAATTCTTGTTTTAAATTTGTCCTTACAGGGGCATTATCAAATTTAGAATTTCTTTCTAAATTTAACTTCAAATTCTATGTTCTTCCATAGTTTGGATCAGTTTCTCCATTCCATAAATTTATATCAGTAAAGACTTTATTTACTTATGATTTGACTCATTTTTCTTCTTATTTATATTACTATTCTTTTAAAAGAGCTGGATCTATTTCATCAATTATTGATTTTTTCAATGATCTTTCTTCTTCTACTTTGTCAAAGTAATCATTTATTATCATTTTTTTATTTCACCTACTTTCATTCCCTGTATGGATCTTTTGTATCTTCTGAGCCACTTGAAGAATGTATTTTTTCACCCTCTCTACCACTGTATGCCATAACTTCTGAGCGACTTTAGATCTCGCCTTTGGATTAGGCTTTGATATCAGTTTTGTATGGTCAAATTCTCCTTTGGTTAAGAATTACATATTCTAAACTTGAGACGGACCAATTTTAGTTTTGTTTGAGAAATATGAGTTGTTTTAGGTGAATTGCTAAGAAGTTAAGGGGTTGGAAAAGAAATTAACTAGAGAGTTAGCAACTTGCTAGCATTGGCTTTTATTATATGATATATTGATGATTTATAATAATTGATGTTGATATTGGATTTATTTGGCGCAACTAGGCAAATGTAATAATTTAAGTGCAATACATTGAATCTCCTTTGCTGGTTATTACTATAATAAAATGTATGAACTAGTGTGATTGTGAATGTGATTATAATAGGCTATAATACAATGTATCTAAAAAAAATTAAATAGAAGAATTAGATAGAGTTCTTGTTATTACACAATGTACCTAGAAAAACTAAATAAGACAATTAGATAGAGTTCAATTTAAAGTTCCAAGTTAAATAAGACTTATACGGTATAGTTCGAATTGAAAAGATGACATTTGGCACAAAATAAAAAAGGTCCAATTTAAATAAGCATTTACGCAATATTTCTAAGACGACATTTAACACAAAACTAAAGGTAAACTCATCTTTTATATATTGATATTCATATTGATGTTGCCGGCAATGTAGGACATAGTATGACATCGGCACTACAAATTTGTCAAAACAATAAAATTTTGATCTATTCTATTTATTCTTTATCCTCGATAGGCCGGGTTCTTTGTTTCCCATTGCTTCGTGGGCTTTGCTTCAGCTCCTTCTGCGTTTGACAATGACAGACCTAGTAAAAAGCATTTCATTAGCACCCTGTAATTGTCAAGCGTGTGCCTGGGTGTCTATGGGGTACATGGAAAGCTATAAAATGCAAAACTAACATGTCCACATACCTTGATTCTTGTTGGCATGGATTTTCCTGGATGACATATTTGTATGAGGAAACCTAAAACACCAGCAAAAATGAAAAATACAAGCTTTAATAGACCACGGAGGCCAATCGACGCAATCAGACACGTGGTGTCAAGTCTGTGCGAATGTTGAATTGCAGCAAAGTGCAACAACTAAGAGGATCATGAATAAACTCACGTTCTTCTCCACATACACACACACACACACACATATGTATATATATATCCTCACCGGTGCCTAGCTTCATAACATGTTTTATTTTCGAGGGCTGAGAAATCTCATTTTGTTCAATATTTATAAGCTCACTATATGTCTTGATATTTTCACTATAGGCTCACTAAAGTCAACTTTGGCTTGATAAAAGCCATATATGTCTTGATATGTAACATTTGTTGGATTGACGCGAGTGGGAGCTTTATCTCTGATTGGGCATGCGACTTTTCCACAAGATTGTAGCAATATGTCTTATAGTACAATATCTGGTATCAAATCCAATAGAGGTTACAATTTTTTTTCTTTATATTTTTTTTTGCGATGTCTTTGGTTGAAACTTTGACAAGATTACAGCAATATGGCATATCTTACAATATAATATCTGGTATGTAACCCAACAAATATTACATAACGTTTATACATGAAATATATCTTAACTTTCATTAGCAATGAACTCTAAATGTCAATTTGAACGATCACGTGGTCAAATCAAAGGGTAAAAAGGTTAGTTCATATACGTTATATTTATCCAATCTTTTCTTCATAATCAATTTAGTTTGTGTTCATCAAAAGGTCCTCAATCTGTAAGATGTTGGACCTTCTAAATTAAACTCTATCTAATTCAATTTAAATTGGACCTAGAAAAACAAGAACTCTATCTAATTAAATTTAAATTAGATAAAGTACAATTTAAAAGATCCTCATCACTGATTTTCTTTTCAAAACATTCATCCCCGACCTCCATCCACCCTCATAATCAAAACGTTCTCTCCTACTTTCTCCTGCTGTTGTTTCAACAAATATGTCACTTTAACTGCATCTGATCATGTTTACCACCACCCAACTCTCACTCATAATACCTCTTTCTTACGAGCTACTCCACAGACCCCCCCAAGTGAGCTCAAATTTCTTTGATTGTATGGTGACCAAGGCATTAAAAATGTTGACATTAGTTCAATGATTGAAACCTTTCACAATGCGTGATTTTGTTGCAAAATCTGCATCCCTTTCGAGATTGGATAGACAACACCGTCACGCAGAACTGATATTACCAAACAACATAGGGCTTATGGTTGACCTTGGGAGATGAAAAAGATGCACATGGGTTTTTTTGGTAATAAAGAATTGCATTGAGAATTTAAAGATACACAGTTGCTCTGGTGTAGAGCTTGCAGACATTATCGATCACGACATTCCCGTGACTCAGTATACATGACCACGAAGGCCGACACTAACAACAAACCTAATAAATTTATACACATTACAATTGAATTAGAGTAGAGTATATCCTACACTTTAACTCAACTTAAAGCAACATGCAAAATTTACAGGTTTAAACTGAACATAAATGAAAACGAACTATAACTGGTAACAATAACGTAGACAAGCGAGAACCGCACGACACAAAGGCGAGCACACTGTTTAAGAGTCCATCACACTGAACCCCCTCCCCCCCCCCCAAAAAAAAAAAACCCTGCCTAGAACTGATTGCCCAAAACCTAAAGGCAAATCTCTTCCCCCCTCCCCGGGTCTCGAATCCCCTCATTTCAAGCCCAACAGCAACTCACCCTGCACCCCCCGAGACCTTATCCCCCCAAACCCCCTCCCAAGACTCCACGGATTCCAAGAACCAACCCCAGAACCACGGCTAAGCCCCTCTAACCCGAGCCCTTCTACTACTACTAGGACAAACCGACCAACCATAACCCGAACCTCCACCACTGAGGAACATGAAACAGATAAAAATGGAATTGAAAGTCTGAAGGAGCATTCAGAATGACGGTCAAAAAGCATCGGCGTAGATCCGGTAGCCACCGATAAGATTCTAGCCACCTCCAGCGAACATTGGAAAATACGTCGATTGAGCAGATCTACAGAGATCGACCAAGATCGGAGACAAACCTTGATGTTGCCGTCTCCGTTCAATATTCGGTGAGACGCCTCGCCCCTGTCTTCCCGCCGCTTGTACCTCCGGCCACCAACTGATCACTTCCTAAAGTATACCACCATAGTAAACGTAAAGAAGAACCTATAGCTGAAACGTCAGAGTGGCTGCCGCCCCACACGCGCAGAAGCACGGTGGGGCGACCATGGTGACTTCTGTGGAGTTGGGTGTTTAGAGAGAAGGCTGGGAAAAATTTTTGAGAGAGAAATTTTTTTCTGCCCAGACGTACTAGAGTAATGCACATGGGTTATATAGGTACATCTCATTTCTGTAAATAGCCTTTCATGTTAGGAGAATCTTAGTCAATCTCCCTAAACAGTCAGTCATGTATTGTCACATGCCGTCCAACCTCGAGGACATACACACACACACACACACACACGATCTACTGTCGGTGCAGACAAATTAGTTTTCTTACCAATGCGATCTGCCGTCTATCAGTGATTTATGGACGGGCCAGATTAAATCTTCTCCCTCAATAGTACTAGATAACCCTAGTACTTTAACATATTTGCAATCTAGCCCTAAACTTTAGAAAAATATTATTTTATGCACCCTAATACATTATCACATACAAAATAAACTATAAAGTTATTTCAGGATATAATGCTACTTACAGAGATGCTGCTGTTGGTTATTGAATGTATTCCTGCCATGCTTATCCTGTTGCTTTTCGATATCCAAACTTTTCACCGGGTGGACACATCTTATTGCCTTACGTTTTTCAGATTTGGCTAATGGCTATTATCAAACACTCTCAAGCTTTCAGGATATTAGTTTAAAAAAATGCAATAGAAGATGTCGTACTAGAATCAATACCTCTTTATTTATACTGGAAAAGAAATATTACATAGGGACAATAGAAAAATTATAAATCTTATCACACTTCATACTCTTAGACCACTTCACACTCTTACACACTTCACACTCTCTCAGACTTCCTATAAAGACTAAATTGACCCCTCTCAAGATTAGAACATGTATTTCCTGACCAAAGAAGAATTTGGCCATACAAAATTGGTATCAAAGCCTAATAAAAGATGAGATTCAACCGAAAAACTCATAAATTTTTTCTTTTCTATTAAATCATATGACAGGAATTATACACTTAGACCATGGAGTTAGAAAAACTGAGATAACATGATTAAATCAAATAATAGATGTATCTCATGAAACTTTAAATATCTGTAGAACTGTAAATAAGATAACATCTCAGATATTAACTGAATTACACAATTCGGATTAAGGGTTAGGAAGTGAAAATCACATCCTAAACTCAGATAACTTCTTATTAAACTTTGGAAGCGATGACACTACCAATAAATACTATAGCAACGAAACTTCATATGTATTTAAAGAAATTATAGCATACAATGGTAGTGAAGGCGAAAGAAAATGCCTCATTTACTTCTGATACGACTCATATTTTTCTTCTTATTTATATTGTTGTTCTTGTATAACAATTGGATCTATTTTATCTATCATTGATTTTTTCAATGATTTATCTTTTTCTACTTTATCTAAGTAGTCGTTTATTAATTTTTCTATTTCTTTTGCACCTATTCCCTTAACGGGATGTTTGGTGTCTTTTGAGCCACTTGAAGAGGTTTTTCTTTTCTTACTTGGACATTTCTTTGTATAATGTTCTTTTGCCACATAACCAGTAATAATCACACTCTTCTGGTGATTTTCATTTTAGACATGAATGTTTTTTATATTGAATGTTAGATTTTTTTCTAATATATCTTCCCCATGTTTTGGTTTTTCTCTTGACGGATTAAATTTTCTTTTTCTGAATTTTTTTTTATTTCTTTACATATCTTTTTTCTTTCCAAACCTTTTCTTCTCTAATTTTTTCTTCGTTAAGTTTGGCTTCTTTTTGCATCCAAAACTGTTTACCATGTTGTTGACTTTAGAACAACAGTCATAACTCATATGAGCTTTTTTCATATCTTTTATTGTCTGTCCTTCAGTGCAATTTTTTTTAGAACTTCTTCTACAGCTGCAATTCTTCCTTTTAAAGAATCGCAAAGCATTCTGTCGTTTAGGCAAGCTTAATTTTGGTCAGGAAAGACATATTTTAATCATAAGAGGGGTCAATTTTAGTCTTTTGAGAAGTATGTGATGTTTTAAGTGAACTGCTTAGAAGTTAAGGGGTTGAAAAAGATATTAACCAGACAGAGAGTTGACAATTTGCTAGCACTAGCATTTTATTATCTCCTATATATATATATATATATATATATATATATATATATGAAAGCCAAAGCTGAAAGAATGTAACATTTTATTTCCTACTTGACATGCCTCTCTCTTTATGTCATGGCATTCAACCAATCACATAAATTTCACTTTTCTCTCCCTCTTCCATATCCCACTTAAAAACAAATCTATCTCTTGATATCTCAGTCTAATCTATATCTTATTTAAATCTTGAAACTTTTCAATATTTTATACAACTCTAACATGTTTTCACAATCAAACAAAATTAATCCCCTCCTTTTATTTTATTCTAAGTCATATAACAATATTTTAATTATCCGTTGTTGGTCCCGTGTGCAATGCACGTGATTAATACTAGTATGCAATTAATCCTAGAAAAGGGAAACATATCCTAATAAACAGTAAACACGGACGAGATGTAATAAAAAAGATTATAACGTATGAACAAGTTAGGGGCAAAGTAAAAATCTCATTGAGGGCCTTTAGAGAATTAGCCATTTTACTTTTATGTGCTTTTGATTTCAATATTTTCTTTATTACTAAAAGGATCCTAAGAGAGGAAAAATATTAAATATTACTTGAAAATAGAATGTCTTTGAGTTGTTTGATTAATCTCAGATTGTTCAAGTACATGCTTGTGAAAAGCTCTTTTAAATATTCCTTAGGCAGTAGTCGACTAGCCACGTGTACAGTACAGGAGTTTAGCACCCCTTGAAATGCTGATCTTTTGTATTGATATCGTATCCTTTTATACAAGTGATATGGGAATTAAACTTCTTAATATAAGGTAAGTATTTATAATCAAAGAATGGCTAAAATCATGGCTTTCTGTCAAGAAAATTATTTACAGTTAAAAAATGGCTAGGATCATGGCTTTCTGTCAAGGTAGTATTTTGAATTTCTCAAATTTGGGATGTCCCAGATATTGCTTCATGTCCCTGATATTGCTCCACTATGCCCCTTCAAGTTAAGAGTAGTATCAACAACTCCTAACTTGACGATATGCAGTTTGAGTTGCTTTTTAGATAAAACTTTGGTGAGTGCGTCGGCCAGTTGAACAACGGAATGGATAAGAACGACGTTGATCTTTTTCTGTCGAACTTGATCCCGAACAAAGTGGAACTCAATAGCGATATGCTTCACGTGGCTGTGAAAGAACGGCTTGTGACACAAAAAAGTTGCGTTAATATTGTCACAGTGTTTTGTAGGAACACTTGAGAGAGGAGTCCGAAGTTCATGCTAGGGATTGGTTATCCAATTTGTCTCAGAAACTGAACCAGCCACGGGCTAATATTGTCACAGTGTATTGTAGGAATATTTGATAGAGGAGCCCGAAGTTCATACAAGGGATTGGTTATCCAGTTTGTTTCAGTAGTTGCACCGGCTACAGCATGATATTCGACCTCTATGGACGACCAAGCAACAGTGGGTTGCTAAGAGGACCAACTAATTAGATGATTGCCAAGATAAATGATATACGCCAATGTTGAGGTCCGGCCATGTTGGTCACCAACCCAGTCAGTGTTCGAGTACACATTCAGGATCCGACGATGATATTTTGCAAAGCAAAAGACCTTAAGATATGGTGCACTTGAGATAACGAAGGAGACGCTTGT
Source organism: Escallonia herrerae (assembly GCA_033070095.1). Classification (NCBI taxonomy): domain Eukaryota; kingdom Viridiplantae; phylum Streptophyta; class Magnoliopsida; order Escalloniales; family Escalloniaceae; genus Escallonia; species Escallonia herrerae. Next base: position 41,758 of record JAVXUP010000866.1, read on the forward strand.
CGATTTGTCAATGGATTAAAGATGGTGAATACATGACCTGAGATAATTTGTTGACAACAAAGCTAATAGCAGGTCGAGTGAAAGTGAGATATTGAAGCTTGCCTATGGTCATGCAATAGTCTTTTGCACCTGCAGGGGATGAACCATCATGAAGTTTTAAAGGAGTTTTGTAGCACACTGGGGTGGTGTTCTTAAGAAGATCAACAATGTACTTGTATTGAGAGAGAAGAACACCATCATTATAGTGAACCACTTTAATGCCAACGAAATATTTTAAATGTTCAAGATCCTCGAGAGAGAGCGACAATAACATTAGATAGAGCAGTCTTGTTGTTGTTAGGAAGAATGATGTCTCCACAGACCAGAAGATAGAGGACCACGCTAGATTGATGGAGAATAAAGAAAGAATTGTCTGAGTATGATTTTTGAAAGCCATAGGTTACGAGAAATTGTTTCAGGTCATTGTACCAAGCACGAGGCACCTCTTTAAGTCCGTAGATTGCTTTTGTAGCCGATAGACATGAGAAGGAAGCTCAGGATACCATATAAATACAAAAGACCAGCTTTTCAAGAAACACTAAACTCCTTTATGGTATCAGAACTTCTAAAAACATTCTAGCATTCAGACACGATCCCCACCCCCAACTGCTCAGCTTTTTTTTTTTTTGTCGTACCTTCCAGTCATCTTCTTCCCAACGACACAAGCCATGGCTGATTAACAAAGTTCTACAATAGGAGAAAATACCATTTTAACAGTGGTGAACCCAACCTTATCAAACACTCAAATTATTCCATTTAACCCAGCCTCACAGCTTCCCATTAAACTTTTCGGCAGCACCAACTTCGCCACATGGAAGGCTCAAGTCTCGAATCTTAAGTGTGGCTATGATCTCTTCTCGTGGCTTGATGGCTCTTCAGTTTTTCCACCCAAAACCATCACTGTATCAGATCAAGAAATTGTCAATCCCTTCTACAAAGTGTGATACCATCAAGACAATCTCATTCGAAATACTTTGATGGCTTCTGCTGACCCCCATCTTGCACCTTTTACTGCCGCTGCAACAACGTCCAAACAGCCTGAGATCAACTCCATACACTTTTGCATACAAATCTAGACGAGGATTTACAGACTCCGTGATCTGCTTGGAATAGTTTCCTAGAATTCCAAGATGATCTCCGAGTATCTTCGTGCAATTCACTCCCTTGCTGATGAACTTGCAAGTGACGGCTCACCCATTAGCAATGAAGAACTCGTTGTTTAAATCTAAGTGGCTTGGGTTCCTAATTTCATGAAATCAGTACGGCTATTCATGCTTGTGACACCCTAATATCCTATGAATGGCTCTTTGATAAATTGCTTGATCATGAACTTTTCCTCACGCATGAGGAACTCAAGAAGTACCCAGCCCCTGTCACGGCGCAAGTGGCACAATGGACTGATTCAAACAACAACAATTGCTCAAACCAACGATGGCATCCTCAACAATCTCAACGACAAAATATCAGCAGGCCTTCACAATTCTTCACTGGTAATTCCCAGCCCACATGGCGTTCACAATTTTCAAACAATCAGCAACCATGAGTTCAATGCCAACTCTGTGAGAAGTATGGTCATGGTCCTCGTGTTTGCCGCTCAGGCTCTCACAACCATGTTGAAGCAAAGGACCTTTTTGCCACCAGAGCAATTCCACATATGGCCAGTCATGGATACTAGACACTGGTGCTTCACACCATATCACTACTGATCCTCAAACTCTGCAGATTCCATAGGATTATGATGGCACAACTGCAATCTCCATGGGTGATGGTAATATGATACCAATTTTTTCCCCAAATTCAATTACACTATCATGCATATTATCTCCATAATATTTTAAGTGCTTCTGCCATTAAATGCAATCTCAGTTCTGTCTCGTAATTCTACAAACAAAATCAAACTTCTATTGAAAATTTTCGCTCCAAATTCCTTGTGAAGGCACTAAGCACAAGGGCACCTCTAGTATGCGGCATAATAGAGATGATCTGTATGAGTGGCCAAGCGGACGACATTCCAAGCGGACTCCAAATTCTACGAATTTAGTCTACATTTTACCCACTCTTTCCCTATGGCATTGACAAATTGGACATCCAACCGGTCGAATTCTAAAAGAAATTCTTAAGTTTTCTCTCTACCTTATTCAACAATAGACAATTTCAATTTTGTAATTCCTCTTGTTGTAATGGAAGTCAGAGGCTTCCCTTTTCCAGCTACTCTTTATCGAGTGATAAACCACTGCAAACAATTTTCAGTGATCTTTGGGGTCCATCTCCCGCTTCTTTGGATAAAAAGCTGTATTACATCATTTTCATCGACCAGTTCACCAAATGCATGTGGCTATACGCTAAAATGAAAGTGAGGTTCAAAATTTTATTTTTTTCTACTTTCCACCCGCGAGTTGAAAAGTTTTTTAACACCAAAATTCTCACCCATTACTCGGATGGCGGTGTTGAATTTAAAGGTCTTAAATCTTATCTTCATTCCCATGGCAACTTCTAGTTTCTCCACCGTATGCCCCTCAACGAGTTGCCTTTACTGAACGACACAATTGTCACATCATTGAAACCGCATGCAATCTACTTCATCAAGCCTCCCTACCCTCATCATTTTTGGATTTTTGCCTGTCAAGAAGCAGTCTTCCTCGTTAACCGTCTCCTCACACCGGTTCTTGATAAAGATTCCATCTCAAGCTCTGATACTATAAAGGATTTTAGCATTCCTTGAAAAGCTGATCTTTTGTATTGGTATGATATCCTTTTATATAAGAGATGCGATAGTCAAACTTCTCAATATAAGGTAAGTATTTACCATCAAAGAATAGTCAGAACCATGGGCTTTCTGTCACGATCAGAGAATGGCTAGAATCACGGGCTCTCTGTCAAGGTAAGTACTTTGAATTCCTCAATTTTCGGATGTCTTGAATATTGCTCCACGTCCCTGATATTGCTCCATGTCCCTGATAATATTGCTCCATTATACAGATTTGTAGCTGAGGTAGTTTTGGTTTCTCCCCAAATCTTCTTTTTTTTCTTGTTGAGGTCAGGTCTTCCCCCTCTCTAGACCTAATCATCGATAGGTTGCCATCTTTATTGAATGCCATTGTCCCCCTCCAATCATCACCTGATCCAGGATTTTTGGGCTGTTGTTTGAGGCTTTAGGAAATAAACAGAAAACTACTATGTTAAAGCAGAAAACAGCAAAGAAAAACTTATCGATGATTGAGCTATAGACTGAGGCATAGAAGAGGTTATTAAAGTGAAGAAAGGAGCAAAACTTTCACAACTTACTATAAACCTTTGATGTTTGATAATCTCTTTAATGCGGAATTATAACTTTTGTACAACTTTCATAACTTCAAGCGGGCAAGTTTAGGGTAACATCAAGGTGAAAACATTTGAATTTCGGATTAGAAGTACCACTAATTAATTTACTCATCAAATACAACAAGTTTTACACTCTTTTGCTTCTCTGACGAGGCTTTTTTTGGGGAGGGGGGAAGGGTTGTGGTTAGATCTTCAGATATAGTTATTTTGGTTTTTTAGTGGCTAGTGGTGTTGGCTCTGAGAGTGTCAGTTCCTGGGCTACGCTTGAGTTAAAGAGCTGTGGTGGAGTTGATCTAGAATGAGTTTTGGTTGGGCCTGGAGCTGGTTCTCTTGATTGGGTATGGAAAGTTAGAGGTGATCTCCTACGCCTAAACTGGTGCATCTGATTCCTGCTTTGTTTGCATTTCATGTTTCATTTTATGACTTCTTTTTTTAGTCCAAGTGTCTGCTTGAATTTTATTAGGTTTCCATCCAATTGGGTTTCCCTATTCTCCCCTACTCATTTTGGGTTCCCGATTCCCTTAATTAACCGGCCTTAGTTCTCTCTTCCCCCGGATCAATGGTTACTGCCAATGCGAGTAGGCCGGTTCGTCAATTGAATTTGTTTGATTGGTTGCCGAGTTGTGTGCTTGTTTTATTAATGTGGAGTGCTAATGAAGTGCCTTTATGAATGCTTGTTGTTATGGGGGATGACAGATAGCTATGGGATCAGGAAGGGTGGTGGTGGTATCTGGGAGGGAAGGTGGTTTCAAATGAGATGCGTAAGGTTGAACACAAAGTCTGCACTTTTTGTAGATTCCCTTTATGAATGAAGTTTCTAAGTTTTACTGGAAAAAGGACGAATCTCAGGTTATTTTAATAGGTTAGTGAAAATGATAACCTCCCACACAATTGTCTTTATTGAAGCTTTTATTTTCATTTTGTCAAATTCTTGTGATACAGGTGAAAATGGTCAATGTCAATCTTGGTGTGAGAATATCAATCTTGAGTACATACAAGCGACCGAAAATAGAGACCACCCTCATGCCAATCACTGTGTGCCAAACACACGTCAGATTAGTTGATCAAAGAAGGGAGAGGGGCAAAATCAAAATAGAATATGACACAAGAAAATTAACTTATTTGATAACTACTTTATCCTTCGACCGCCGAAAACATTTTCTCCCAACATAGATGGTAGCAGTTGCCTTGACCATGTGATAAATGCCGATCAAAGTCACCTCCAAAATTATCCTAACCATCTTCAATTACTTCCGCCATCATTTAAGGCTTTAAATGGGGTGCATGAGGCTATGTGCAAAATTATCATCGTTTAAAAAATTTCCTTGATTGATGAAGTTCTTAAGTTTTACCGAAAAAAGAAAAAAACGAAATCTTAGATTATTTTAACAGGTTACTAAAGAAAATGGAAAACAATAACCAACTCACAAGTAGAACTAGCTCACTCAGAAATGTTTCTTATTGAAACTTTTACATTTTACTTTGTCCACGTTAGCAACAAAGGCGAGTGGGCCACTTCAATTATCGAGCGAGAATATCAATCCCAAATTTATATATATGTAAATGATTGTTTAGTAAAGGTAAATTTTGACATTTTTCCAAGACCAAAATATTATTATCTCAGCTTCACCCCTTTAACATCTTAGCTTCAAAAGTGAAGCTCGATCAAACACGGTTATTTGCAATTCAAATGCCATTTAGCGGCATTTATAAGGTGGAGTACAAGATTGGGGAGCTTAAACAAATAAAGTGCAATGTGATGTAACATAATAAAAAAGCATGGCGAAAACATGTAAATCAGTTTTCGTACACCAAAAAAATAAATTCTCAATCAGTAGGGCTTAAGCACTATCGATAATCACTAAAAGTTGATGGTTTGTCCTCAAGTAATTGCCATTAAATGGCTTTAATATTTAGATTATTGTTTGCAAAAGGAAATGATGATGGATTTAAGTTTCAAATTTGAAATTATTTTGTAATGTTAAATGTGTTCCTATTGATAAAAGTTAAGGGTAGTTAGTTATTGTATAAGTGGTAGTAGTTATTTTCTGTTTGGTGGTTACTTTTGATGTTGTAGTTATTTTTTTGATTTAGTTTCTACTATAAATATTAGACACAAGACTCATTGTAAGGGACATCAATCATCATCAATCAGATCTTTTCTTTTCTTTTCTTTTTCTTTTCAAAGAGAAGTTTTCATTCTTTGGAAGACTAAGGGTTCGTGTGACAAAAAAAAATAATTTGGTTTTCAGTTTTTAAAGAGCAGTTTTTTAAAGAGCAGCTTAATTTTTTTTTTATAAAAACAAGTGGGTGTTTGATAACCCCTTTTTTTTTTAGATTTTTTTTTTGGTGTTTGGTAACCCTTTTATTTTGACTTTTTTTTTTTGTGGTTTGCGGTGGCGGTGGTGGGGAGTAGCGATCGTCGACGGTGGTGGTGGTGGTGGTGGCCGACGGCCGAAGGTGGCTGCCGGCGGTGGTGGCCGGCGGCCGGAGGTGGCTGTCAGTGGTCGCCGGCGGCCGGAGGTAGTTGCCGGCAGTCTCCAGCGGTGGTCGCCGGCGGCCGGCAGTCTCCGACGGTGGTCGCCTGAGGTGGCTGCCGGTGGTGGGAGGGTGGTGGTCTAAAAAAAAAAACCAAAAGTGAAAAAAAAATCAATTTTTGGAGTTTTTTTTTTACTCTTCAGTTTAAAAACTGGTTTTTTAAATTGAAAAAAAATGGTTATCAAACGCTCCTTTTTCTTTCAATTTTTAAAACTGAAAAAAAAAGAGGCAAAAAAAGAGTGTCAAACCTACCCTAAGCCTTCATAGATTAGAAGCCTTCATAATTAGAAGTTAGATGACTTCAATTTACATTTGAGCGCACTTTCTACAATTAACATTTTTATTTTTATAATTTTTAATCTTCCAAACACTTTTCCTCATCAAGAAGTAAAAAAGAACACACGTTTGAATTAATTGTAACAATTGCCAATAAATTGACTGTGTATTTGCATCTAGCGCAAACATTAATTCAAACTTAACAAAGCAAAACTTATTGAAGACCTAGATAGAACTTCAGTTTTCACGTAACTATTTCTTCGTACCAGCAAGAGCCCTAGTAATTAACTCCTAAAGGTTAAACAACTCTTTTTGTACAAAATTTGTAAGATTGAAAACATAAAAGCGGGTGAACAAAAATCATCAAGCATTAGTATACCTACTTGGTAACCTAAAAATAGATGTCTAAATATTTGTTTGAGTTTACACGTTTGTCCTTTTTCCAACTTTGTAGATTATGCTTCAGTTTTTAACTTAGGGAAGTGACAATTGGGCTTCACTTTTCACCAATTGAGCTTCACTTTTGTCGCTAAAGCTCTTAGAAGGCAATAACCACTTTAGTAGCAAAACTTGAAACGGTTAAAGTGCAGCTCAAATATTAATTCCTTTTGTTATTGCCAAAAGCCTGATGGCTATGTTGGTGGTGGTGGCAGGGGCAAGTGGCAAGAGGTAAGGTGCTTGTAATCATGGTGGTTGACGATATATATAACGATGATGCAGTGGCGGCAAGTGGTGGTAATTATGGGGGTTCTGGGGGAAGCAATTAGCGGATGTTGATCCTGGTGGTGGTTGTAATGTGGTGGAGATGGAGGTAGTGTTAACACAACGTGGAGATGGGCGTGATGGTGGGTTGGAGGTGGAAATGTGATGGTGGTGTTGGTGGCTGCCGAGGTGGCATGCTAGAAGTGTTGATGGCATTTAGGTGGTGGTAGCCGCGGCTGGGTGGTAAAAGCTGTGGTGGTGGTGGTAGCGGCTGATGGGTGGTAAAAATTGTGGTGGTGGTGGCAGCACCAAGGACATGGTGGCTGTTATGGTGGCCCTCGCATGGTGGAGGTGTTTTTTTTTCTGGCAAAATAATGGTAGCAAAGGTTGTGGTGGAGGTGGTGTTGTTGAAGGCGGCATGGGTGTTGTAGTGGTGGTGGCAATATAGGTGTGACGGTGGAGATGGAGGATGCCACATCATGGAGTAATATATTCCCGTTAATTATATTCTAATTAATAACTTTTGGCCAATTCACTCAACATTTAAGTGTGTGTTAAGTCATTATTGAATTTATCTTTTGGTCTATGTTAAGTTCTTTTGGCTTAAATTACGTTTTATGCGATACAAGGCTGGTAGTCATCAAATGCACTTAATTGAAGATCATTAAAATTTTCATCTTAAGTGCTTAATAGCATGATAAAAAAAATTCCTAATTTCTTCATCTAAACATGATTAGAATCCCCTTTTGTTCTTCTTCTTTTTTGGGAATTTCTTATTTTCGATCATGTACAAATACTATCCTAGTAGCATCTCATAAGTACTGTCTTGGTAGCAGTAAGAACAATGTTTTATCAGTCAAAGCTAAGATTCATGGAAAGGAACCACACCATCTTTTTCCCAAAACCTGTGGGCCAAAACGTTCATACTATTCCTTCCGTCTTTGAAAATTCGACCAGTTTGACTTTGCATGCATATTAAGGATTTAGGTTATATTATGTATTTTTTTTTCATTTTGCCCTTAATTAGAGGGGGGAAGTGGGACAGGAGAGAGAAAATTGGTTGGTAGAGTGTTAAATATGGAAAGAAAAATAAAAAAGTGTAAATTGGGGGTCATGAGAGAGAAAATGAGTTGGTTGAGAGTTAAATGTAGAGAGAGAAATAAAATAAAATAAAATAAAAGGTATAAAAGGGTAAATTTATAAAAATACCTACAAAATTTTTCTTAACATGTGGAGTGATTAATTTTTGTGAGACTACCCAAAAAAGAAATATGATTAATTTACGAGGGACAGAGCGAGTATTAAACTTAAACATAGGACTATAAATGAACAGAGTTGTTAACGAAAAGCTCGTGGTTTGTTCCTTAAATAGTTCGATCACGTCCGTTCGTATAATATACGAATCGGCCGAGCATGAACATTAAAAAATATGTTCATGATTGTGTTCGTGAACATAGTGTTATATAATAAATTAATATTTATATAATTGAAATAGTTAATTCTACATATATCCGTGTAAAATAATTTTAAAAAACTTGATAACCTAAAACCAATTAACTAAAAGACCAAGCCCACTTATAAACCCAAATATAAGCCAAGCTCAAGTCCAAAATATAATCCCAAGGAGTGGTGGAGATGGCAAAGGGCCTCGAGGAGTGACCTTGAGGTTCCGAGTTCGATTCCCCATACCAACGGGCTATATGTGAATTGCAGTTCTAACAACATCCCAAAAAAAAAAAAACAAACCCTAAAACACCCTTATTCTCCCTAACGGCAGACGCACCTTTTATCTTCATTCTTCTCACAGTCTCTCTCACAACCGCACTCTACTCTCACATCCCTCCATCTCTCTCTCTCTCTCTCACTCACACACACACACACACACACACACACACACACACACAGATCGCACATAGCTTTTCTTTCTTTCTTCATAGACGCACATTATGGCTACAACAGTTATCATTCTTAGTTTCGATCCATCCTGAGGAAAAGGGTAACCGCTGCGCACGAGAGCTACTCTAATCGAGCAGTTTTCTTATATATGAAGCCACCGGTGCCTTAGATCTGCGATTAATGATGTAGCTTCATCTGCCTACGATGGCGTAATCACCTGTCCTCGACACCGTCCTCTCCCTGTCGCCGGTGCATGCATCATCTTGTTTTCTATATCTTCATTACCAATCGATCAAGATTGCACCCCCTCTTGTATCTTCTGTAATATTGTTTATTTTGATTCATTATAGCTTGAATTGAAAGATTTGAAGAATTTTTTTTGCAAAATTTAAGGATTTGGTTAGAAGTTTAACATGGACACAAGCTGAATTTCTAAACTTGAGTTCAGCTCGTATTGTTAAATGAGTCGAGCCCGAATTACAGTCACGAACTCGAGCTGAGTTTGAACATCAATGTTTTAGTTCTTAATGAACTCGAGCCGAGCTCGAACCGGGGGTGGAGCCGCACTTGTACGAGGGGCTAATGTACCCCCTCAGATTTTGAAAAAAAATAAAAATAATATATATATATATATATATAGTTTTTTTCACTTGCAACTCTTTCTCTCTCTCTCTCTCTCTCTCTCTCTCTCTTTCACTCTCTCAGTTCACGACAGCGGACCGTTGACCTCTCACCATCTCAGTGTCTCACGGCCACGGTGGTCGAAGCCTGAAGGCCCTCACGACCTCACCAACTTCGGCCAGATCTAGCCTAGATCTACTAGTTGGCAGACAAATTGACGAACCTCATCGGTCACGGCACCTAAGCCTCAGTCACCGGTCATGGACGACGGTCGGTGGCCCTCACGGCCTCACCAACTCCGGCCAGATCTAGCCTAGTCTGCCTAGATCTATAACTCCGATAAGGTTCAAACTTCAAATTAAAAATGTCTTAGTCTAAGACTCTTGTTTCTTCTCCGGGCAGTCAACAAACATGTCTTCTTACTACCTGAAATTGTAAAAGATCATACACTTGGGAAAATATTCTTCTTGATTGGATTCTATTGATGTGTAAAAGCCAAGGGTTTTACTCCAATCTGTTCATGAAGTTTCCTTTGCACTTCTATTTGCATTTGTAGAGCCTGAGAAATCTGCAAGCTTCGGATAAAGAAAACCCCTTGATTAGTTAAAGTCTTTTGATAAACTTTCAATTCTAAGTTATTATAACTATTGCTTAACTCGTTACTCTGATTTTGGGCTCCATCACTGCTGTAGTCCGTGAAAGGGCTCATCTGATTCTCTGTATAACCGGCATAGGAAATATGATCAAGTCCCACCTAAATGTTAATACTGATTCTATCCTTCTAATCTACTGGAAAATGTTACTAACTTCTTGATTATCATGATTGCAGGTTTGTGATTGTTGACTTTTCCCAAGCTGTATTTCTGCACCAAATAACACCAATACACTCATGTTTCAACATAATTGGTAAATAAACACTAATTGAATGAGCTCAGTGTATTCAAAATTATGCCTGCAAATGGCTTTTTAAGTGGTACAATGTGAGTCCATGAATGGTATGTAAGGTAGAGGTGTCAAATGGGCCGGGCTTGGGCCGGCCTAGCCCAAGCCCATCAGGCCTCTAGTAAATCAGGCCGGGGCCTAGCCAAGGGGGCTGCCAACCGGGCCGGGCCGGGCCTTGGGGATATCTGAGCCCGGTCCAAGCCCAGGCCCTAGGCCCAACATTTAGGGCCGGGCTTGGGCTGGGCCCGGGCCCAAAATTTTTTTTTAATTTTTTTTGGCATTTTCTTGTTATTCAAGGTAAGGGTTTTAATTATGGTAATTTGTTGTTATTATTTAAGCAAATTGTAATCTAGGCATGTCCAATATTCATAATTTAACAAACCTAATCTTTATCCTTTTATTTCATTATAAATCATATGCGTTGAAGATAAATGTGTTTATAGACCCTCCTCCTTTTATCCGGGCTTGGGACCGGTTTCCAAGCGAAGTTACCTTTTTTTTTATATATACGAAAAAATATCTATCTTGCTTGTAAAAACTTATTATATTATATATATATATATATATATATATATATATATATATATATATATATGAGAAAAAAATATATATTTTGTGAGAAATTTTATTCTTAAAACTTAAAAGAAGGAAAATAAAAAGAAATTACCTAATCATCCGGAAGTACTTCAACATCCGAGTCACTGCTCTTCCTATCATCAATCGGTTTATCTTGCTCGCGGTATTTCGCATCAAGATAATCCTTCCAACATACACATAGCTCGAGCGACTCGGGGTTAAGATGACTCCTCCTGTTATCCAAGACCCTCCCGCTCGCTGAAAATGCCGACTCTGAAGCAACCGTAGAGGCTTGAACTGGCAGTACATCCCGTGCAATTTGAGCTAAAGTTTTATACATGTTTTTAATTTGTTTCCAAAAATTTAACAAATTAAAATTAACCTGTTCTTGCATTGATAAATCACCATAATGATCAGTATTTGAATATACACCAATCTCATTAAAAGAGGAAAAAGTAGACGTACCTGCCGAATTAGAAGTTCCTTCACCTGGTAGTTGTCTTGCTACTAGATGTTCAAAGCCCTTAAGGTACGTCGCATAATACCTCTTTGCAGTCGATGATGAAGCTCGTCTGCGCACGTCAGCAGAATTACGATAGAGGTTGAACAGTTCCTCAAATGTCTTGCTCACTTTCGCTGTGAGTGCGGTTGTATCCTCTACTGTGTGGTACATTAATATCGATATCTCTTGTATTGAGACGTTCACGCCATGCAACTTTAACCTAGGATCTAAACAAGTAGCAACAGCAAAAATAACAGGAAGTTCACTCCAATATTTATTAAACTTTTTATCCATCACTTTTACTATTTTCTCAAAGGGTCGTATATATCTCCATTTCGATAACATTGTAGCCATCTTGAGAATTTCTATTACAGTGAGAGGAGAGGTGGGATAGTACGTACCAGACAATAAATTGATAGACGTGTAAAATACCTCCAAAAATTCAGCTAGGTATGTGGCCATCTGCCATTCCTCTTGAGTTGGCAAGCCGGCTGGGAACTGGGTTAGTAGAAAATGTGTATAGACTTCTCTGTATGCTAGAATGTGTAAAAGCATATGGTATGTAGAGTTCCACCTGTGGACCACATCTGTAACTGCTCTCCTGCGAGGCATATTATATTCAACACACAACGCTTTAAATTGTTGTGTTCTCGAACTTGAACTATTAACATACGCCGTCATACCCCTCATTTTGACAAGAATATCTCCTGTAGCAACTAAACCATCTTGAACAATTAAATTAATTATATGACAAACACAACGAACATGAAATAATTTACTAGAAAGTACAGGTTTGAGGCCCTCCTGTAAAGCATCAACAGCAGCTGTATTGTTAGAAGTATTATCAAAACTAATACTCATAATCTTATCCTTTAATTTAAACGTGGTACATGATTTCAATATAATAGTAGCAACGTTTATTCCATCATGCGGATAAGGAAAGAGCTCGAAAGCGATGATTCTCTTGTGCATAATCCAATCGGCATCAATCCAATGGGCTGTCACACAAGTATAACTAACAAAAGTAAACGGAGATTGTCAAATATCAGAAGTAAGACTAACTTTACCGTCAAATTTATCGAAATAATTGATCAAGCGTGCTTTAGCAGAATTATACTATCGGAGTCACTGCTCTTCCTATCATCAATCGGTTTATCTTGCTCGCGGTATTCGCATCAAGATAATCCTTCCAACATACACATAGCTCGAGCGACTCGGGGTTAAGACGACTCCTCCTGTCATCCAAAACCCTCCCGCTCGCTGAAAATGCCGACTCTGAAGCAACCGTAGAGGCTTGCACTGGCAGTACATCCCGTGCAATTTGAGCTAAAGTTTTATACATGTTTTGATTTTGTTTCCAAAAATTTAACAAATTAAAATTAACCTGTTCTTGCATTGATAAATCACCATAATGATCAGTATTTGAATATACACCAATCTCATTAAAAGAGGAAAAAGTAGACGAACCTGCCGAATTAGAAGTACCTTCACCTGGTAGTTGTCTTGCTACTAGATGTTCAAAGCCCTTAAGGTATGGCGCATAATACCTCTCAGCAGTCGATGATGAAGCTCGTCCGCGCACGTCAGCAGAATTACGATAGAGGTTGAACAGTTCCTCAAATGTCTTGCTCACTTTCGCTGTGAGTGCGGTTGTATCCTCTACTGGGTAGCACATTAATATCGATATCTCTTGTATCGAGACGTTCACGCCATGCAACTTTAACCTAGGATCTAAACAAGTAGCAACAGCAAAAATAACAGGCAGTTCACTCCAATATTTATTAAACTTTTTATCCATCACTTTTACTATTTCCTCAAAGGGTCCTATATATCTCCATTTTGTTAACATTGTAGCCATCTTGAGAATTTCTATTACAGCGAGAGGAGAGGTGGGATAGTACGTACCAGACAATAAATTGGTAGACGTGTAAAATACCTCCAAAAATTCAGCTAGGTATGTGGCCATCTGCCATTCCTCTTGAGTTGGCAAGCCGGCTGGGAACTGGGTTAGTAGAAAATGCGTATAGACTTCTCTGTATGCCAGAATGTGTAAAAGCATATGGTATGTAGAGTTCCACCTGTGGACCACATCTGTAACTGCTCTCCTGCGAGGCATATTATATTCAACACACAACGTTTTAAATTGTTGTGTTCTCGAACTCGAACTATTAACATACGCTGTCATACCCCTCATTTTGACAAGAATATCTCCTGCAGCAGCTAAACCATCTTGAACAATTAAATTAATTATATGACAAACACAACGAACATGAAATAATTTACCAGAAAGTACAGGTTTGAGGCCTTCCTGTAAAGCATCAACAGCAGCTGTATTGTTAGAAGCATTATCAAAACTAATACTCATAATCTTATCCTTTAATTTAAACGTGGTACATGCTTTTAATATAATAGTAGCAATGTTCATTCCATCATGCGGATAAGGAAAGAGCTCGAAAGCGATGATTCTCTTGTGCATAATCCAATCTGCATCAATCCAATGGGCTGTCACACAAGTATAACTAACAAAAGTAAACGGAGATTGCCAAATATCAGAAGTAAGACTAACTTTACCGTCAAATTTATCGAAATAATCGATCAAGCGTGCTTTAGCAGCATTATACTGTCGGAGTGCATCGGATCTAGTTGTGTTTCTATGAACCTTTTTGTACAAAGGTTGAACGTATGTGTTCATATATCTAGAGTGCTTAGCATTATCGGCAAAAGAAAAGGCTTGTTCATCGTGAATAACAAATTCAGCGAGACCGTCTCTTTGCTCTCGCTGATTATAAACAAATAACTTACCGTCAAAAGATAACTGCGTTTGGGTAGGTTCGACGTGGCCTTGTCGAGGTGCACACTGAGGGTAATGCCTGTTAAGATGTCCATTACCACTACCAGACGAAAATAATTTAGCACAGTACTTACATCGAGCTTTTCGGATGCCGTCCACCATAACTTCATCAAAATGATTCCAACACTCGGCTTTCTTTTTTTTCCCCTTTTGGACTTCTGGCTCATTACCGGAGGCATTGCTCGGCCCTTCTTCATCATGACCAGGCATAGGGTTAAGATTATGCCACGGAGTAGTAGCTTCGCCAACCGAGCTGCGTCCTTGACTATAATGCGGGGGGTCTTGATCAGGCGTGTATTCAAAATCTGGAATGTTTTGATTGAACTCCCAATTGGCTTGGGTATCTATCATACAGCCTGTACTCATTCGTCCAGGAACGAATGGTTGTGGTGGTGCTTGGATTGGTGTTTGTGATGGCCGTGGTGCTGGCGCTCGTGCTGGTGGTGGTGGTGATGTTTGTGATGATGATGATGTTTTTCGTGATGATGATCCACGCTTCAGTTTCTTCAATAATCCAGCCATATTTGACGCTAAATAAAATTAGTAAGAGTAACTAAATACACAAGTATAAGAGCAGTAATTAGTAATTAGAAATAACAATTAAAAGAATTAAAGAGTAACAAATGAATCACTGAGGGTAATTCGAAATTGGAGAGAGTTAGTAATTAAAAAAATTAGTAATAGTAATTGATAAATATAAAAATTCACTAATTACTAATTACTAGACAAAAGAATTAGAGAGTAACAAATTAATAAGAGGAGTGGTTAGTAATTAAAATTTAGCAAAAGTAGTAATTAGTAAACAAGAGTAATAATTGCAAGAGTACTAATTAGTAAATAAGAGTAGTAATTAGTAAGAGTAGCAAAGCTTGTAGAAA
The DNA here is from genome assembly GCA_033070095.1 of Escallonia herrerae. Classification (NCBI taxonomy): domain Eukaryota; kingdom Viridiplantae; phylum Streptophyta; class Magnoliopsida; order Escalloniales; family Escalloniaceae; genus Escallonia; species Escallonia herrerae. Next base: position 56,900 of record JAVXUP010000866.1, read on the forward strand.
TGTAGAATGTTTATATAAGAGAGAGTAAGAAGATTGGTGTGAAAAATTAGAGAGAAATGGTGTGAATTTATAGATTTTTGAAACTTCACAAAAGACCAAAATATCCCTAAAAACTATCCGTTTATAGTTGTTGGGGAGGGTAAGAGTGTAAAAACCTTAAAAGAGTTGAAAAAATAAACTTGGACCAAAATACCCCCCAAAGTAGCCATTATTTTACTGTTTGGGGGGTAAAAGTGGAATTTAGGGGGAAAAAGGGAATAAAGCCGTTGGGGGGAAAGGGGGGAAAATCAGATTTTCAAAAGTGAAGAGGGGGGCCTGAACCGGGCCAACCCGAGCCAAAACCGGGCTTTTCCAGGGCCATTCTTCGGAAAGGTGTAAGCTCTAATGTTTGTAACTGCAACTTTCAAAACATGAAGGTTCCGCCTAAAAGCCGAACAAAGTGACGACGTTACCTCAATCGGCGACGAACAATCTTCTTCAGTCTTCACTCCACCGGCGGTGAAGAACCCACCACCGGCGACAACAACGCCGTTCTGACTTCTGAGGACTGTGGTCAGTGTGAATTTTGAACATTTTTTTCCCATTCATGAATTGATTATTTGATTGATATTTTAAGTTGTTAGCTGTGCATAAATTGAGATTGTTAATTGATGCTTTAAAGTTGTTAATTGTGCATTGATCATTTGAGTATTGAGGTTGTTGATGGAGGATGGGATCCAATTGCGGATATGTGATTTAGTTGAATGGTGGGTTGAAATTAGCTTAACGCGATAAGAAACATGATTGGAAAAGTAAAAGAATAAAATATTTTTGATTAATTAGGTTATTTGATTGATAATTGATGGATTGATTAATTAGGTTTTTGTGTGCTATTTCACTTATAAAAAATTTACTGACTTCAATATATTTTTAGCACCCCCTGGGGTGACATCCTGGTTCGAACATATCAAAATCTAAACGAATCGAGTTCGAACATACCTATGTTCGGCTTGAACTGGTTCGTATACGGCTCTAATTAAACATAACCGGCACATAACCACCACTAGCACACAACTCCTAAAACCATAAGAGGAGTACAGATCGGCGCAGAATCAACAACATATTTTCTAGAATCACACACTAGCTGCACTTACAATGCAGCCTATGAGCTTATGTTAATCGAGATTTGGACCTGCACCAGCACCACAATGACCATCGCGAGCGGCTTCGTCATTCATATTACTGTGACCACCTAGTGCACCTTGGCCATGAGAACGTCACAGACGCTCTTGAGCTCCATCATCTTGTCCTCAAACTCATCGGCCTCAGCAAGCTGATTCCTGTCTAACCATTAAATGGCCTTAACAATAGCATCTTGAATCTTTTCTCGTGAGCCTTTGGGAGCTTGGAGTTAATCTTCTCATCATGAGAGTGTTCCTGATTTTGTACACGTAGTTTTCCAAGGCAAGCTTGGCCTCAACTTTCTTCCTGTGCTCCTCATCCTCGGCCTTGTACTTCTCAGCCGCTTTTACCATCTTCTAAATCTGTTCCTTGGACAACCTTCCTTTGTCATTGGTGATAGTGATCTTCATCTTCTGGCCAGCGAGAAGGACCTCTGCAGAGACACTCAAGATACCATATGCATCCAGCTTAAAGCATTCTTGATCTTAAGAACTCCCCTAGGGGCTGGAGGAATCCTAGATGATACAAACTCACCTAATAAATAGTTGTCTTGGGTTTTTGTCCTCTCACCCTCTTACACTAGAATAACTACTTAAGGCTGGTTGTCGCGGGTTGTAAGAAAGTTTTCCTTCTTTTTGGTTGGTATTTTAGTGTTCCTCGAAATTAGAACGCTCATAATACCTCCTACAATCTCAACACCAAGAGATAAAGATGTGACGTCCAAGAGCACTATCTCATCAACCCTATTATTCAAGATAGCAGCCTGGACTGCAGCACCATTTGCAACTGCAGCTTCATCCTGGTTTATGCTCTTGCATAGCTCCTGACCATTGAAGAAATCCTGCAACATCTTCTGCACCATTGGGATTCTGATAGACCCACCAACAAGAACCACATCATGGACACTGCTCTTATCCATCTTGGCGTCACTCAAACACATTCTAACTGGCTCAAGGCATTTCAGAAATAGATCCCCGTTAAGCTATGCCTTCAAGCAAGCAATCAATTCCTCGAATCTTGCAGTAATAATGGTCAAATGAAAGTCTATGCCTTCAAGCAAGCAATCAATTCCAAGGTTGGTCTGAACGGTGGATGAGAGATCCCGTTTTACCCTCTCACACGCTGTCCTCAACCTCTTAAGAGCTCTAGCATTTCCACTTATGTCCTGTTTGTGCTTCCTCTTGATCACCTGAACAAAGTAGTCCACCGACCCAGTCTATTATCAAAGTCCTCCCCTCCAAGGTGAGGGTCACCTGCTGTGGCCTTCACTTCAACTGTATCCTCTTCAATAGTGAGAAGAGAGACATCAAAAGTACCATCACCAAGATAAAAAATAAGAACATTCTTTGCACCAACTGTAGTTCCTTTTTGCTGCATACCATAAGCGAGGGCAGCAGCCGTTGGCTCATTGATGATGCGCTCTACATTGAGACCAGCAATAGCTCCAGCATCCTTGGTTGCCTGGCGCTGGCAGTCATTGAAATAGGCAGGGACAGTTATTACAGCATTCTTTACTTTTGTCCCAAGAAATGCCTCAGCAGTCTCACGCATCTTAACCAGGACCATGGAAGATATGTCCTGGCGGCAAGTTGCTTCTCCTCACCTTTGTAAGTGACCATAATCATGGGCTTGTCAGCAGGACCAGGAGTGACCTTAAATGGCCAGAATTTGATATCACTTTGTACAGATGCATCACTGAATATCCGACCAATCAATCGCTTTGCATCTGCCATGCGTTGAAGCAACAACCATTTGTCTTAAAGATACATTTATACAACATGAATGGAAATCCAGGATCAAAATTTTTTCTCCCAAGATACTCTGTAGATGGATTAATTGGTGATCTAGCATTTGGGGAACTCAAATGCCAATCCACAAGGTTTATAACATCTTATAATGTGAGTGGAGTACAAAATCGCTCATCAGGAAAGTCACATTATTTACTGATGCAAGAACAAACCAAGGCTTCAGTGAATTGTGAGAGCTTTTCGCCCAGATGTAAAAACAGCTGCATACTAAAATCCTAGTTATATTCCAAAGACATTCCTTAAAAGTTTCGTTCTGTTTGAAGATAAAAAGAACATATATATCATACATGCAAGACTTGTAGGCAAGACAAACACACGAAGTGGAGAGGTAGCTTTTCCGTATAAGACCTACCAAAGATGGTGTTGGTAGGGTTCATAGCTTCCTGGTTCTTAGCAGCATCACCGAAGAGACATTCGGCGTCAGTGAAAGCAACTGAAGAGGGCGTGATTCTGTTACCCATATCGTTGGTGATAATTTCAATGTGGTCTTTGTTCCACACCGCAATGCACGAGTAGGTTGTCCCGAGATCAATTCCAATCGTCTGACTTTACCTTTTCAATCCGTTGGCAGTATGCACTTTCAAATACTGGCAAATAGCAGAAGGAACGCGAGATGATAAAACAGAGAAGAGCTTCAGAAGGCTTTAAAAATAATCGTATCACTACAAGAAGTTGGAGAAATATCAACAAAGGCAAAAACTTTTGAGCGGAAAGTTGGAGCAAACATCAATAAAAACCCTAACTTCTGACATGTTAATAGATCACGAAGTCCATATAAATCTTTCATTGCACATAACACAACATGCGGGTCATTTCATTCATTATCATCATTTGACTAGAATGACTCACCTCGGTCACAATCCTTTGACAGGCTTCTGAAGTACAAACGAACCCCTAAAACACAATGTTTCCGAGACAAGCAAAAACCTGACCAGGAAATAAGCTCTCTTCTCCCAGATTTGTTGGACGAATTGGTACTAGGGAACTCCAGTCTACCTTTATAGTCACAAGTATCGACTAGTACTGAAACCTTTTCCTAATAATCGAAACACAGGAACTTCTTTGCACTAGGCATTAATAATGACTAAGCTTCAGAGTCATAGAAGTCTGCAAGCTGTATTATTCAAAGAAGTCTCCGAGTCCGTAAAAAAGAAATTGTTTCTCCCTTCCTCTGCCTATCACCAGCTTGTTTTTATCTTTGGCCCTTCAGAGAAATTTCTGATGATATCATGTGGGGTGAACAATGCCCTTGGACTAATGAGCCAACTGTTTGAAGGTCCAAGCTTTATTTTTTTTTGTGTGAATAAGAGAGTAACATTAAATATAAAGAGAAGCAGTTACATCAGAGTTACAGCACCAGAGTTAGATGACAAGTCATGACACGGATATATATATATATATATATATATATATATATATATATATATATATATATATGGAATTGATCCGTTGATAGCGCTAGCAAAATAGGAGATTTTGCTAGCGCGATCTAGCCGTCCATCCCGAAGGGATGGACATCCCAGATCTTTTTTTTTTCAAAAACTGTTAGTCATCTGCTACATAGTGTAGCGGACGGACATTTTTAACCATATTCCCCCTCGCCCCTCGTCCGCTCTACTGTATGGCGAACAACTTTTTTGGCCTAACACCGTCAGTCAAAAAGTCATCCGCTACACTGTGTTGCGGACGACTTTTTGACTGACAGTGGTCAAGTCATCCACAACCCCTTAACAGTTGTCACACCAGTCCTGGGGCGACAGGACTATTGCTTTGTACTTATCCCACCGTCCGCGATACTGTGTAGCGGACAACTTGATGGTTTTTTCTGTCCGCTATACTATGTAGCGGACTTGACCCTCCCCCAATACACATGAAACTCTTATTCATTCTTTCTTCGAAACTCATTTATTCTTTCTTCTCACAATTTTTCTAGCGGCGTTGGCAAGTAGATCTGCACAATTTCTTCCAAAGAAATCCTTTAATCGTCTCATCAATCACGTAAGTTCACAATCCAATCCTTTATTCGTTCATAATCTAGAGTTGTTATGAGTATTGCAACTTATGCATGGTTTTGAATATGTATGCGGTGGATTGTGCTAGCGTTTGTCAATATATGTGTATTGCTTATTATTTGTTCATGTGATTTCACTTGCATATATACATCATGTAAACTTATGTGAGCACATGCTAGCGTTGTATGTTTAAGAATTTTTACGCTTCCAACCTTGCCGTATTTCTATAATTTCAGTTGCAAAAAATGGATTTTAACCCTGGACCAGAAGATCCCTCCGTATTATACGACCAAGCAAACCATGTCAGTACGCTCTTATGGGATGGTGGGGTAAGATCCTTATTTTATCAACTTTCCTATTCTTACGAACATTGTATACCGTTTGTTTTGGTTAAATTGTATTTATTAATTCGTAGGAAAGAGCACTTCTCAACACAGTAGAAGTGTCCGATAATTTTCAAAGCCTGGAAGTTGAACAAATACCAGAAAACGGTTACTGCGTGGGATTGGGTTTGGGATTTTCACGCATGGGCAAATCTTTCAACACCTTGACCGGCACTTAATAGGTGCCCTTGTTGAAAGGTGGAGAAGTGAAACGAATTCCCTCTCGGAGAGATGACGATTACCCTAGAAGATGTAGGGTTCATCTTAGGGTTACCGGTGACGGGACGGCCGGTAATTGCTCCTCCGTCGGAAGCAACGAATAAGAGAACCGCTAGGGACTTCTTTACTTCGATACCCCAGGATCAATTTAGCACTGGTGGTATCAAGTTGAAGTGGTTGGTAGATACCTACAAGGTTCTCCCGAAAAACTACACGGACGAGATGCTTGTGCTGTACACACAAGCTTTCCTCTTGTGGGTGATGGGGGCAATTATGTTCCCAACAACGTCGAAGAATACGGTCAGCGTCAAATATTTACCGTTGTTGGGTAACCTGCTGGAGGTTGGGGATTATGCCTGGGGTGCAGCAACTCTTGCGTACCTGTACCGAGCATTGCACAAGGCAACGAGGCCCGACTCCAAAGCTATATGTGCGTGTCTCTCGCTATTGCAGGTATATCATACAAATCTTCATTACGTGCTTGTTTTTTTTGGTTGAATCGACAATAAATTTTGACGATACTTTATTTAATTTGTCTTTGCTCTCAGGTGTGGTCTTATGAACACCTTGCTACCGGCGCACCCAGGCGTAGGGACGGAACCGATAATGTGTGGCCTCGGTTGTGCGCCTGGGAGTACAGCCGGAAGGACAGCCACTACCCAAGGAGAGACGATCCCCATCACAACATTACGTACTATCGGGGGGAGCTCGACTCGCTATCTCCGGGCCAGATGCGATGGGCACCGTACAAACGTTTGGCGCGACGGGTGGGGGAGTCGTTCGTCTTCACGCTCTCCAGGTTGCAACGCACACCCCTGATCCACTTCGAGGTCGCAGAGTGGCAGCTACCAGATCATGCTATGCACCATTTTGAGTGCCTGCAGGGGTTGCCAGCCGATGCGCATGATATGAGGGGTAACAGGAACCCACCGGGTGTCAGACGGTTTGGCAAGGCAAATGCGCACGACTTGTGCGCACGAGAACTTGAGGTTTGGGATTCCTGGCAGGACACGCTGGCGGCCATTGTGTCGGAGCCTGACCCCGTGATCAGCATCGAACAGTACAATGAGTGGTACTACCGCATCACCCGGAGGAGAGTAGCTCCAGTAAGGTTTGAACGCGGAGAGAAGTACCACCCTAGGGGTCAGATCGATGAGCAGATGGCATACAATCTGGTAAGTTGCCCAACCAGTGCTTTTAATTGAACTTGATGATTCTAAGTGTGTGTATGAAGTTACTTATTTATTATCTCTTTGGATGTAGGTTAATGCCTCGTTCGCCTTCTTCCAGAAGTTGAGCGAGCGGAAGGATCTGGTGGATGCAATGGGCGAGGAGCTTCGCCAACAGGCCAAAGCGTTGGCGTATGGCTGCGGGAATTTTTTGCACCAAGCATCCGGACAGCCTTCGGGCGTCAATCCGGGAATGGGGAACCTGGGTGGCAGCCCCTTTATGTGAGCTCGGGATACGGTGATCCCTTGGGATACAGTGATCCCTCGGGACAGACTTCGGGGGTGAGCCAGGGATACGGTGGTCCCTCTGTACTGGGAATGGGTGGTGATTGGGGACTGCCAAGCACCATGGGCCAGGCTCAAGCGCCGTGGGAAGAGTACAGTGCGCCCTCCTTCTCTTTGCTTCTGGACTCGGAACCCCAACCCCTCTCTCAGAGTCAAGTCACGCAGGACTGGGGTTTCGAAAACATCAGTTTGTCCGAGACACTGCCCATTGTCCCGTGGGCGGGACCATCTATTGCGGAAGGAGGGCAATATCCCCCGGTCGACCCCCTCGAAGGAGTGCAAGATCCGCCAGTCGACCCCCGAGGGCAATATCGCAAAGGGCATCCACTGAAGCCCCTAAAGCCGCATAAATGCCAAATTATCAGAGAGCGGTATTTTAGCGGGTTCCTCCGAGACAAAGCGTTATATAGTGTGAATCACCCGGAGGGCATACTATTGCTCGTGTCCCTGGCTCCAGGGAGTTGGTTAGACAACGGCGTCATCTCTACCTACGTGGAGATTCTGAAGAAAGGGGCTGGGGGCGGCCAAACGAGTATCCGGGCATATTTTTGTTGGATGCCTTTTTTCATAGCCTCCTAGTGGCTGAATGGCATGAGTGGGTCGAACGAAGGGGGAAGAAAAAGTTGAGCCAGTGGAGACCGTCGGATAACCTACGAGCATATCTGAATAGGGATAGTCCAGTGAGCGCAATAGTTGCCCACGTGTTTCTAATCCCATTTCTAGGGGAAAGCCACTGGTACTTGGTTTGCTATGAACCAACGGAAAAAGTCATATCGGTGATCGACAGTCTCCACGACGATACCCTCCACATGCCTGTGCTGCAGATGTATAAAGCCCAGTTGGACTCTATGGTAATCTTACGATTGTTGTTTAATGCTTATTGTAACTTGCCAATTGTAAATGTTAACTCGTGTCTTACGCCGTTTTCTGTTTCTCGCAGAATCTATTTTGTGCATGGTCAATGCTATCCGTGGTCTACCTGTACCGGCGCGGCCAAAGCTCCATTTCCGATTGAAGAAGAGGAGGCCCAAGCAACATAATACTTCGGACTACGGCGTCTTTCTTTGCATGTACATGGATTACATTTGTCGGTCTGAGAGCCTCAGCGCGGCCGCCTGAAGTTTAGAATGCGTAGAATGCTTTAGATATAGGATAGCTTGGCAAATTTTGAAAGGCCGGCCTAGAGTGATTAGGTTTATTGAAAATCCGTCTAAGGACGAGAATCCGACTAGGACCCCTAGTTGACATTGTACCATTACAATAATTTTTTTTAATAAATCGTTATTATTTAGAAAGCTGTCATTGGTGTGATTTTATTTGTGTTGAGATCAGTTGATTTGTGTTGAAGATGTTGATTGAATGATTTGACTGATTTATGTCCATATCAGTGGACATTTGATTTGGGTTGATTTGATTAGAGTTGGTTTTTTTGCTCGCATTGAGAATGATTGAATGGTGGGAAACAAAATGGGGGAGAATTTTTTAATTGCTCACCTGTATCCGTCCGCTACACAGTGTAGCGGACGTCCAAAGACATAAATTTTCTAAGTGTTGAAGTGTTGAATTGTCTCTGCTTTCTCGTCCGCTACACAGTGTAGCGGACATCCAAATACATAAAAAAATTTCAAGTGTTAAAGTTGAATGTTTCTGCTTCCCCGTCCGCTGCACAGTGTAGTGGACGTCCAAAGACAAATTTTCTAAGTGTTGATTGTCTCTGCTTTCCCGTGCGCTACACAGTGTAGCGGACGTCCAAATACAAAAAAAAAATTAAGTGTTGAAGTTGATTGTTTCTGCTTCCCCGTCCGCTACACAGTGTAGCGGACGTCCAAATACAAATAAAAAATTCCAAGTGTTGAAGTTCATTGTTTCTGCTTCCTCGTCAGCTACACAGTGTAGCGGACGTCCAAATACAGAAAAAATTTTCAAGTGTTGAAGTTGATTGTTTCTGCTTCTCTGTCGGTTACACAGTGTAGCGGACGTTAAAAAAATTTTCTAAGTGTATTTTTGCTTCCCCGTCCGCATCACAGTATATCGGACGTCAAAATACAGAAAAATTCTCTAAGTGTTGAAGTAGAGGTCAATTGTCCGCTACACAGTGTAGGGGACGTCCAAATACAGAAAAATTTTCTCTAAGTCTTGAAATGGACTTCAATTGTTTCTGCTTCCCCGCCCACTACATAGTGTAGCGGACGTAGAGGAAACAATTTTTTTTTTTTGGAGTTGGAGTCAGAGTTTCTGTATTTGGACGTCCAAATTACACAAGAATGACAACCTCAATAATCACAATTCTCTAATGCAAAATTAATAACCTTAAATTAAGAACACCCTAAAATTGTTCAAATAACACAATCTTTCAAATTAATAAGTTGTTCAAATTACACAAAATTAGGGCTCAGAGATCAACATTGGGGGGGGGGGGGAAAGCTTTTTCACAAGTGCTATGGTCAAATACCGTCACTTGAAAATGCATATGCCCCTTGTGTTCAAAGATTACAAAGTCCCTTTCATTGAGGTCATGCTGCTCCCATAAATTGCTCCAACCCTCTTCTAAACAAATTTGATCTTGGTCGCGCTTCTTCTTGATTTTAACAAGCCATGATCCCTTGCGGCTGGTTAAAGTTGCTTCGAACCAGAGTGTGGTAAGCAATCTGCAAAAGGCTACCGGTATGGCCTATCACATTCAATATAAGAAAGGTAAGTTTTTAACCAAAGATAAAACATTTAACACACATGAAAACACATAGAAAGAGGGATGGCCTACAAGTTCTGTATGAAACCCAGGCGTCATGACCTTGAAAAAGTGTCTGGCGACTGAAATGTCCCTGTTCATCGAAGCAGAAGCCATCAGGACGGTCACCGAAGAAGGGGTCACGGGTGGGTGAGATGTTCGAGACAGAGAAGTTTGACGGGAGAAAGAAGAAAGGCCGATCTGATTGGTATTTAAAGAAGGGAGCTGAAAATGGAAGTGAGTCTGAAGGAGAAGAAAATTATGCTGAAGGAGGTGAGTAGGAAGGCAATACTGTCTACGATACGGTGGAGCGGACGTGTGCAGAATTAATGGTACAGACAAGTCTGGAATTGTGTCAGTCGTGTCAGTCAAAAAGTTGTCGGAAGTCGTCCGCAACATAGTGTAGCGGACGACTTTTTGACTGACGGTGTCACGCCAAAAAAGTTGTCCGCAATACAGTGTAGCGGACGAGGGGCGAGGGGCAATATGGTGAAAAAGTCCGTCCGCTACACTATGTAACGGATGACTGACAGCTTTTGAAAAAAAAAAGATCTGGGCCTGGGATGGACAGCCAGATCGCGCTAGAAAAATCTCTTATTTTGCAAGTGCTATCAACGGATCAGCTCCCATATATATATATATATATATATATATATATATATATATATATATATATATATATATATATAGTGAGCTTCCTTCTGTTGCTCGGGCGCTGCTCTATGTATACAAAAGTATTGAAATTCTGACATCATATAACAAAAGTCAAACAGGTTTGGTGCCACCGTATCCAGAACATCAGTAGTCTCGGCCATCTAAGAAAATAAGAAACGAGAATATGTTAGAATAGTGATTTTATGCATATTATATTTTAATGCCCATTCTGTTGTGGTGTGAAGGCTTTGCCTGCGCAAGAGCAGAAAAATTGTCTGAGGCAGAAAACAAAATAACGGCTGACCCACATCTGACACTGTTTGTAGAAAAACAAGTGAGGCCTAGTCCATTCCTGAGTTGCCCTGATTTATGGAAGACCTTAAAAGTAATTACAACCATAGGGGATAAACTAGAGGCCGTTAAGCGTAAGGTAATAGGGCGATCCAAAGTTTTCGAGAAAAGAGATCTTCTATTAGGACCAGAACCTCCGTTATTTGAGAGTGGTAAAGGTTGAAATGTAGAAAATTTCTGAATGCTATACGATATGATGGTAGAAGTTGTATTCAGGATTTGGGAAATGATAGGAGGTGAGAACGGGTTACTACGAAAAATGAGGTTATTTCTATTGGTCCAAATAAGAGGGAAAATAAAGATATAAGAGGGTAATTTAGATTCTCGCACCCGTTGGTTAGAAAACCAAGCTATAAGTCATTCTCTAAGGGGCGAGCTGAAAGAATCGAACCTGATACCAAGGGGTAAACCAAACCAAATTGGTCCAATCCCTTGACAAGAAAGAAAAATGTGGTCTATTGTTTCAGGAAACATGTAGCAATTGGGGCAAAAGTCAGAGTTCACAAATTTGCGTTTGTGGAGGTTGACATTAGTAGGAAGACGATCCCAGAAAAGTTGCCAAAGGAGGTATAAAAAATTAAGGGGCAGTTGTAGGGAGCAGAATGTACGCCACACTTTCGGGTTACAAATAATTGAAGTCTGAGAGGTGCCACACGTGTCAGTCTTTTTGTATTGCTTGTTTTAGTAACCAAGTTTGTAAGTTGACTCTATAGAGAATACCCCACTACTAGTGTGTCCCCAGACTTGTTGATCCTTAAAACCTAGTTGTAGAATATGAATGGCAGATATAAAGCTGCATGTATCAGATGGAAATAGTATGGTTAAAAGGGGTTGATCCCACTGATTATCCTTGATAAGGTCACTAACAAAGGAAGGTTTGGTTATACGCCCTGAACCATCGGATTGAAGTTTAGTCGTCAGATTTGGAATCCAAAAATCATGCCAGATTGATATTAGCGACCCATCCCTGACTTGCCAGTGAAGCCCCTCTTGGAAGAGCTTCCGTATTGCTAATATACTTTTCCATCCCTAGGAAAAATTGCCATGCATCGGTGAGTTAAAGAAATTCACTCGGACATAGTATTTTCCCCAAAGGACCCGAGTAAGAAGAATAGAAGGTTCACGAGACATACGCCAACAAACATTTGCGAGCAAGGCAAGATTCATGAGATGAACATCTTTGAAAGCAAGTCTTCTGTCCTCATGAGGGGCACAAAGAGAATGCCAGTTGATCCATTGTAATCCTTTATGATTTTTGTTCCCCGACCTCCAGAAGTTACTCAAGATGGTATTGACCTTCTGATAGAAGTATTGGGGCAAAAGACTTACCTGCATGTGGTAGATCAGGAGAGAAGATAGGACAGATTTAATTAGAGTACCTTGTCCCACTTTGTTAAGAAGAAGACCTTTCCATCTGGTGCATCGTTATCTACTTTTGTTAGCAGGTCCTTAAAAAAGATTTTTTGCCGTGCAATGATGTCCAGCATACTACCCAAGTAAGAGCCAAAATCCTCTGCTAGTGTAAACCCTAGTGAGGATTGAAAATTATGGCTCTCCGTTAAACTTGTATTCGGACTGATCGTGAGAGATAATTTGGAATGCTTTACCAGCTGTCCAGATTCCTTACAACAACTATTTAGAAGTGCACTAATCTTACTGCAGATTTGCGGGCTAAGCTTTGTAAATATCACGGAGTCATTGACAAAAAATAAGTGGTTTATCAGAGGGCTTCGTAACCAGCTTTGATACCGGGGATGTCACCAAAAGCTTGAGCCCGTGTAAGGCAAGAAGACAAAACCTCCCCACATAGAATAAATAAATAAGGCGAAAGAGGGTCACCCTGTCTTAATCGACGAGTTGGTTGGAATCTGCTTGTGGGGGATCCATTCACTAGTATTTCATATGAAACAGTTGAAACACATTCAAGAATTAGCATAATGATGTGTGCTGGGAAATTGATCTTTTTCAAGACTGCTTCAAGAAAGGACCAGCTGACTCTGTCTTACGCTTTGCTCATATCCATTTTGATTGCTCCCATTCTTGACTTGGTTGTCTTGGCAGTACAGATTTTACTGACCAATTCTTGCCCGATAAGAATATTGTCACTAATATGGCGCCCCGGAACGAAAGCATTCTGGAATTCGGAAATAAAGTCTCCAAGAGCATCTTTAATATGGTTAACCAAAGCTTTAAAGATGATTTTATACAAAGTGTTACAAAGACTAATCGGCCGAAAATATGTAAGTAGTTCAGGGGACTTCTTTTTGGGATTAAGGAAATAACAGTTTTGTTAGCTTTTCTGAGCATATGTCCCGAGTTAAGAAAAGAGAAGGCATCTGCATTAATTGATGGTCCCATAAAATCCCAGCATTGTTGGTAAACGAACACTAGAATGCCATCCGGTCCAAGTGCTTTGAATGGCTTTATTTGGAACAGAGCCAAGCGGATTTTTGCATCGGTAAATGGTCGGCCAATGATGGTTTTTTGTTGTTCATAAAGGCATCTGGTTGGGCTATTTATGGTAGAAAAGGAACTAGAAGACGTATTGGTATCCTGGTTAGGGCAATACAATTGTTGGAAATGTTTGGAAAGGCAAGAAGAGATGCGATTGTGATCGGTTAGAGAGAGACTAGTATCTTCAAGGATGAACAAAATTCTGTTACTATTTCTATGGATGATGAGCCACTTTGATTTGGCCCTTTCGTCCAAAACAATCAAGCAACCAGTCCAGTTTGACCCGCGCATGTCTTTCCATGAGTTGCGCATCATTCGACAATAGTAGAGACTGAAAATGGAGTAGGTGGGCCTTAGCATTAGAGATTTGGCCATCAAGATTGCCAAATCTTTGCTTGTTCCATTGTAACATCATTTTCATCAAGATTTTCCCTTTTGTCATAACTCGGAACATAGGGGATCCCAAAACATCATTAGCCCAGGCTATCTGAGCAACTATTTCCCTTGTGGGTGGTTGAGCCACATGGCCTCAAAACGTTTAGGTCTAAAGAGAGCAGTTTGTTGAAGTGATGTATCAATCAGAATATGGGCATGGTCAGAATTTTTAATGCCTAAGTTTGTGATACAGGTGTGAGGGAAGCAAAATCACGATCCAGCTTTTCATAAGTACGATCCATTTACACTCCACCAAGTGATTTGAACTAATAAAATTTTCCAGTAAAGAGCTCCCTGTGGTACTTAGGCTTCGTTTGACAAAACTTTCTTTTTGGTTTTCAGTTTTCAAAAAAAATATATATTAAAGAGCAGTTAAATTTTTTTTTTTACAAAAACAAGTGGGTGTTTGATAACCCAGTTTTTTTTGATAGTTTGCGGTGGCAGTGGCCAACAGTGGTGGTGGTCGGCGGTGGCTGATGGTGGCTGCTGATAGTCGCCGCCGGCCAGCAGTGGCTGCCGAAGGTGGCCGCCAGCCGGCGGTTGGAGGAGGGTGGTGGTGGTTGTCTAAAAAAAACCAACACTGAAAAAAAAAATAATTTTTGAAGTTTTTAAAAACATCCTTGATTTAAAAACTGGGTTTTTAAACTGAGGGGAAAAAAAGGAAAATGGTTACCAAACGCAACTTTTTTTTTCCATTTTCCAAAACTGAAAAAAAAGCTGTGTCAAACAGGGCCTTATTTGTTGTAGCCCTGTCTCATTAGCCGAACAAAGTACTTGGTTGAAATCTCGACCCAAAAGAATAGGTTTATTGTATGTAGAAATAATAGAAGAAATGAGATCCCACGTCTTTCTTCGCTTTGATAAAATAGGGTGCCCATATAGGATTCCCATTAGCCATGAGGGTGCATTTGGTGAGGATAGCTCAATAAGAATGAGATGTTTCCCAGCATAAAGAACCATTCCTGAAATACTCTCAATCTATCCCACCCAAAGACCACTACAAGAAAAAAAAAAAAAAGGCTTTTAGCGATAGGGAAATCCGTCGCTAAAAGCCTAAAATCCGTGGCTAAATGTTTTAGCGACGGATTTACCATCGCTAAAAGTCCCTCGTATAAAAGCCCGTTACTAATAGTTTGGCGATGAAATTTTCAAATCCGTCGTGTAATTTAAGTTTTTGCGACGGATTTATTTATTAATTAGCGACGGAATATCTGTCTCTAATTATCTTTTAAGTATTTTAATTTAATTTTTTTGTTAAATTAGCGACGGAATAAATATTTTAGCGACGGAATATTCCGTCGCTAAATGTCTTATTTAGCGACGGAATAATCCGTCACTAAAAACGGATAGTAATAAAAAAACTTTTAGCGACGGATATAATCCGTCGCCAAAAGTCAAAAAAAATTTAAAATATATATTTTTTTCTAATGCCCAAACCTGTAATAAAAAAAATCAATCCTCAACAACAACGCGCAATAATCAATACACAAAGAAATATGTAAAATTAATCATAAAAAAGACTCATTATGTACAAGCTGGGAACCGGATACAGCTGGTTAGGGAAGGGAAGAAGAGTACAAGCCGGGCGCGGGGGCCCGGGGGGGGGGGGGAAGCTGGGACCGGGCACGAGAAGGGGCTCATCAGGGGTTACCGAGTCCCGGATCTGAATCCTGTTGATTTGGGGCCGGCTCGGCATGTCCAGCTACGGTACCTTGTTGATCCTGCTCCCTGATCATCCTCAACACCATCGTAGCAATGCGCGCGATCTCCTCGTCGTCCAACGGATGCCGAGGAGCCGGTGTCTGTGGAGGGGCTGTGGGGGTGAGGATGCTCCTTTCACGGCACGAGCAGTCTGACAAGGCAGGCCGCGAATGCCGCCTTTCGGCCGATTGACGACCTTCGGCGTATCCAGCCATCGCTTCAACGTCCCAGTACTCTCACCCGTACTAGTGGACGCTGATGGCTGTCCGGACTGCTCCTCGGACCTCCTAAGCTGTTCATACGAGGCCTGCAAAAAATAGTAATATAAAGATATGTTAGGGCATTAATTAACGCAACAGACATTGAGGATAGAAAGACAAAAAATTAACAACTTAAACAAATTGACTCACATCGATCCTTCGGGCAATATCTGAAATATAGTCGCCCGCTCGGTGCACCTTGTCCTTGTCCTTCTTCCGCACGTGCATCTGATTAACCTAGATTCAACAACCAACCATTCAAGTAATTCACATATATCTCAATCCAATTGGGTCACATCCTCCGTTAACAATCTCAATTCTCAAATTCTCAATGCACAGTCAACAATCTCAATTCCCAATACCTCATATAGGGTGCGGTATGGTGTCTGACATCTCCGGACACGTCTGAAGACATTGATTTATTTTTTTAAATGCCGGAAGTCGTGTCCATCACCCCCTGAAGAGGTGCTGGACACCTCTTGAAGAGGTGTCCACAAGTATAAAGCCAAATTGTGAAATTTTGGTGTTGGTGTCGATCGGACGCGGTGTCCGTGACCTACCGACACCTCATCGACACATCCAGAAACGTGTCGAACACCTCCGGAAACGTGTCGGACACGTGTCCGACACCTACCAACACATACCGACACCTCCAGACACGTCCAAAGTCATTGATTTATTTTTTAAATGCCGGACAACTTGTCCGTCACCCCTTCAAGAGGTGTCCACACATATAAAGCAAAAATGTAATATTTTTCGGTGTCGGTGTCGATCGGACGGGGTGTCCGTGACCTACCGACACCTCGACACCTCATCGACACATCCGGACACGTGTCGAACATCTCCGGACACGTGTTCGACACCTCATATAGTGTGTTCGAAGACATTGATTTATTTTTTAATTGCCGGACAGTCGGACACGATGTCGGACACCCATTGAAGAGGTGCCGGACACCCATTGAAGAGGTGTCCACAAGTATAAAGCTAAAATATGTTATTTCGGTGTCAGTGTCGATCGGACACGGTGTCTGTGTCTGTGCTACCTAATGGGGATCTCAATCCAATTGGGTCCCATCCTCCGTCAACAATCTTAATTCTCAAATGCCCAATGCAATAAAAATTAATAAAAATCACACATTCAATCCAATTGGGTCCCATCCTCCGTCAACAATCTCAATATCTCAAATGCTCAATACACAATTAACAATCTAAAATCATCAATTAACAACCTAAAATCATCAATTAATAATTTCATTTACTTCAAATGCACAGCTAATAACCTAAAATCATCAATTAACAACCTAAAATCATCTATCGATTGGATTAGGACATTCAATTTAGGGTTCAATTAGGGGTTCAAATAGTTTAATTTAGGGTTCGGTTCAATTAGGGGTTCAAGAAGTTTAATTAGGGTTCGATTACATCAATTTAGGGTTCAATTATAGTTCAATTTAGTGGTCGATGGAATTGGGGCATTCAATTAGGGGGTTCAATAAGTTCAATTTAGGGTTCGGTTGGATTAGGACATTCAATTTAAGGTTCAATTAGTTTAATTTAGGGTTCAATTTGATTAAGGCATTCAATTTAGGGTTTAATTAGGATTCAATTACTTCAATTTAGGGTTCAATTAGGGGGTTCTATTAGTTCAATTTAGGATTCGGTTGAATTGGGGCATTCAATTTAGGGTTCAATTGGATTAGGGCATTCAATTTAGGGTTCGACTCCGGATTAGGGCATTCAATTTATGGTTTAATTAGGATTCAATTACTTCAATTTAGGATTTAATTATGGTTCAATTAGTTTAATTTAGGGGACGGTTGAATTGGGACATTCAATTTAGGGTTCAATTAGGGGGTTCAATAAGTTCAATTTAGGGTTCGGTCGGATTAGGGCATTCAATTTAGGGTTTAATTAGGGGTTCAATTTAGGGTTCGGTTAGATTAGGGCATTCAATTTAGGGTTCAATTTAGGGTTCGGTTGGATTAGGGCATTCAAGTTAGGGATCAATTAGGGGTTCAATTAGTTTAATTTAGGGTTCGATTTGATTAGGGCATTCAATTTAGGGTTTAATTAGGGTTCAATTACTTCAATTTAGGGTTCAATTAGGCCAAATGCTTCATAATCAACAAATTTAGAAGACAAAATAATGGCCAAATGTCCAAATTAACAACAACATCAGATTATAAGTGGCAGAGAAGACAAATTTGAATATGGCCAAATGCTTGATAATCAACTTTGAAAAATAAACAACAAGATTAATTTAGGGCAATTGACATACAGATCTCGAGGTGGGTACGACGACGGCGGCGTTGGTGGTGCGTTGGCAGTGGTGGACTTCGTCGCGCGGCGCAAGTGGAGGGCTTTATGGCACGGCGATAGTGGAAGGCTTGGTGGAGCGGCGTCGGGTGGGGGACGGGGGTGTTGCCGGAGATGGGTCGCCGTAAAGAAGGGTCGCCGGAGGTGAGAACGTCGGTGGGTGGGTGAGAGAAGAATTTCAGAGAGAGAAACGGGGAGAGAGAAACAAACCCGATGTGGGTTTATATTGAGGATCTTTAGCGACGGAATAATACCGTCTGTGACGGTCTGACTTTTACCGACGGACTTTTTAGCGACGCTTTTATTCCGTCGTTTAAATAATTTAAAAAACCTTCAGAAAATACTAATTTTCTAAAAAAAATTTGGCGACAATAACTCCGTTGCTAAAAGTCCGCCGTTAAAAATCCGTCTGCAAATACTTTTACCGACGGTAGCTTCCGTCGGTAATAGTATTAAACGACGGATTTTTAACGACGGGATATTCCGTCGCTTAAAGGCCTTTTTAGCAACAGAATACCTTCCGTCGCTTAAAATTCATCGCAAAATACATATTTTCTTGTGGTGGACCACCTTCGTTCCTGGGAGCTCAGACGAGTCCACTCAAGTAAAAGATGTATAATTGAGTTTGCGAAATTTAGAAGAGACACAAAGGGAGGATTGTTTGGTTTCCTACTCAGGATTGAGTGCCCGGACAAGTTTGAAAGCTGCTCTAGCGAAAATATAACGTGAGGTGGTTCAGAATAGGAACCTGGGCCGTTAAGGGTGTTCTCTGGTGATCCAGATCTCGGACACTTAGCATTTTAAGAGTCCAACAAGTTCCATTATAAGTTCCTTGCCCCATTTTTTGGATCATCTCAGCTTCATCATTCTCATTCTGTGCAATTGGTGACTGAGTAGGAATTGTTGTATAAGAGTCTTGAGTGCAAGAAATTGGTGTTGCAGAGTCAGTTTCATCCTCACTATCATCACAGAAGTCAGGAGCTCTGAAAATAGTTCCCCTTGTTTGGTTACTGCAGCTATCACTTACTGAGTCATAAGGGACTCTGTCTGCAGACATAATGTGGTCCTCAGCTTGTTCCATAGGAGAGGCACTTGGAAGGGAAGATATAGCCCATTTTCCCACGGAATCTGTGGGCTTAAGAATATTTGCTGTGTTCAAATCTTCAACATTGTGGTGATGTGGCCCACATAACTTGGTTCTCCAACTTCAAAGGTTTTTTTCCAGAATAGAAGGGGTAGGCATAATCACGGTTAAAGCCTTGGTCTTAGGTGTGGTCAATTTCTCACATAATGGGTCATAAGTCTTTGGGTTGTTAAACAAAAGGTTTAGCCCATAATCAGAGAGGTTGTACAACATTTTCTTAAGGTCCAGAAGAGGGTATTGTTTTGGGCTGGGGTCATTTGGAGAGTAAGAAAAAGGCATATTTGCCGCACGCGTCCAAATTTGTGAAGAGTTAGCTACATAATCCATAAAGTTATCAGTAGTGGTGTCCTCTAAGGTCTTAAGGGTCAGAGTAGCTACTGAATTCTCCTCACAGGTGTTCTTCCCAAGCATACCCACTTGCAAGGATTTGGTAGCAATGTTGCATGTAGATTGCATCGGGTGGTCAAGGAGAGAAACAAATCCAGGTGCAATGATGGAAGTATCCTCCGCATTTATTGCATCTGCACCATCTGCTACCTCCACGCTTCCATTCACCGGCGTCTTAGGTGCGTGAGGCAAATGTACTATTTCTGTGTCCGGCGATGCAGATTCACGGTCAGTTTCTGGCGGTGGATCCTCAGAGGAGTAATTTTCATTCCAATCAAAAGCTTCTGGGTCTTCAATGGTCTCATCAATTTCAATGGATACTTCCTCTGTTAAGTAACCTATGTCTAAATCTTGTAGATCCATCTGGTTTTGTTCACAATCGAAGTGGTGTTCATTGTTCTCATTATAAAAAAGATCTTCAATATTGTTTACCTCAAAATCGTCCCCAAAATCATTGCCGTGTATTGGGAATTCCAGAGGCTGCTCCATGTATGCCCAAGCAGCTGCAGATGAGTGATTTGGGCTATCCACATCCATATCCATTGGTAGATCCTCTGGTTCTGAGTCACTATTGTTTAAAGATGACTCCGCTGATTCAAAGTGATCATCTTCGCTTGATGTTGTCGATGACGCTGGCGAGTATGCATCATAGACATGTGTTAAGTGCGTTCCAGAATGGTCAGTCGAAGTTGAGATGCACGAAAAACGATTCCAATCCGAGTTGGGGGACGCACGAAGAGAAAGAGTAAACATTGGTTGGCCATTGATGAAGATTGATAATCTTGAAATTTCCCAATTAGCACTACATTCTTATCAATTCGTTCAGCTCTCACAAGATGTTCATTCAACGGTAGCATAATCGTTCGTAAGTCAATGAAATCAGGTAGGTTGATATTTCTATCCAAGTTTGGCTAATTTGCCATGCTGGTTGGCAAGAAGCAGATTGAGTAGCAGATTACAGTACAAGATGTGAGGAATACAGGCTATCGTCCCAGAGCTCACTTACTACTTTGATGACAGAGACCTTGTTTTAGTACTTAAGAAACAGAAAGTAGTTGAAGGTCATGGCTGAAGTTAGGATATGCTGAAGTTTACAGATGATTGGGTGGGAATTAAAGGAGGTTGACAAAGAGTGATGGCTTTCACGTATAGCAAGAAGTTGTTGGTAAAGAGGGTTCACACATTGTGAGCTGTGGTAAAAGAGAAAATATTCGGTAGTTGTCTAACGTCACGTCACCCGCAGAAGTAATGCTAGACTACCATTAACATTTTGCTAACTCAACAAAGTGATTATGTGGGGACAAGAATAGAAAATCTTGATTTTAGATAACCATAGTTAGTGAAATATTAGAATTCAAAATTTCACCAAAACTTTGAAAAGCTCGCTCATCGTAGCCATCAATATATTTTCATTTCTATTTCTCTTTCCCTTTCTTCACCTTCATCTTCTCTCTTTTCTCTCTCATTTTCACCATTACAAAAAATATAAGCCACATTTCTAACCTAAAGCATCATATGTTCTTCACCACTGCCATCAATATGACTTTGCACTAGAGGATTTGGTTGTTCTACACTCTATTTCGGCATCTTTCTCCAGCAGAAAAACACATTTACTAAGAAGATCAAAGCACCTCATTGTTCAGGCTTCTCTATGATGCTTATCTTTTCATTGCAAATTATCTTTTCATTGCAAATTAACTGGAGAAGAAAGAAAATTTAGGGACTCTTTATCAAATTAAAACAAACAATAGAAAGAAAGAACTCTGAATGATGATTTCTTATAGCCTTTTTTAACTGGATGCAAGAATATACCACATTAACGACAAGATTCCAACCTTATGAAGGATTCAGAACTTGGTAGAGTGAATATTCTTTCTCTGGGGTACTATATGTATGTAATTTTAGCTCCAAATTGATACCTGAGGACCAGTCAAATGCAGTTACTAATTGAGAGTCCAAGTTCATTGCTGTTAAGAGAATTACGTGGTTATAATCTTATCTAAGAAAGCAACCCCACTTGTCTGTTGTTACTCCTTGTTATTGTTACATGTCATTACTTTTCTCAGTAAACTTGCATTTTGGGGTTTGGGATTATACGCTGCTACTGATGTTGTGTAGGGAGTATTGCAATGTGGTGCAGAGGTCCTTAGAGATTGTGAAGCTTTGAAAAACATGGTTAAAAGGCATGCTGTCAGCGGACGCCCATACGCTGCAATATGTGCAGCTCGCCTGTGCACTTGAGCCATGGGGTCTGGTGAAGGGTTTTAAAGTAATGTCTTGATATAGGGATGTCATTTACATATGATTTGTACATGCTTGGTTCTACTCTTCTGGGTTTTGCATTTACTGAGAATTTTGCTTTTGACAGGCAACCTGTTATCCATTGTTCATGGAGAAATTGTCATCCTCTACGGCTACAGTTGAATCCAGAGTCCATCGGGATCATGAACTTGTGACAAGTCATGGACCATGTAGTATGTATAATAATGATTCAAAGGCACGAGAACGTGTGGCTATTGCGAGAATAATGCTACTTTTGGTTAGATGTGGCTTATAAGGAGTATTTTCTGTAATGGTGAAATGAATTAGAAAAGAGAAGGAAGACGAAGGTGAAGAAAGGGAAAAAGAAATAGAAATGGAAATAAATTGATGGCAGTGGTGAGTGGGATTTTCAAAGTTTTGCTGAAATTTAAATTTCAATATTTCACTAACCGTGATTACATAAAATTAAGATTTGTTATTGTTGTCTTGACATGATCACTTTACTTAGTTGGTAAGATGTTAATGGTAGTCTAATACCACCTCGGCGAGTGACGTGACGTTTGACAACTACTGAATATTTTCTCGTGGTAAAGTGTTGAGAGACGGGGACTGTTTGATAAAACTAAAATTTAAATGCTGAAAAAGTTAAGCATTGAATTTGTAAAACTGAAAACTTTAAGTTACTGAATTTTTACTGAAAAATAAGTTAACATATTTAGTAAATCAAAGGTAGATGTTTGAAAATTGTTTATTTATTTTACCAAAATTATGTATTTGTTTATGTACATTACAACTTTATTGGGGGACTAAAGTCGTGTTGATGGTAGCGACGATGGAGTAGTGGTGGTGGTGGCGGTGACTGCCGCGGCAAAAAGGTGTCAATGATGAGGCAATGGTGCGTGAAAACGTGGTGTTGGTAATTGTAATGATAGCGATAGACTGCGACATGACGGTCATGACAGTGGTTATAGTGTGGTAGATCTTTAGATGATTTTGGTGAAAATGGGTGTGGTGACAACAGTGACCGTATGGTGGAGGTGGCGATGTCCTTGTGATGGTGTCGATGGTGGTGGTGATAATAGTGGCTAGGTCATGGTCATAACAAAATGAAATAATGGTTGTGGTGGTCGTTATATTGTGGTGGAGGCGTTGTTGCTAGCAAATTAATTGAGACAACATCGTGGTGATAATTTATTTTTTATGTAAAAATATGTTAAATAAAATTTAATCATCTCACTTAGAATTAAGTCATTAGCATTAAGTAAGTCCACTCTCACTTAAAATTTTAGTTTATTTTTTAAAGGAATTAATTTTTTAAGTGATACATGGTTTAACGTTGTCAAATACACTTAATTGAAAATCATTGAAAACTTTAAGTTTTAAGTGCTTAATTGCGTTAACAAACACACCCATAGAGAGTTACCGTAATTCATGGTTAGAATCGACAGAAAAAACTTTATGGAGCAAGAATCGTCACCCAACACGTACTTATAGGCCGCGCCATGTCAATGTGATGAGATGTGTAGAGTGAGTCTCATCAGACGGCAGAAGTCCGTAGAGTTACATGTAAATGCGCCCGAATGGTTATTGATTTGGTGGTTGCTGGAGGAACATTTTAAAGCAAAAGAAAAAGAACGACATGGCAATAAATTCTTTATCGCATAAACTGAACACAGTTCTATACCGAACAATTTCGAGCCTTTGCCTACGGCCCCCACAATTATACATGACTCCTATTTACATTTGTGTTGTTCATTTGTTATGCTTCCGTCCGGTGCGAAAAGTAGTACAATTTTGAGGAACATAATTATTATTTTTTTGTTCGAGTTGAAGATGAGAAGAAAGAAAATCATTATTGTGTGAAAATGGAACACACTTTTTAGCGGAAAAGATGATGGAAAAAGAAAGTACAACTTCGAGGATTTCTACCTCTTCACAAAGCTAAGAGAGAAACTTAACTTCGGATATTTATTAGATTTTCAGCCTCAATGTGAAACTTTGGTTTTTTAAGTTTTCCACTAAGAAAGACAAGCGGCTTTGGCTTGATCAAAGGATTAATAAAGTGTGTTCAAATGTGTTACGCCCAAACGATTTGGATTTGGTGACTAGCAGACAAATGCCTAATAATATAAATGCAATATTCTTTGAAGGCATTATTCTGAATCGAAGGTTAGACAGTGAAATGTGAACATCCATCCATATATAGCTTAAATGGTGATTTAAGAATATAGAATTATACTTGTTCTCCAAACATAGCAAGACATAAGAAATTCTAGATAAAATCCAGTGACCTAACACCTTCTAGATTGGTGACGAGCTTGATGAGCATTGTGCATATAGCTGGACTGTTTTGTTTCTATATTCAGGAGCCACAATCCTGATCATGGAAGACTGTGAAACAACAAATGGCTCATTAAATCAATCCATTTGATATCGGCTCTTCCTATCGTTATGAAGCAGGATTCACCAAGTGTTGGATCCACCCACCAATAGGGAAAGTGAGCTGAGTTTAGACCGTCATGCTAGATCAAGCAAGGGAAGGCCGAGCAAGCCACGGCCGGGCAAGGCCAAGGCGGCCACGGCCAAGCAAGGCCAAGGCGGCCTAGACTACATGGCCCGCCTGGCACGAAAACAAACCCCCCTCTTTGCTTTTCAAATGCACGATAATGCAACACATCTGCGAAGTTTGTGCAAACCCGTATGTTTACCATATTTGTTTTATGTTTTCATTTTGTATTTTCATTTTTATAATTTTTGTATTCAGTTAGAAAATACGCTCCTCTATTTCTATCATTTTTACCAAAAAAATTCAGCTACTTTTTCTTACATTGGGTTAAGTTGGGGTGAAAACACTTCGGAGGTGTTTTTAGTTTTTTGTCACTGTTTGAGTAATTTTACTTAAAACAAAAATAGAAAATGGTAAAAATACACAAAAAAGAATCTTTTTTGTCAACTTTGCAAAAACCAGAAAACAAATATAGTAAATGTACAGACCTTTTAAAGTATTTAAGCTTCAGCAGTGTCACTAGAGACTAACTTTAGTGGCAACTCAAGTGCTTTCAACAACATCTTAAAACTCCAAATACAGGTATTGGTGAAGCTTAAATGAAACAACAAATTAGCGAGATGAATGAATTCCAATAATATCGACGTACAAGTGATCCACATATTGAAAATAAAAAAGTAATCTAATCGTGTGTATATATATATATATATATGAAAGTCGAAACTGAGATAATGTTATCACGTCACCGCCTATGCAAACATTCTATTAACTCATCACGTGGACTTTCCAATTTGAACTTTTTGAAACATTTTGAATTTACTTACTCTTGTAATAATGATTTGGATTCTTTTTTTTCTTTCCATCTCTCTCTTATTAAATTTGATTTGAATTCTTCTTTACCATTTGAAATTCAACTAATTATATAGATTTTATGTTTCTCTCTCTTCTAAGTCAACATGTCGCACTCAAAATTTTATTTATATTTTTGCAATTCTATTAATTTCTAGATTTTGCCAAAGTCATTCTCTATATATTTCTTTTAGGGGAAATGACAAATGACCCCCCTCATGTATCTCGGGTTTGCAAGTTAGCCCGTCGGGTATTAATTTTTACAATTAACCCCCTTCATCTATCAATAATTACACCCGGCTGAAATTTGACATGAAACTCAAATAATGCCCCTAACATTCACTAAAATGCCAAAGTATACTTGTTAAATGAAAAAAAACCTTTAAAAATAAAATCGAACCCCCCCCCCCTATCCCGCTCCCCCTTCCCCCGTCCGTTCCCCCGCACTCCTCCGTCTTCCCAACCTTGCCAATGCCGTCAACAGAGCTACGGCCCCCTCCCTCATACCCCACCCCCCTCAACAACGCTGTAGAAATCAACTACCAATGCCCCAACCCTTCGCCCTCGCCCCCGCACAGCACGCCCCTGATATCCCTTCTCTTCTGCTCCTCGCCGTCTTCATCGATCGGCGTCGATCTAGGCTTGGTGGTCGTGTGCGATTATGATGCATTTTTTGTCCTGATTTGATTTGGTGGCTGTGTGCGATTGTGGGGTTTGGTAGTTATGGGCTGTTTTGTAGTGTGGTGGCGGGGTACAGTGGTGGTGAAGGCTATTTTGAGGTAGTTGGTTGTGGTTGTGTTTATGGTGGTGGCGCGCGGTGGTAGATTGGGTGGTTGGTGGTGATACCATTGAGGTTTGTGGCGACATTATGAGTAGGTGGTGATTTGGGTTGGTAGTGGGTTCGTTGGTTAGGGGTGGTGCTTATATTGGTGATGGTGGTGCTTGAGGGAGGTTGTGGGTGTGGCAACGACGGCGGCGGCGGCGATGGTGAAGAAAGAGAGATGAAAATTGAGGAAGAGAAAGGAATGAGAATTATTAGATGAAAGGGCATTTGTGTCCTTTTTCATGTCAATTGGAAAATTAATTTGTCAAAATTGATCAATTGTACTCAATTGCACCAAATTGATAGTTAAAGGTGCCAATTGTCAAAATTAATACCCGAGGGGGTCAACCCGCAAACCCGAGATACATGAGGGGGACAATTTGTCATTTCTCCTTTCTTTTAATCTTAAATCTTTTTTATTGTTCAGAGAAATCCAATATTTATCATTCATTTTTGTAATACCCCGAATGTCAGTACTTTCTAGCCATTTTTTTTCATTTCTTTGGCGACGATTTTCATAAGCAACATTTAGTAACGATTAGCGTGACCGAATTTTTATTGACATCCTTTAGCGACAATTAAAATTTTCTTTTAGTATCGGTGTATTTATTGGCAACTTTTTAGTGACGATATATTTTTTATATATATACTTAACGTTGACGTGTGTTTTTAGCATCGAACTGTCTACCTAGCATTCGATATATGTTTAGCGACAATAAAAATTTTCTTTAGTAGTGGTGTACTTTATAGCGACGATTTGTCAAAGGAGGTAGCGTAATGACCCGTTAATAATTTTCTTAACGCATAAATTATCATAAACGTTTTGTTATTGGACCATTTTCACGATAATAAGTTTGGGTAACAAGATTTAGTGACAAATGAACGATTAGATTTTCTTTTCTTTGTCTAACTAGGGTTTTTATTCACACACATATATGGGAGCCGATCCCATTCTACCATTGGAGAAAACTTTAATTCTCCAACTGATCTTACACCATTCACAGAGCCAAGTGAATGGTTCAGATCATGTTTCTTTTACCATTTTCTGCCTAACTGCCCCAAAGAGGGGCGGTCAACAACTTTCCACTTTTGTCCCTCTCACTTTAGTTGCATTTCTATTTCTCTAGCTTGTTATTTTTAAAGATTTACAAATGGGATGTTCATTGCCACCCACCGGTCACCCTGACCACCGCCACCGTTACAAACACCAAGGTACCCACAAACTCTGCCACCATACACCACCGTTAACCACTTACCAGGAAAGTACCAACCACACCTTCGCAGCGCCGCAATCACCAACACCCATCGCCCACCAACATGCAAATATCAGATTCACCACATCAATTGATTAAAGCCAAACACCATCAGTTGCAAGACACTTTATAGAGTTCAAATTTAGATCTAACTCCCAAAGGAAAAAAAAATAGAAACAAAAAATATAACAGTTGCGACGTTATCAGATGGTCAAAGCTTCCACTGCGGGCCGCCACCGAGAAGAAACAGAAAAATATAATGTCGACGCCCACGCCCATAAGCGATGTCGATGCTGCCACTGCCATTCACAGAGCCGCCGCCACCGCCCTTCTTAAAGCTGCCATCGTAAGGTCACGAGAGACGCCGGAAGATCTATATGTATTTCATGTTTTTGTTCTTTTATCAAATCCGTAATCGCAGGAATTTGTTGTGATTGATTGTGTCGGTTTTGTGGCGACTGGCCATGGGTGCGGTGGCGGTTGGCCGGATCAGTGGTGGTTGGTTAACGGGATGATTATGGTGAGTGGCCGTGGATAAAATGATGGTGGGGTGTAGGTGTGATGGCGGTGGGTGAGGTAAAGAACGGTTGAAGATGAGAGAGTGAGTGAGTGAGGCAAGAGAGAGAGAGAGAGAGAGAGAGATATATGACTAAAGGAGAAGACAGACCTGTGAAGAGAAGGGGCTTTTTGGGGCAAAATTTGTCAAAATAGCTAACCGCTCCAAAGAGGGGCGGTTAAGCGAGTAGAAGAAAAAAAAACTGATCTAGGCCGTTCACAATCACACGTGAATGGCCGGATGATAGTTGGAGAAATAAGGTTTCTCTACTGATAGATAAAGATCGGCCCTATATATATATATGTATGTACATTCTCTAGGACAGCCGTCCAAGGCTCTCCCCCTCTGGCCGTCAACCCCATTTCGAGAAGGAGATAAGAGATACCGAGAGAGAGGGGGTGGGGAAGAAATTTCTCCGGCGAATTTTTCCGGTAACTCCTTTTGTTTTCATTTTCTATTTCATTTTAGACATTTGGTTAAAGGGAAGCATGAGAGGACCGTGAAAGAAGTTGTATAATATATAGGATTGCCGTAATTTGTAGAATTGAAATGAAAGCATGGTGTATATATACATATATTTATCGTGAGATCATGGCTGAATATAGATGAGTTTGTGGTGATTTGGGTAAATCACATAGAATAACCTGCGTGACTGAGAAATCATGGCCGTGCGTCTCTGTGAGATATGGGTGTATATGTGAGACGGGGGATAAAGGTGCAGAAGATGCTTACGGGTATATGCGGTGAGGTAACGTGCGTTGTGTGCGGAGTGCATGAAACTTCACAGCAGCTGTGCGTGGAGCAGATGTAATGCGTGTTGGTGTATAATTTATGTGGTGTAACGGGCAAGGAAATAGAGACTCGGAAGTGAGTACGGGTTATGTGTGTATTTGTGGTCAAGTGTGGGTGTAAAGGAAAGAAGAAGAGGGAGAAGAGAAGCTACTGCCGTGAGGCAGTAGCTTTGTGTGTGCGTGCATTTATAATATTGTATGTATATGTGTGTTTAGATATAGTTGTGTGGGAATGTAAAATGAAAATGAAAGAAAAAGGCAGTGGGCATGGCAGGATAAATATAAAGATATGTGGGTTTGTATCAGGTGGGTATTGAGGGGAATGTAGTGTGCTGTGTGCCTGAAAAGTGTGTGTGTGTGTTTAGGTTGGGTGCTGTGTGTGGGTTGCGTTAGTGTGTGCATTGTGTGTGTATTGTGTGAGTGCATGGAGCTGCCAAGGCAGCTAGGGGTGTGTGTGTGTGTGCGTGTGTGAGTTTGTGTGAACCTGTGTGTGTTTTGTGAGTGTCGTGAGAGATGTTAATGTGGGTGAGGAGTGCCTGCAAGATGGCTTTGGCATCTGTTTTGGGTTGTACAGTGTAAGAATTATGTGTGTTTGGGTATGTAATGAAGGATGAAGAAGAAATGGAAGTGGGTATTACCCCTTGTGTGAACTTGTATGTTTGGGTGTAAAGGAGAATAATCTCATATTAGCTTGATTAGCTTGATTTTCGGATCTAAATTAGCATGATTCTTGGATCTAAATTAACTTGATTCTTGGATCTAGATTAGTTTGATTTTAGGATCTAAACTGATTGTTGTGCAGTATATAAAGGCATGCTTTGCCATTCTGTAAAGACACACCAATGAATACAATTCTTCATTCTTTATGGTATCAGAGCCATCTTTCTAGCATAGGCATTTCTTTTCAATTTCTCAGTCATGGAAGACGAATCTGCAAGTTATGTTCATGGGGGTTTGGCGCCCGTTGCGAATGTTCAAAACATCGCAATTGACACCAAATCTCCGTTCTACTTGCATCCGTCTGATCATCTAGGCTTGATCTTTGTTACACAACCTCTAAGTGAAAATGGAGAGAACTATTTCACTTGGAGACGTAACATGTTGACGGCGCTCCAATCCAAAAATAAGGCAGGGTTCGTCGACGGGTTGATAGCAAAACCCGATGTTCATTCCAGGGATTTTCAATCATGGATCCAGTGTAATGCAGTGGTCAAATCATGGATCGTCAATTCTCTTTCTAGAGAATTACAAACTGGTGCCGCACATGCAGACACTGCAAGTGAAATTTGGTGCGATTTTGATGAACGATTTACTCAGGGCATTGCACTTAGAGTGTATGACCTGAAGCGATCTATTGCTCTACTACAACAAGAGAAATCTGCTATTTCTACATACTATGGTAAGTTAAAAGGTGTGTGGAATGAACTACATAATCTTAGACCTATACGTGTATGTACTTGTGGTGCCGGAAAGAAAATGCAGGAAATGCGAGAAGAAGAGAAAGTCTTCGATTTTTTGATGGGATTGGATGATACTTACAAGACGGTGCGATCCCAAATCTTGAGCATCGATCCATTGCCAGGACTTGGGAGAGCATATGCCGTGGCTGCCCAAGAAGAAAAACAGCAAGTGGTCGCTGTTGCGCGTGTCCCTACTATCGAGGCCACAACTCTATTGGCTAAAGCACCACATATGCGGCATGGAGGTGACCAGAAAATTGACCGGCGTGGTGAAAATTCTGGAGAAAGACGGCATGGTGGATTACACTGTACCCAGTGTAATCGATCCAATCACTCTAGAGAGAACTGTTATGAGATCATCAGATATCCACCTGGATGGAGAAGACCCAAACCAAGAGGAAGAAATCAGCCATGGCTCCGCGCATCTGGAGGCACAACATCATCGGCGGCAATTGCCCAGCCGTTTGCAGCTACTGCCGACGCATCCGCACCATTTCCAAATCACAGCCCTGCATATCAACCATGGTCGCGCACTGCCGGAGACACAGCACCAGCGACAAGGGTTTCACAACAATTCGTTGCCACATCCGACGAGTCTATGTCATTTCCAAGCTTCACACCCAGTGAAATGCAAAGACTTGCTGATCTTTTGGGCCGCCAATCAGGACCCACTAATGGGCCTTCTGCAAATATGACCTCACAAAATATATATGGTAAGCCAGACTCATGGATTATTGATACAGGGGCCACGGATCATATATCATGTAAACTTGATACTATGTCCGATGCTTATACAAATCCAGGTGTACCCCCGGTTCAAATTCCCAACGGTGATACCGTCCCAGTTCATGCTTTGGGACGAGTAAATCTTGGCCCCAATTTACATCTCGAACAAGTTTTGGGAGTGCCTAATTTTTGTTTTAACCTATTATCAGTCAGTAAATTGACTCGAGATCTCAACTGTGTTCTAATTTTTGGATCTGAATTTTGTGTGATACATGACTTACTCTCGAGGAAGCCGATTGGACTAGGTAGAGTGCGAAATGGCTTCTATCATTTGGAACCAACGAGGGCGGGGAAGGCGCTTCTGTCAAAAGGACATAACACTGCGGATTTATGGCACTGCCGTTTAGGGCATTTACCAATGAACCGTATCTCGCTGGTTTCTAACTTACCTGTTACTTTCAATTCGCCAAAACTTTTATTTTGTGATGCTTGTTGCAAGGCCAGACAAACTAGATTGCCTTTTCCACATAGCAAAAATAAATCGATGCACAACTTTGATTTAGTCCATTGTGATATATGGGGTCCATACCGTACTAAATCTCATTCTGGGTCACATTATTTTCTCACGATTGTTGATGATCATAGTCGAGCCACATGGGTCTTTCTCATGAAGTTCAAGTGCGAAACTAGACACTACCTCTTGATGTTTTTCAACTGGGTTAAGACACAATTTAACACCAGAATCAAGGTTTTTAGAACTGATAACGGTCTTGAATTTGGACATCGTGAATTATTACATCATTATTTTGAGAATGGAATGGACAGACAAACAAGCTGCACGGATACACCGCAACAAAATGGAGTGGTGGAGCAAAGCACAGACATCTCTTAGAGGTAGCTAGAGCTTTACGATTCCAGGCCAAACTTCCAGTCAGATTTTGGGGGGAGTGCGTACTTACCTTTGCTTACTTAATCAACCGCATGCCACTTTCTATGCTCCAAAACCGAACACCTTATGAAGTATTATTTGGTAAGGTACCTAACTATGATCATTTGCGAACTTTTGGATGTCTCTGTTATGGGCACATGAATGGCAAGCCACATGATAAGTTCGCCCCTCGAAGTAAGTCTGGCATTTTTGTTGGTTATCCCAATGGGCAGAAAGGATATAGGATTTATGATTTGGAGAGCAAAGTGATTTACTCTTCAAGAGATGTTCAGTTTTTTGAAAGCATATTTCCTTTTGCTGACAAAAAGGATAATATTGCTGACCTACAAGCCTGCCACACTCCTTTTGGGTTAACAGATCATCTTTCAGTTGATTGGGAGTGTCAAGCAGCTAGCCATGCACCCACAGGTGAAACTAGTAAATCAACTCAGACCAGTGATGTGCCAACTAGATCAAACTCACCCCACAACGTCGACCTTGAACCCCTATCTCTTGGATCATCATCATCCCAAGACCAGATACCCTTGGATCAAGCACCAAGATCTACTGAGTTGTCACCATCTACCATACAGTCACCCATCAGAACTAAGCAATCTGCCTTACCTATAAATGAACCTCTGGTTGTGCCTTCTAAGCGCACAAGACAGGTGTCCAATAATCTTTCTGGGTACAATTATACATTGCCACCATCCCTTGCCCTGCCTTCCTCTACTTCGCACTCTTCCTCTCCATCTGCTAACTCGACGGTATATCCTTTGTCCCATAATCTTTCTTATTCCAAATTTTCTAGAACTCACACTGCATTTTTAGCGGCCATCTCTTCGGTCGATGAGCCCGAATATTTTTCTCAGGCAGTGAAACATGCTCATTGGAGGGATGCCATGGCCAAGGAGATCTCTGCTTTGGAAGCTAATAACACTTGGACACTTATGCCATTACCATCTGGGAAACGTGCCATTGATTCTAAATGGGTATATAAAGTCAAATTCCACCCAGATGGCACTGTGGAGAGATACAAAGCGCGACTTGTGGCTGAGGGATACACACAGATTAAAGGTCTAGATTTTCATGAAACATTTGCACCAGTAGCCAAACTAGTTACGGTACGGTATCTTCTTGCCATTGCTTCAATAAAGAAATGGGAACTCTATCAGTTGGATGTCAACAACGCCTTTTTGCATGGAGATCTAGAAGAGGAAGTATACATGAAGATTCCTCAAGGTTTTTCTAAACAGGGGGAGAATCGTGTGTGTCGTCTTCAAAAGTCTCTTTATGGGCTTCGTCAGGCTTCACGCAATTGGTATCACAAGTTTACTCAGTCCTTACTTGTAGTCGGTTTTATTCAGTCTCAATTTGATCATTCTTTATTCACCTTTGCTCGTAAAGGATCTTTTCTTGCTATCCTTATTTATGTTGACGATGTGATTGTCACGGGGACTGATTCAGCTAAAATTTCTTGGCTAAAACACTACTTGGATACTAAGTTCCATATTAAGGATCTCGGTAAACTCAAGTACTTTCTCGGCATTGAGGTGGCACGTTCTTCTGATGGCATCGTGTTAAGCCAATGCAAATATGTTCTTGACATTTTAACGGAATGTGGTCTAACATGTTGCAAGCCATCTTCCTCACCCATGGCTGAACAACATCAACTTGATCTTAATTCAGGAGAACTATGTGATGATCCAGGACAGTATAGACGTCTCATTGGCAGATTACTCTACCTCACGATCACTCGTCCAGACATAAGTTATGTAGTTCACATCTTAAGTCAATTCATGCACAAGCCAAGACGACCACATTATAGTGCTGCCATACGCGTTCTTCGCTACCTCAAAAATTCTCCCGGTCAAGGTATTTTGCTCTCCTCCAACAGTTCTCTATCACTACGTGCTTATTGCGATGCCGATTGGGCTGGCTGCCCAACAACTCGCAAATCTACCACTAGGTATATCGTGTTTTTGGGATCTTCACCCATTTCCTGGCGTTCAAAGAAACAATCCATAGTCTTGCGTTCCACCGCTGAGGCAGAATACAGGGCAATGGCCACCACCGCAAGTGAGATTATTTGGCTTCTTCGACTCCTCTCTGATTTAGGGGTCTCTCATCAAAATCCAGTTTCCTTATTTTGTGACAATCAGGCCGCATTACACATTGTGGCCAACCCAGTGTTCCACGAGCGCACAAAGCACATTGAAATAGACTGTCATTTTGTTCGGCACCACACTCAGTCCAAAGCTTTATTACCTCGACCAATTTCGTCTCAGTATCAGCTTGCAGACATTTTCACCAAGGCACTTGGCCAGGAACGCTTCCACATTTTATTGGGCAAGTTGGGCATTTCAAATATCCATGCTCCAACTTGAGGGGGAGTAAAGGAGAATAATCTCATATTAGCTTGATTTTAGCTTGATTAGCTTGATTTTCGGATCTAAATTAGCATGATTCTTGGATCTAAATTAACTTGATTCTTGGATCTAGATTAGCTTGATTTTAGGATCTAAACTGATTTTAGGATCTAGAATGGCAAAGCATGCCTTTGCATGCTTTGCCATTCTGTAAAGACACACCAATGAATACAATTCTTCATTCTTTAAGGTGTGTGCATGTAGAAGAAAAAGGGAGAAGGGAAAGGGAGAAGCAGTAATAGGGAGCTGCTGTGCCGTGTTTGGAGTGATGTGTGTGTGTGTATGTTTTACATATATGTGAGTGGGTGTATAAGAAAAAAAGAAAAGAATAGGAAGAAGAGGGAGGCAGTAGGAATGTGGAAGTGATATTTCAATATGGTTATTTTTTTTTTCTGAGGTAATGGGGGTTGGTTAACCAGTGAGAGGAGCTATGTGTCTATATATATGGTGAGAATATAGGTGGGCTGTGTGGTGAGGTGTGTGTTTATATATACGTGTGCATGTTTTTTTGAGTAAATGAATGTGTCTAAGTGTTGCGTAAGTATTTTGTGTATATGAGTCTATGAGTGTGTGAGGGAAAGCATTGTGTAAGTGAGTTTATGAATGATCTGTGATCGAAAGAGAGACTGAGTGCAGAGAATAGAGTGAAGTGGGCTGACTTCAATGTTGTATCAGTGGAACCCTGTGCTTACGCAGGTGTACCACGAATTCGCTCTAAGTTTGACACGTGAGTTGGGTAGTGTGTCAAACTTTACAATATAATATATTGGGCTATATTAAAATTTTTGGCAAGAATTTAAAATTTTCCTGATAATGTATGTATTTTTAATATTTTATGTAAATTCAGATTTGTAAAATCTTTTGGAACCTTTAAAACTCATGAAAAAGTTCTAAGAAAAATTAGAGTAATGTTTGTATGGAATAAATAAGTCCCGGTTTAAGTTTGATAATTTTTAGAGTTAATTTACTTTCATTTCCGTATCACATTAATTTTAGGAAAATGAAAATTTTAAAAATAATTTTGATGCCTTTTAAATTCTAATTTTTATAAGTATTCTAAAGCTGTTACAAAAATTATGGGACTTTAATTTCAGCTAGAAGTAATTATGGCAATTTATCGGTTTTTAGTGTATTTAAAGAAATTATTTTTAATTCGAGAATAATAAAAAATATTTAAACATTATATTTTTATCGTACAAGCTGTATTAAGCTATAAAAGTGCTTAATTAACATTAATAATATTTTTGAGATATTTCTGAGTCTCAAGGAGTTTGATGAGTTTTGGAGGGGGTTAGCCGTGTGTGAAACCGCTCCGTATTTTATCATTTTTAAATAGAGAAATGGGTACGCTGTAGATATTTATATTAGCTTTATAATATAGTAGAATGGGTAGTGTTCTGATAAATGACTTTACCAACCTAGGTTAACAACGAAGATTTGATCGGTAGCATTTTTTAGTTTCAGTACTTGGATCGAGGTAAGAGATTTCTTCTGAAACCTTATTTTCATCTATTTGGCATCGTAAACATTTGTTTAAATTGTTATTGAAGCTCATTGGATTTGATTATAATTTTTATGAAATTTGCATTGATTGCCATCAATACCCTGTTTTAAGCCTTAACGTTTATTGAAAATCCTAGAGGAGTCAATGGGCCAGGCTTGGGTCAACCCAGCGGGCCTGACATGAAAAAGGGCCAAGGCCGGGCCAGATGGGGTGGAAAACGGGCCGGGCCAGATGAATGGGTTATCTAGGCTCAGTCCAAAAATTCTTGTTATTCAAAGTAAAAATTTGAATTGCGGTCTACTATTATGTAAGTAAATTGTAACGTAGTACTATGACTAGGATTCTGTAACGGAGTATAAAATTTGTACATGTAGTAATATATGTATATGCAAGCAACTAAAAATATTTAGACACGCACGCACACACATACACACACACATGTGTGTGTAAACAATAATATTTATAGCATTCAAATATTCAAAAAAATCTTAATTGGTTTACTAATGTTAGGACCTAAAATGACATAGTCTTTTAATCCCTTTTTGATCTAAAGATATATATGTCCAAATCTTCTTGTCAAGTTAACGTTAAAGAAATTAAAAAAACTCTTTCTTTTTTGGTTGGGCCAAAAGAAATAGGGCCAAAAATAAATCAAAGTGAGGGCCAACCTTTTTTTGTTAGTCTAAAGAAATAGGGCCAACCTTCGGGCCAGTTTTAGGGCCAAAAGAGGGCCGGGCCGGGGCCTAAAAAACTGGCCGGTTTCTGGCCAACCCATTTTTTAAGGCCTGACTCAGGCTTTTAGGGCAGGGCGGCCTGGATAATTCTGGTGAAAAATGTGGCCTGGCCCTAGCCCTGACCCATGGCCCTAAGGGGTTAGGGCCAGTCCTATTCACTTTTCGGGCTGGGTCGGGCCAGCCAGCAGGCCACCCAGCCTTTTTTGACACCGTTAGAAAATCCTATTCGATGCTCCATATTTATTTCTCGTTGTACATCGATTTAATCATTGCATTATGGATGATTGTATTCTGCATATTGACATGAGTTAGTGTATTGAGGAGTTGTAAGGATAGTCGTTAGCAGGGGTGATATAAGGATGGTCTGTTATTATCGAGACATGCTAGTACCTTAAGGGTCTAGCTAATGTTTATATGCATATGTAACCACAGTGTTATTAAGCTTCACCTTTGTGACTTTACTAAGTGATTACCTTGCACTACCTATGTGGCTTTGCTAAGTGTTTCTATGCACTGCTTGTGTGGCTTTGCAAATTTACTCATGTTCAATATCATCTGCATTGTTTCAGTGTAATTGAAATTGTTGCTATTGATTTCTGATTCAAGAGATTGAGAGTAATCTCTTCCCATATTGCTATTGAAATAAGTTCTCCAATCATTTGTATGCTCTATTAAATTTTAAGTGATCTTACTGAGCTCTCAAAAGCTCACTCTTTTTTTTTCCTTCTGTAGGAAGTTATCGATAGTAAGAGTTCGGAACCAATGAGCTTGATTATGGAATAGCTAAGTATTTTCATTATCGTTTATTTAAGCCCTTGCGAGGGAAATCAGTGTGTAACTTACTTAGTTGACTTGAACATTTGAGTTATTATAGAAACTCTAATATATGTATTGGCGTATTAGTAGAATCGAAATGATTGAATAAGTAAACATTGATTGATTGAGTGGCTACCGCTCTGAAAAATTTCGGGGTGTGCAATTTTTCTCTCTAATTACTGTAATCTTTTTCCTTTTCGTTCATTACAAGTTTATATATATAGTTTACTCTTTCATTTTAGTTTCAATTATTTATCATATATCTTTATTCTTTTCTTAGTAGCATTAAGTGATACAAATTTTAATCCACGGGTTATTAAGGTTAGAATTATCACCATAATTGCAATTAGTTCGGAGAGACTATTTATATAACTTCATATACTATTTTTCATCTTCATTTGTAAAGCTAACAATTATCACTCAAATTCATTTTTAACGATAAAAATTGGTAGAAGAACTCATATAAAGAGGTGAAAATAAATTTTTAATTTTTTTTTATCACTAGTAATTTTAATATTTTTATTAAGCATACAAGTACGAGATCTCTCAATAAATACTTTAATAGTTGTTCGCTCGTATGGAACGCACAGAATCAA
Source organism: Escallonia herrerae (assembly GCA_033070095.1). Classification (NCBI taxonomy): domain Eukaryota; kingdom Viridiplantae; phylum Streptophyta; class Magnoliopsida; order Escalloniales; family Escalloniaceae; genus Escallonia; species Escallonia herrerae. Next base: position 94,660 of record JAVXUP010000866.1, read on the forward strand.
AGTTAGTCAGACTAAGAATTTAAATATAGAACATATCGATCTTATCACAAAAAATAAAGTCTGCCGAATTAACATCTTATCACTACCACCATCCTACCTGTAGTTTTAACACCTAAGCACACCCTAAGATGTATCACCATGCGAGAGATAATGAAGATCATGCAAGTACTTTTGAGCTTCTCATCTTGTAATTGAACTCATTTACTTCGGAAAGCTGGTTCCTATCCAACCAGTACATGTCGTGAACAAATTGCCTCCTGAATCTGTTGGATTCAACGGCCTGATCCAATTAAGTAGCCTAATGGGTCAACCTAATGTTGATTATTTATTTGACTTGAATATTAGTTAATTAAACTAGTTAAATAATATTATGTGCCTATTTTAATTAAGCATCCAACACACTAAATACTTATGATTTATAAGAGGTTTATAGACTTTAATCTCTTAACTTGATTAACGGTCGAGATTTGGTAAGTTTAGTGTTGATTCATTCCTCTTTCTATAAGTATCTCTTTTTCTTGGAGGCTACTGTATTATAATTTTGGCTTGACTCCTAAATTAGTAAAAAAAATACACAACCCCGATTCCAATATTAAGAATAGAAGAGAGTAGAAAGGGGACATGTTCGCTTCTGCATCTTCTATTTTTGTGGTAATTTATGACTTCCTTAAAGGTCTTGATTTTCGGGTTAAGATGAATGCTTTAATAGAATTGCTTTAATCGATTGAATGGACATAGAACTCTTCGTCTCTTCCTTTAAAAAGATTCTTGAAATTTTTTTAATTTAATCTGAACCCCAGATTGAAATATTTAAGATTTATGTTTGCACGTGAAAGTGAGAAGGAAAAAATATATTGTATGGTCTCGCATTAATCAATTAGAATAGAAGACTCCCCTGTCTCGCCCTATACCAAAAGGGCCTGTTACTCGGCTAATCAAATTTTGGCCTGTAGCTTACAAGGTTCTTTAAGCATGTGTACAGACGTTGGCCCATAGCCTCCCGAATTGGGCTTGTAGCCTATAGCCCAAACTACTGTTGTAGCTCTTTATTGTTTAGTTGCCGAATTAGACCAAATATAGCTGCTAAACCTATTATTTAAGAAGGGCTTGTATGTTTCAACTGGGCCTTGCAAAATAAATTTTGCAAAACAACCTGACATTCCATCCGCAGTGAATTATTTAATAGTGATTACATATGTTTTTAGTATTAATTTACATTATTGAGATACTAATGAATATTAAAGTTTTAATATTATTATACGAGATCGTGCTAAAACATTATGATTAGTTCGGCTTGTTTAGACTACTACAATGAATTTGAAAATAATCGGTGGTTCTTACTTATTTTGGCAGTATGCGGCCCAACGGAAGTTTATTGCTTTTAATAAGTTGAGATAATGATAAAATCACCTCAAGTGACGCTTATTAACTTACAAAATTAATCAGCTCAACCCATGGAAGATTATGTTTTCATTTTTATTAAGCAGAAAGACAGGAAATACTAAGCTGCGTGGTTCAAATTATTTCCTGTCCAAAGGTGATATAATTTGTGCTCATGTTGTTTGTAATGATTTTCAAAATTTAAGGGTAGAAAAATACTTGTATGTTAACAATCAATCCAACCGAAGTTAATACTTGGTATGCTAAATTTTCCTTTAGAAAAGATTTTGTGTATTTAACTTGTCCATACAACTAGATTGTCTATCTTTAAATTTGTTTTTTAATTTTATCTGATGAACTAATTATTTTCATCATTGAGATTCACTGAAATAGGTCTCGTGGAATATTAGGCTTGTTCCGAAGAGCCTATATAGATAAGGTTCTCAAAAGGTTTAACATGCATAACTGTACTCCGACTGTTGCCCCTATTATTAAGGGTGACAAATTCTAGTATGCGACGGAATAGAGATGATCTGTATTAGTGGCCAAGTGGATAATATTCCAAGTAGAGTCCATATTTTGTGAATTTAGTCTCCCAAGAACTCACTCTTTCCCTATGGCATTGGCGACTGGGACATCCAACCAAATCCTTAATGTTTTCTCTCTACCTTATTCAACAATAGACAATTTCAATTTTTGTAATTTCTGTTGTTACTGTAAAAGTCACATGCTTCCCGTTTCCAGCAATTCTTTATCAAGTGATAAACCACCGCAAACAATTTACAGTGATCTTTGGGGTCCATCTCATGTTCCTTCTTTTGAATTAGAGTTCTACTAAAAATAAGGGCATTGTTGACTTCCCTTCGGATATCAAGCCTTTTTCTTTTAAAATACCCTTATTGAAATATATGCTTGTGTTAGAGTCAATAATTATTTTGACTTTTACTAGAAAAAAGGAAAGAAACTATGAAAATCTTCTAAAATCACCCTTAAACTCCTAAATACTTTCGGATTATTGAAAAAATTCTTACTAGAACCCACACTCCATTCACGTTAAAACTAAAATATCTTAGAGTTACTACATCTTCTCCATGAAGTTCGATTAAAGAACAACTTACAGATAACATAATTTTCTATAGCCTTTTAAAAGAAATATAATATACCTAAACTAATTATAAATTGAATAATGTTGAATATGTTGATGCATACACTCCATTCACGTATTCTTATGTTGATGCATATGCTATAGATTATTATTTTGCATATATATAGATTTCAATGCAAAAATTTCAATACATTGAAACTATTGTAAAATTGAAATCTAACTAGATAAATACGAAAATATTGATGTAAGAAAGCTATCATAAACTTGAGTTTTTTTAGAAAATTTTAAATGTATAAGAATCGCTAGCTATACCATTCTACTCCTAATTTTATTGAATTTGTCGCAAATAAAAATTCTTGTTTTGTATTAGAGTTATTAGAACATCGTTACTTGCATGACAACATATTCTTCATGTGATCATTGTCTTTCTACGATCCACTGTAGCGGGCCGGGATACCATATATGCGCATAATAACATATTCTTTATATGGTTATTGTCTTCGTATATTCAACTCTTATAAGAGATGAGATTAGATAAAATCCAATCGATAAAGATTCCAATTTATTTGATCTTAAATGATTAACAAATTTCTTTTAAGTTGAAAACTCTCAAGTTTTTATATGCGAGGGGTTGAGTGAATACAAAAATTTGTTTAAATACTTTTTTTAAGTTTAAAAGGTTTCTACATATCGAGGGTGCTTAAGACTTTTAAAAGGTGCGGCTAGATTACTAAAGAGGTTCATTTTGGCTAACTTTAATCATTTTGGCTAACTCTAATCATTTTGTCACTAAAGAGGTTCAAAGGTCGTTAATGCATTTTTTTTTAGTGATAAAAGAATGAATATAACTCAAACGGGTTAAGATCTGACTCCAGCGTATAAAACAATTTCAAGGGATTAAATGGCTAAATATTTTGAATTAAAAATATCCTTTTTAAAAAATAAAAGATTTAGAAAAATTAAGGTATTTTTGACTTCTAAAAGGGTGAGGCTGAACTATAATTTATTTGGCTAAATTTAAATAATTTACTTCTAAAGAGGTTAAAAACTCACTAATGCATCTTTAAGTGACAAAAATGTATGAACTCAACTAATATGGGTGTAGATCTAGCCCCATCGTATAAAAATTATCTCAAGTGGTTACATAGATAAAAATATTTCATGAAGTATAAAATTTACAAACATTAAGCTATTTTTTAATTTTAAAAGGGTGAGACGAAATTGCAACATTTCTGGATCAATATTAATGTTTAGTCGTTGTATACGTTAAAAGTTTAACTAATTTATCTTTTCGTGACAAAAGAATTGAATTCAACCAAAAAAGAGAGTGGTTCTAACCCAATTGTGCCAATATGATGCTACTAAGTCGCTGTTCACCTTTAATGATAACCTATCAAAATCTAATCTTAAAACTCACCAACATCAAAATCGATAAAATGAAGATCTTAATGTTTGCTACTCATTAGAGAACCCTTCCTAAGTCCATGTATTATCGTGCTCTTTTTTTTTATTTACATTTTTTTAATGTGGATCGGCTGTTGCATCCACTAAATTTTGGAAATGACTGCAGATTTAAATTCACGACATAGTATCCAGTTAAAATATCTACAAGTTTGCCTAGGCTTCTTTTTTCAACTTTATATTTATGATAAATTTTTGTATTATTTTGTGTTTGGTAAGATATTGAGTTGTTATAAATTTCTTAACCCTCAAACTCATATGGCATAGGTAGTATTATTTTGATGATGCAGGTCTTATTATATGATGAATAATGTGCATTCGAAAATTTTTCTTGATGAACTTTTATTGAGTTTGTGTTTGTATTATAGCTATAATGCCTGAAAATTTAGATTTGAGAACATTATCGAAATTACTTCGTTCATTATCATTATCATATCAACTTGACACATTTATTTCGCAGTATACATTTTAAAAGGACACACACACACAAACATTTATATTGACTTTTTAGATAAGTAGGTGAGGCAGTATATTATAGACCTGTATTAAAAATAAAAGTCTAATGACAAATATATACTAGATTACATGAACAACTAAATTAATAGTCTTATTGTACTATTAAGGTGAACAAGGTCATGCTAGGTAAAAATAGAAGAGAGCTTTAAAATACAGTTTTAAGAGAAATTTGGATTACACTACATATTCTATAAATAAAAAGTAGAAAAAAGAAGATAACGTTAAGATTAAGGGTAATTTTAGGCAAATGGTACTCGACATTTGGAACTTAAGATAGAAAAAACTGAAAAACGACTTGCTCTGTACTTTAACCTTTTGATAAGATATGTATGAAAAATATAGTAATAGACTAGATCATTACCAAAAGAAAATAAGTTGCAGGGACTGTTCTAGACCCCAATTGCAATAACTGTATAGAAAGAAACAAGATAGACAATAAACGCTTTTGAAAGTCCTAACTAATGATATTTTGAATTTTAGTATTCACGCTTGCTCGAAAAAGGGTTAAAATTCTAAAAGTGAACGATAGAAGAAACTTTAGAAAGGTCTTTGGAAGCTACACCTACTAGATTATATTTATTGCCTAAGCAATTGAATTTTTGCACACTCTCTGTTACTTCTCTTAAGTTCATTTGATTCTTGTTTTTAGATACTTTATATTTAAAATCCTAGGTCCTTTTGTTTTACAAATTATGTTATACAATTACTACTCATAACTCCTTTTTGTTAGACACTTTTTACTTACGACCATCATTTTCGGGTTAATTTTTGAACTTTCATAAATATCACTTGATTATAATTCAAACATCAGTCTCACATCGTAAACTTGTATACATGCCATAGAAATATATTACAAAGAATTGGACAATTCCAATAGATACACTTGACATTATTTGTCTCTAAAATACTTTCTTCACTTCTATTACTTCAATGTCAAATTTGTATACGTAAGAATTAAATATTTGTGAAAGATGTTCAAAATTAATTGTAATATCAGCATATCATGGATAACAAGAGATAATGTAGAACAATCATGATTCTCTTTAGCGGTAACTTGATGTGACAAAAGAAATAACTGCCATAAATAATGAAAAGATTAACATTAACAAGTCGGGTATGAAGGCAAGACCATATTTTGTGCAACGAATTTTCCATGCTTTAGTCTTTGATTGGCAGTTAACAACTGATTTACTTATTAAGGTTTAGTTATTATGTTCGGATTAATTAATTTAAATTGTATTTTTCACCAAGAAATTTGATAAGTTTAATGATTTTTTTATATAAATCTCTAAAATAATAGATAGAATATTGCAAATAGGGCCATTGCAGCATATCAATTGTTCTCAACCTATTCTGGTCGCACCCAAAGGCCTACTGAGGGTCCCATTTTGCATGACATGTCAGCACAAATATTCAACGCTTCCAACCGGTCAAAACGTGCACATTCAAGTCACGTGCACTTCTCACTTTTTCTACGTGACTTCGTCATCAAGAAACTCATTCTTGCGCGACTGCTCATCAGCACCGACTGTCGCACATCGCCCGTCGCCCGTTGGTGCACCTTGATGCTTGCCTAAGGAAGTGGGCCTTGGCCTTCCCCATGTGGTCGGCCTCCGCATCGGCCTCCCCTTGGGGGTCGGCCTCGGCCTCCCCTCAAGATCGGCCTTGGCCTTTCCCCAAGGGTCGGCCTTGGCCTTTAGCCTATCTCCTTAGCATCTGCACTACTCTTCAAGGGACTGGACGTCACTCAGCGACTCTCGTCCCGCCGAACGCCACTTCGCGACCCCCGTCGCGCCGGAGCCACTCCGCGACCCCCGTCGCGCCAGACGCCACTCCGCGACCCCCGTCACTCGAACGTCACTCTTGACTCCCGTCACCGGGACGTCACTCCGCAACCCCCGTCGCCGGCTTCCGGGCGCCGCACTCCAACACTCTGTCGCGCCATGCATCGTGCCACTGATACAGTTGCGTCCCTCGGCTCCTTGTCACATTACCGTGTTCCCGACACAACACCTCACTCACTCTGCCGCGCCATGCGCTGCACCACTGATACAGTCGTGCCCCCAGGCTCTCTGTCACAAACTCGTGTCCTCGGCACCATATGCACTTCATCGCGCTCATGCGCCACAATCATGTTACATGCCCCCCGGGCATCACACCATGCTCCCCCACCATGGGCGTGGAACATGCTTCGACCCACTCTCCGGAGTGTGCAGCATCCTGCGGGGATAGGCGAATCCTCCGGGACACTATCTCTGTCAGGGAGCTCTTCAACTCCCCTTCCGCCAGGTAAAAGGCTCCTCCGGGATGCTACCTCGGCCAGTTGGGTAGACAACTCCTCCGGGATGCTACCTTGACGCGCTCCGAGTGCTCTGGCATAAGGACTCATTACGGGGGTAGGTGACTCCTCCAGGACACTATCTTCACCAGGGAGCTCTTCAACTCTCCTTTCGCCAGGTAGACGGCTCCTTCGGGATGCTAGCTCGGCCAGTAGGGTAGACGGCTCCTCCGGGATGCTACCTTGAAAACGGTCTGAGTGCTCCGGCACAAGGACTCACCCGGGGGGATAGGCGACTTTTTCGGGATACTATCTCTGCCAGGGAGCTTTTCAACTCCCCTTCCACTAGGTAGACGGCTCCTCCGAGATGCTACCTCGGCCAGTTGGGTAGACTGCTCCTCCGAAATGCTACTTTGACACACTCTGAGTGCTCCTGCACAAGGACTCACCCGCGGGGGTAGACGACTCCTCCGGGACACTATCTCCGCCAGGGTGTCTTCGTGACTGACGTAGGTGCTCCGGCACTGGGGGCTTGCGTTGGCACCCCTATGGACTATGACTCCCGGGTCACTCCGAGACAGGAGCAGGTCTTTGGAGGGCATCGCGCCTAGTCTGTCTTGCAGTTGGGCATCCGGTCTTTCCCACCGCTGCCAGGGTTGTGGGACTCTGCAAGGGCTTGGATTGGTGGCTAGATCAAGGGGATTCTCTGACCACACTGACGCTGTGGGAGCCAGTCTTTCCAGACAGACAGAGCGACGCTGTGAGGAGCAGGTCAAGTGAATATGCGATATGACAGTCCATGAAGCACAAACACCCGTGGACCCCCCAGTGACGTGTCACTCCTGGGGAGCGCCATGTGTTGGTTGTGACATCATCATCTCAACCTCTATAAATAGAGGTCTTTAGAATTCATTCAGAGAGGATTTTTTCACATTTTCACTTTCTCACTCTGGAATCCTAGAGAGAGAAATATACTGGACCTTGACTTTGGACCTAAGCATCGGACTGTGACTGTCATCGTGTATTCACCATGCGCCATCGCCCCTCGCAGCACTGCCACCCTCAGGCTCTGTCTGGGAAGCCCTTGGTCTCTGCCCTTGCTCCACCCTTGTTGTGTCTCACATCAACATACTTGGCATCTGACTCGGACTGCATTCCTTATGGCACCTCCACGTCGACTGCGAACCCATTTTCCTTGGCATCACCAATGTATATCATGGAATTCATGGGTATAGGAAGAAACCTTATCAAATAGAGATTTTTTCTTTCGACCATATTTAGAATATTTTTATTTCGAATGACTATATAACGTGCAAAGCACGTGATCTTTACTAGTATACCCTGAAATCACACACCAGTTGCACTTAAAATGCAGCATATGAGCTTATGTAAATCAAGATTTGGACCTGCACCAGCAACAATGACCATCGCGAGCTGCTTCATTATTCGTATTACAGTGACCACCTACTGCACCTTGGCCATGAGAGGTTTGCAGACGCTCTTGAGCTCCATCATCTTGTCCTCAAACTCGTCGGCCTCAGCAAGCTGATTCCTCTTTAACCAATAAATGGCCTTAGCAATAGCATCTTGAATCTTTTCCTCGTGAGCCTTCCGGAGCTTAGAGTTAATCTTCTCATTCTTGAGAGCGTTCCTGATTTTGTATGCGTAGTTTTCCAAGGCAAGCTTGGCCTTAGCTTTCTTCTTGTGCTCCTCATCCTCGGCCTTGTACTTCTTAGCCTCTTTTATCATCTTTTCAATCTCTTCCTTGGACAACCTTCCTTTGTCATTGGTGATAGTGATCTTCGTCTTCTGGCCAGTGAGTAGGACCTCTGCAGAGACCCTCAAGATACCATTTGCATCCAGCTCGAAGCATTCCTTGATCTCAGGAACTCCCCTAGGGGCTGGAGGAATCTTAGATGATACAAACTCACCTAATAAATAGTTGTCTTGGGTTCTTGTCCTCTCACCCTCGTACACTCGAATATGTACGTTAGACTGGTTGTCGCGGTGTGTATGAAAGATTTTCTCCTTTTTGGTTGGTATTTTAGTGTTCCTCGGAATTAGAACGTTCATAATACCTCCTACAACACCAACACCAAGAGATAAAGGTGTGACGTCCAAGAGCACTATCTCATCAACCCTATTATCCAAGATAGCAGCCTGGACTGCAGCACCATATGCAACAGCTTCATCCTGGTTTATGCTCTTGCATAGCTCCTTACCATTGAAGAAATCCTGCAACATCTTCTGCACCTTTGGGATTCTGGTAGACCCACCAACAAGAACCACATCATGGACACTGCTCTTATCCATCTTGGCGTCACTCAAACACATTTTAACTGGCTTGAGGCACTTCAGAAATAGATCCCTGTTAAGCTCCTCGAATCTTGCACGAGTAATGGTCGAATAAAAGTCTATACCTTCAAACAAGCAATCAATTCCAAGGTTGGTCTGAACGGTGGATGAGAGATCCCGTTTTACCCTCTCACACGCAGTCCTCAACCTCTTAAGAGCTTTTGCATTTCCACGTATGTCCTGTTTGTGCTTCCTCTTGATCTCCTGAACAAAGTAGTCCACCAGTCTATTGTCAAAGTCCTCCCCTCCAAGGTGAGTGTCACCTGCTGTGGCCTTCACTTCAACTCTACCCTCTTTAATAGTGAGAAGAGAGACATCAAAAGTACCACCACCAAGATCGAAAATAAGAACAATCTTTGTACCAACATTAGTTCCTTTTTTCTGCATACCATAAGCGAGGGCAGCAGCCGTTGGCTCATTGATGATGCGCTTTACGTTGAGACCAGCAATAGCTCCAGCATCCTTGGTTGCTTGGCGCTGGGAGTCATTGAAATAGGCAGGGACAGTGATTACAGCATTCTTAAATTACGAAAAAATGGCAAGGTTGGAAGCGTAAAAATTTTCAAACATACAACGCTAGCATGTGCTCACATAAGTTGACATGCTGTATATATGCAAGTGAAATCACATGAACATTTAAGCAATACACATATATTGACAAACGCTAGCACAATCCAGCGCATACATATTCAAAATCATGCATAAGCCGCAATATTCATAACAAACTCTAGATTATGAACGAATAAAGGATTAGAATGTGAACCTACGTGATTGATGAGACGATTAAAGGATTTCTTTGGAAGAAATTGCACAGATCTACTTGCCAACACCGCTAGAAAAATTGTGAGAAGAAAGATGAATGAGTTTCAAAAAGAGAATGAAACACAGTTTCGGTATAGTTAGATTTGTCTAGTTCGCTACATAGTATAGCGGACGGAAAAAACCGTACCAACTTGTCCGCTACACAGTATCGCGAACGATGGACTGGTGTGACAACTGTCAGGGGGGTAGTGGATGACTTGACCGCTGTCAGTCAAAAAGTCGTCCGCAACACAGTGTAGAAACGATGTCAGGTCAAAAAGTTATCCGCCATATAGTGTAGTGGACGAGGACGAGGGGCAATATGGTAAAAAAGTCCGTCCGCTACACTATTTTGCTAGCGCTATCAACGGATCAGCTCCCATATATATATATATATAAAGCTGAAACTTTCGCTTAAAATTGAGGCACATAAGATTTTTAGGATTCTATCTTTGCAACAAGTAGGATTTTTTAGGAATCTTCTCCTTTTGTCATGTAAGCTTTAACTTTGCATGTGCTAGTTTCCCAACTTAATTAGTCTCTTCATTTAGAGTCCAACTTTTTAAATTTGGATATATATATATATATATATATATATATATATATATATATATATATATATATATATATATATATATATATATATATATATATATATGGGAGCTGATCCCTTGATAGCGCTAGCAAAATAGGGTATTTGCTAGCGCGATCTGGGCCGTCCATCCTGAAAGATGGACGGTCCAGATCGCGCCTTTTTAAAAAACTGTCAGTAGTCCGCGACACAATATCGCGGACGATATTTTTTTACCTTTTTGCCCCTCCACAACGTCCGCGACACAGTATCGCGGACGACTGACAGTATCGTTCCCCACACTGTGTGGTATGACTTTTTCTATCATTAATGTGTCCGCTACATTATGTAGCGGACTAGTCTTCTCTATCATTAATGTGTCTGCTACATTATGTAGCGGACTAGTCTTCTCTTTTTCCCTCCCTTCTCTTATTCTGACTTCTTCTTTTTCTCTCTCTTCTTACTTTGATCCTGATGAACAAATCTTCATGATGTTCGCTGGCAACAGATTGCCATTGGTAAAAAAGACTCCAAAACGAGCACACCCAATTAGCACATCCACCTGCAGGCTGGAACCATTCATGAAATTGGCTGGCAACAGATTGCCATGTTGTTCTAGGGTCTTCAACCTCCTTCACCCTATATCAAAAATGAAAAAATTTAAAAAAAAAACCTAATTTCTCAAACCCATGACAACCAAATCAAAGCACATCATAACTATTTGAAGCAACAAGATAGAAAGAAAAGGAAGAGTTTTCAAATTATCAATAGTTTGCTATTTCGACACATATTTGCTGTGATCTTTATAGAACGTCCCCTGTTCTATATGGACTTCGCCGGCGCCACCGGAGGTGCGTTTGCCAGGCTGGTGCGGAGCCGATGGGCACAGCGGCGGCCGAAGAGGAAGGTAGTGGCTTGATCGGTGACCCAAAATTTCTTTTTCTAGGCCCATAGCCACGAAACTGGACAAAGAATAGGGAACCCTTTTGGAAGGTTGTGCCTCGATCGCCACTCGCACGCTCACAAGGGAGAGAGAGACTATGAGAGATGAGGGGGAAAGATGGTTGTGCCCTCGATCGCCGGACACGGGAGGTGCTGTCCAACTACTCCGAGGGAACCACCGTCTTGAAGGAGCTCATCCAGAAGAGAGAAGGAGAGAAGATGAGAGATGAGGGGGAAAGAGAAAATAAAAGTTGGTTGTCTCTTTTCCAGAGCTGACAACACGGATGTCTCTTTTCGAGAAAGTAAAATAGTCTGTTACATAATGTAGCGGACATATGTAATTGGGATTGAGGGGTATATTTGTCAAAAATACCGTCCGCTACATAATGTAGCGGACGGACTTAAAAAAAATGCAAAAAAAAGATCTGGCCCGTCCACAGATCGCGCGTGGACGGCCGGATCGCGCTAGCAACTTAACTCAGTTTGCTAGCGCTCTCAACGGATCAGCTCCCTATATATATATATAATTCAACAAGAATCCTATTTGTTTTGATTTTCTGTTCTTTTTCAACCCTATTTCAATCTTTGCTATGATTTATTATTAAAAAATTTGCAGGTATAATTTTTCCCACATTTTTTTAACTTTATATAATTAAGAAACCAATTATACACCTTCTAAAACTCTATCTAATTAATATACTTATAGATTTCGCCTTAATTTTGATTATCAATAACTCAAAAGTACTTTAAAATAACAATTTAAAATCTCAAATTTAGAAAATAAGAAAATCATTCCCTACTTGCAAACTCTTTATTGTGATTTTATTATTATAAAAAATTTGTAAAATTACTTGCTCGATTTTTGTAAATCTTATGAATCTATGTATTTGGACTCCATAGTTATCAATTATCATAAATAAAAGAAGAAGCTAAGATATTATGCACAGTTACACTCCTACTAAAACCTAAATTCTGAAGGTTTATGTGTTCTCTATCTCTGTATTTCATTTGCTCTCATACTAGGCGTTTTTCTTCCTCCGCTCAATTGGTTCTTATTTTCTCTCCTATCATAAAAAACGCTGCCTCCTTATGATCCCCCCTTACGGTCAAGCAGAATAAGGCTACAGGTCAGTCTCACTTTTGGGTGCTTCTTCAGAGCATGTAAAAGTAACTGTCATATATTATGCTCATGACTTCAATAGAAGAAAGAACTTAGATTCTTAATCTGATGAAAAATAATGTTAGTGATACATTGATACATGTTGTTGAACATGATATTCATCTTCGTGCTTCCCATAAAGAAAAATTAGTAACGTCATAACTGACTAACTTTTTCTAGCACCTTGTGAAAAATGAATTAGGTGATAACAATGATATCATATTGCATTTGAGTGTTTCAAAAAACTATTGAAACACAGCCACTGTGCCTTATGTGGAAAAGTCGTGTAAGTAGTAACTAAATGTCGGTATTTGCCACTAAAAGTAGGCACTCAATATTTTAGGTTAATTGAGAGAAAAATAAACACAAGCGATTGTTTTGGTCTGAAAGAGAGAAGGATTGACACGATCAAACCGAAGAGAGAAACAAATTTGAAGTAGAAGCACCCGCTAGCGGCAAGCGGGAGAACTCTACTCAATACCCTAAAACCCACACAATTGTACTCAATTCGCTAACATAATTATCATCCAAATGGCTGATTTTTGTTAACAAATACTCAGTAATATTGCATTTTGATTAAGGAGTTGAACAAAACAAACGTGCAATTTTTCATTTATGTATACAAGAAGCCCAAGGATGAAAAGTCTACCCAGCAATTGTAGTGAATTTGTAATTAACTATAGATACACAGTTATGCAAGTACATTATACGAGTATATAATTGTTACCATTGATGTCAATGCGAAAGAAAGAATATTGGTAGTTCAAGTTTTATAGCTGCAATATTATGTTTTACTTGTTTCTACGTTGTTTTTGGTGGACTCAGATGGTAATAGTTTGCCTAATTTATAAACTAAAACATTTCAATTTGTTGCTTTTTTCTTTCGGCTAGACATGTTACAAGTCATAGTATATTTAGTTTTATTTTCTCCTCGCTCAAAATTTGATATTTTTATCAGTTTGAAGTGGAAGTTCACTTACATATCTTAATTTATGCGCTGGATGAATGGAACTTTAGTCATACATGGTCACAAGTGAAGTCTTTTGAAGCTCAAGAATAAGCATAACCAGAGAAATGGTGTTGAGAGAGACACTATATTACTATCAATAAACCTTTAAAAAATATTTTCCCATAAAGTTTAAAATTCTAACTATACATATTTTTTGGTGACAAAAAGCTAGAGTGATGTATCCTATCTAACCTACTTTTTATTCTAAAAGTGATAGTTGCGTTTATAGAGTTGAATCCAATATTTAGTGTGTACATTTAGACTATGACACTTTGTTTTGTCTTCTTTTCGTTATTTTTTTTATATGGCAGCATAGTAAGCTTATATGGACTTGAGAGTAGTGGAAGTTCACCATTCTGGGTTAAATATTTAAATCTCGGGAAACTGGAGAACAATCCAGACCTACTTTAAAAAATATTTTCCCATAAAGTTTAAAATTCTAACTATACATATTTTTTGGTGACAAAAAGCTAGAGTGATGTATCCTATCTAACCTACTTCTAATTCTAAAAGTGATAGTTGCGTTTATAGAGTTGAATCCAATATTTAGTGTGTACATTTAGACTATGACACTTTGTTTTGTCTTCTTTTCGTTATTTTTTTTATATGGCAGCATAGTAAGCTTATATGGACTTGAGAGTAGTGGAAGTTCACCATTCTGGGTTAAATATTTAAATCTCGGGAAACTGGAGAACAATCCAGACCTTCAGATAGACTTTTGTGTAAGTACTCTTTATCCTATTTACACACACTTTATGTTAAGAGTTATTCACTCTCACCTCAAACTTTCTCGCAATGCTATTTTGCTGCAAATAACCATGCAATAAAGAGTTAAATAACCTTGCAATTTTACACATGATAGATAACATGCAATTAGACGATTAATAGAGCAATTTTATTGATCCTTTGATAGCATTACCAGGAGGTTTGTCCAGTAGAGTTGATAAATGGCCCAATTTAATGATATGATAAGTATTGTTGCAAAATAATAAGTACAGTGTAACCTTCAAACCATGTATAACATTTTTTTTATAAGTGTGGTGGATTTGATTTTATCAAAGATGATGAGAACGTGAACTCCCAACTATTTATGCGTTGGAGAGATCGTTTCTTAGTTTCACTTTGAACCAACTTGGTAAATTATTCAGTTATGTTTTTGTTGCATGATCTTCATATATATATTTTGGGACATATAAAAGTGGACCTTGAAACTCCAAGGCAAATTAAAGTCGAGCAATATCTGCTCTTTGCGAGGTTCTCAAAGGTAAATTTTTAAGGAATCTTATTTATTTTCATAACTTTTATCGTTGCACCAACCTTTTAAAAGTCATGTTACACATGGTATGAACCAGTCATCTCTAAAGCTTGATCGCAAAAGAAAATTGAAATGATTAGAGAATAAGTTGCTTACAAGTTTGACAATGAATTTGGACGATAAAAAAAATGAAAAGGTAAACAAGAGATAAAAAAAAACTATTTTACCCTTAGTTGACAACTAAAGCACGACAAAAACTATAGGGGCATGTTTGGGATTAGCTTAGGGGCCAATAGCGGTAGTTCTGGTGATGGTACTATCAAGATATAAACGGTAGATGTAGTGGTGGTCTATGGCGACCGTAAAGGTTGTAGCAATGATACGCATGGCACTGGTAATTATGGCAGTTGAGTTGTTTAGATGGTAGTTGTTAGTATTGGTTTATTTATTTAGTTTTGATGTAAACTTCATGAATAACAGATTTTTAGATAATACAAACATAATCAACTAACTGAGAAAAGGTGATAAGAAAAGAACATCTAAACCAATACTAAAGAAATATAAGGGCATATTACTACAAATAAGAAGATAAACACAATGTCCATACAACTTAGACTCTGGTCTGATGGGTCCAATTGAAATGTAAAAGTGATGGAATAACCTATTGCGCTTGCTATTCACTTTGCCTCCAAGATTGATGCCATAACAGTGAGTCAAAGTTTACGCTACCCGAAGAAAGAAGCTTTGTAGCTCAAATTAAACAACTTTAGAAAGATGGTTTTTGTTTGTGCTGGTTGTAAGATTTTTTGATAATAATTATCATTTAGTGACAAGAAATGGCTTGGTATTGCTGTGTATTTTGTTATGGTTGTGGTACCTGTAAAAACAGCTGCTATAGTTATGGCATTAAAGTGTTTGGAGATTTGTGGAAGTAAAATTACATTGGTGTGATGCACCTAAACCAAAAAAAAAAGACAATAATTTCAGGTTTTGTCCCTTTAATCGACTTGAAAGTTCGTGAATTCTATTTTTATATAATGACTTCCTTCTTTTAATCATGACACCGAACCGGATACTGAAACCGGAAGATTTCTTTAGTCAAGAGGTCATCTTCGTGGTTATCGATTTGTTACTGCTAGTGTCATGATTCTAATAATTTATGCCATGGTACTTTCATTAGGTGATGATAGTAAAACTTCAAAAATTTTGACACCTATAGACCAGACAAACATATGCACAAAGTATTTCTCATGATGAAGAGCAATCTAAGGTCACCCAATTAAGTTACGCTCTTAGGGAGGTTGAGCTTCATATATTCATCTCAGAAAACACTATTTACTATATTCTGTTAACAAAATCACCAAATGATCGAAGACAGAAAAATTTAATAAAATCATAAAATGTTGATCATTTTGTTCATTCATATATATTAGTTTTGGAAACAAGATTGGTACAGCCTATTAGAATTATAGTTCTTCAATCAGTGAGCTTAATGTTTTAAAATTCGTAGTTAAAGATTAAAGCGGAATTATTGTCCACAATTTATGACGAAACATCAACATTGTTGCTTATGAGAAAGCTTTTTAAATTTTCTTAGCAATCTTTTTATTATTATGTCTACTTCTGATTTGTAACTAAAAATGACTCATGCTCTAAATCTTACATTCTACATTTGTTGCTAAAAATTGTGGAAATACTTTCAATAAGTTGTGATCTTATGCTCAATTATTTTCTTGCTTGCAATTTAAGCAAGAGCATTTGTAAACTTCCTGTTAAACAACATTTTGAGAAAATTAGAGAACATCCCGTGTATTGCACGGCTCCCTTAGCTAGTGTATATATATATATATATATATATATATATATATATATATATATATATATATATATATATATATATATATATATATATATATATATATATATATAGGGAGCTAATCCGTTGAGAGCGCTAGCAAACTGGATTAAGGTGCTAACGCGATCTGGCTGTCCACGCGCGATTTATAACTGACGATCCAGATTTGTTTTTGCGTTTTTTTTAAGTCCGTTACGCTACATAATGTAGCAGACAATTTTTTGACAAAAATACCTCCAGTTCCGTCCGCTATACTATGTAGCTGACAGAGGCAGTACTTTTTGTTGACTCTTTCTCTCTCCTTTGTCTGATTAATTTGCTTTCATGTTTGATGTCCGCTACATTATGTAGCGGACAATTTTTTGACATTAATACCCTCCAGCTCCATCCGCTACATTATGTAGTGGATGGAGGCAGACTCTTTTTCTCTCCCAACATATCTGGCTCTCATTTCTTCTTCTTCTTTTTCTTCTCTCTCCTCTCCATCCTCCTTGCAGCAGTGAAAACAGCCCACAACACGGCTGAGCTCGACTCTGGCATCGCCGCAGCAGAGGCGTTCGCCTCCTCCCCGAGCTCCGACCACCACAACTAACGCACCCAGGAAGACGCGCCCCCACCACGCGCCCGCTTCATGTACAGCTCCGCCCTTGCGATGAGGATGCCGCCATTGCCTGATTCTCTTATCTTTCCCCTTTTTTCTGTTGAGTTATTGTGTTGGTATTGCTGCTCCTGTAGCTTCACAGTGACGACGGTGGTTTTGTGGTGGCTGGGCCTGTGGTAAAACTTCGTTGAAAGCACTGGTGGTTGTGCTGATTGGTGCTGGTAGTGTGCCGATTGCCTGGTAATGACGGTGATGGGACGGCATGGCGCGGGTTGGACAGTCTCAGTGCCGTCAAAGAAGAGCTTGTCTGTCGACGACTTTTGAGTGCAAAATTGATGGCGACGGTTTGGACAATGGTGGTTGGGTGCGGCGACAGTTTAGCTAGTGGCGATTGGGAGCATGGAGCGATTAGATCGTGGTGGTGGGTTGATGGCAGTTTAATGGTGGGTGGGCAATAGCAGTTTGATTGGTTGTGGTTTGGATTGTGGTGGTTGGTGGCGGTGGCGACAGCGACGATCAGATGGTGGTGGTCTATGACGGTGGTGTTGGGTATTGCATTGCACAATTACTTTTATTCATAAGGCGATGTATGTTCCAATCCAAGTCTTAGTTAGTCCCAGTTGAGGAACTTGGTAATTTTTACCATTGGAAAAGCATGAACTGGATGTGGGATCAAGGTTTTTTTTATCCTTCAATGGTCCTTCAGAATTAGTTTTTGTGGGTGCAGAACACCATTTACTATGTGGTATGCAACACAATTCCTCTGAAAATCTCGTGTTATGTTCATGCTACTAAATCCAAGTCAGGTAAAGAATCAAGTGTTAATTCCTTACGTAGTAAAGGAACTTTTTTTTTTTTTTTTTTCTGGCTAGAGAATTGTGCACAGTTTGCACTGGAGGAAAAAAGGCCAATTCTTGAAGCTGAGAAGGAAAGAGAGAAAGCGAAGGAGACTGAGATGGAAAAGGCAATTGCAGTACAGTCATCCGCTACATAATGTAGTGGATATCAAACATGTCCAAAAATTAATCAGACAAAGGAGAGAGAAAGAGTCCGAAAAAAAGTACTGCCTCTGTCCGCTACATAATGTAGCGGATGGAGCTGGAGGGTTTTTTGTCACTGCTACATTATGTAGCAGAGGACTTAAAAAAAACGCAAAAAAAAGATCTGGACCGTCCACAAATCGCGCGTGGACGGCCAGATCGCGCTAACAACTTAACCCAGTTTGCTAGCCCTCTAAACGGATCAGCTCTCATATATATATATATATATATATATATATATATATATATATATGGAGACTACAGTATCATAATTTTGGCTTGCCTCTTATATTAGTAAAAAAATATACAATTCTAAGAGAGGAAGAGAGCAGTGAAGATCAATACAAAGGGAACACGTTTGTTTTCGCATCTTTATTTCTTATGGAAAAGGCAATTGCAGTACAGTCGGTCAGAAAATTAATCAGACAAAGGAGAGAGAAAGAGTCAGAAAAAAGTACTGCCTCTGTCTGCTACATAATGTACGGATGGAGCTGGAGGGTATTTTTGTCAAAAAATTGTCCACTACATTATGTAGCGGACGGACTTAAAAAATGCAAAAAAAAAAAGAGATCTAAACCGTCCACAAATCGCGCGTGGACGGTCAGATCGCGCTAGCAACTTAACCCAGTTTGCTAGCGCTCAACGGATCAGCTCCATATATGTATATATATATATATATATATATATATATATATATATATATATATATATATATATCGTGATCCATTGCTAGCGCTAGCACTGTTGCTAGCGCTGTTCGGCCGTCTGCTACATAATGTAGCGGACGAAAATTGGCCGTCCGCTACATTATATAGCGGACGGTACTAGCCCTGCTAGCGCTAGCAATGGATCACGGTCCTATATATATATATATATATATATATATATATATATATATATATAATATATATATATACACACACACATACTAGCTAAGGGAGCCGTGCAATACACGGGACGTTCTCTAATTTTCTCAAAATGTTGTTTAACAGGAAGTTTACAAATGTTCTTGCTTAAATTGCAAGCAAGAAAATAATTGAGCATAAGATCACAATTTATTGAAAGTATTTCCATAATTTTTTGCAACTTTGTTTGTACATTGTTGCAAGATATGCAGCCCTTTCTTTTACGAACAACGAAGCAACCGCTTTTTGTGCGGATGCAACAAAACTCTTCAAATCGGTAGCTGTACCCACATAACTATCAAATATGGCATTCATAAATTCACTCATGCCCGTCGTTTTCATGCGCGCTGAAAAATACCTCATCGTGTAAACGCCAATCCATTACTCTTTGCACTCATACAAGTGCTGGAGCCACTCGTTGTCTTGCAATGAGTAATCTCGAACAAGCTTTTCCCACCTCTCCTCGAATTCCTTAATCGTTAACGACTTATTAACACACTTGTCAAAATCCTGTTTAAAGTCTGGATACTTTGCGTACACGTGATGCAGACGTTCAGGGTATTTGTTGCTTATGTGCCAAGTGCACAAGTTGTGCCGGGTGTCTGGGAAGACGGTAGCAATAGCCTTCTTCATTGCCAAATCTTGATCGGTGATGATCACTTTGGGTGCTTTGAAGTTCATTGCTTCCAGCCACGTCCTAAACAACCATACAAAAGAACCCTCGCTCTCGTCCCTTAACAAGGCGAACCCGAACAGGATGGAGTGATAATGATGATTGACGCCTGTGAAAGGAGCGAACAGCATCGAGTACTTGTTGGTACGGTATGTGGTGTCGAAAGTCACGACATCCCCAAAATGCTTATAAGCTAGCCTCGAACGACCGTCGACCCAAAAAATTGTACTAACTCGATGCTCGTTATCAAGTTTATAATCGAAGGTAAACTGCGGGTCCTCCATCTGCATCCGTTTCAATAGGCTCATTGTAGATTGAGCATCATTGAGGTCATACGCGGCTCGTCTATGGGTTCGGACCGCGTTACGAACGTCTGTCGTGTTAAAGTTTAAATTTTGAATTCCCCTAGCCTGTTCAGCAAGAACATTAACAATCTCAGTAGGTCCAATTCGCGCATTGCTCATTGTGTGAATTAGGCTCCTCTCGACCTTACCCATCTTCTTGTGTTGATGCATCTGACTCACCTTAGAAGGAGTTACTAACGGGTGATTGTGTGCCAGTTCCAGGCTGGTAATAAGCCAATGATCTTGCTTGGGTTTGTAGCTTACGAACATCTTGACCTGGCAATTTGTGCGCTCAAAGCAGTCCCGTCTTCTACGCGAATATCCTATTTTGTCATCACTGTCATCATTGCCTACGTGTGTCTCATTTTGCTGTGAGTTTCTGCCCCTATGACACTCGTATAAGCGAGAGCATATCTTTTTTGTTACGTTGCTTGTTCTTGTAGTCTTTATTCTAATGCCAAAACCAACCCTCAATGAATACGCTCGAAAACATTCTTCAGCTTCTTCCAATGTTTGAAACGTTCGTCCTAGATACGGATCACTAGCATCTACGGGGACGTTGAAGCTCGACACGAAATCAGACATTGTGAAACAAGACCTGTGTAGAAATAGACTACGCTTAACAATCAAATGGCATTTCTAACTGAAAATATTACCTAAAAATTAAAATTACTAAGATAAATAGACAAATTCATCATGCCAAAATACAACAAACATATCTCAAAAAATTCGAATTTAATAGGATAAATTTTTGAAAGTTAGCGAACCTAAAAAAATTTAATTAAACTATAATGATTGATTTAAAGTTAACAAATTATACCTTTTTTATGAACATCATGTCTAGAACATCACAAAAAATCTAGAGTAGAACATCACAAATTGATGAATAGAGTGACAAATTTCTAAAACATCAAAAAATCTATATTTTTTTGTCCAAACAAATAAATTTTACTTTATTAGTCAATCCATAAAGAAAATTTTACCATTCACAAACTGACATTGCTTGAGTGAAGCTTGAAGCAAGTGTTACTCGAAACTTGAAGGGAACTGAAAATGGAAGCGAGTCTGAAGGAGAAGAAAATTGTGCTGAAGGAGCTGAGTAGCTTAAGGCAATACTGTCCGCGATACGGTGCAGCGGACGTGTGCAGAATTAATTGTACAGACAAGTCTGGAAAATGTGTCAGTCGTGTCAGTCAAAAAGTTGTCGGAAGTCGTCCGCTACACTGTGTAGCGAATGACTTTTTGACTAACAGTGTCGGGCCAAAAAAGTTGACCGCCATATAGTATAGCGGATGAAGGAGGAGGGGCAATATGGTAAAAAAGTCCGTCCGCTACACTAAGTAGCAGACAACTGACAGCTTTTGAAAAAGAAAATATATGGGCCGTCCATCCCGAAGGGATGGACGGCCAGATCATGATAGCAAAATCTCCTATTTTACTAGCGCTATCAAGGGATCAACTATATATATATATATATATATATATATATATATATATATATATGGAGCTGATCCCTAGATAGCGCTAGCAAAATGAGGTATTTGCTAGCGCGATCTGGACCGTCCATCCCGAAAGATGGACGGCCCAGATCGCGCCTTTTTTTAAAACTGTCAGTTGTTCGCTACACAGTATCGCGGATGGCTTATTTTACCTTTTTGCCCCTCCACGCCATCCGCGATACTGTGTAGCGGACGAGTGAGGGGCCCTGACAAAAAGTCGTTTGCCACACTGTGTGGCGAACGACTCCTAGGCTGACACATGTCAGTACCTGTCCCGTCACCCGCCAAGAAAGTCTCCCGTCAGAGCCCCATTCCCCTCGGTAGGTGTCACGTCAATGGTGTCCGCGACAGTTCTAATTGCAAAATTATATTTATAGACCTTTATTTCTGCACGTGTCAGAGTTGTCGGCAGCTCTTTCAGCAAAATTTTTAGTTCTCCTTCAGATTCACTTTCTTCCATATTCAGCTCCCCTCAAGCTTCGACTAACTCTTCAAGCTTCACTCAAGCAAGGTAAGTTTGTGATCTCAAACGTTTTCTGGGTGGATTGACTGATAAAGTATAATTTATTTTTTTGGACAAAAAAATATAGATCATTGTGATGTTCTAAAAATTTGTCACTCTATTCATCAACTTGTGATGTTCTAGAAGTTAATTTGCTAACTTTAAACTAATTCATTGTAGTTAATTTTGATTTTTTTGAGGTTCGCTAACTTTGACACATGTATCCTATTTAAATTCGAATTTTTTGAGATATGTTTGTTGTATTTTGGCAAGATGAAATTTTCTGTTTATCTTAGTAATTTTAATTTGTTATGTTCAATAAATTTATAATGAGCAAAATGGGAGACACTTTTGAGATTATGTATATGGTATATTTGTCATCCTAAATCTATCTATTCGCCAAGATAATTTTGAGATAATATTTTCAGTTAAAAATATCATTTGATTATTAAGCGTAGTCTATTTCTACATAGGTCTCGTTTTGCAATGTCTGATTTCGTGTCGAGCTCCAACACCCCCGTAGATGCTAGTGATCCGTATCTAGGACGAACCTTTCAAACATTGGAAGAAGCTGAAGAATGTTTTCGAGCGTATTCATTGAGGGTTGGTTTTGGCATTAGAATAAAGACTACAAGAACAAGCAACGTAACGAAAAAGATATGCTCTCGCTTATACGAGTGTCATAGGGGCAGAAACCCAGTGCAAAATGAGACACGCGTAGGCAACGATGACAGTGATGACGAAATAGGATATTCGCGTAGAAGACGGGATTGCTTTGAGCGCACAAATTGCCAGGTCAAGATGTTCGTAAGCTACAAACCCAAGCAAGATCATTGGCTTATTACCAGCCTGGAACTGGCACACAATCACCCGTTAGTAACCCCTTCTAAGGTGAGTCAGATGCATCAACACAAGAAGATGGGTAAGGTCGCGAGGAGCCTAATTCACACAATGAGCAATGCGCGGATTGGACCTACGGAGATTGTTAATGTTCTTGCTGAACAGGCTGGGGGAATTCAAAATTTAAACTTTAACACGACAGACGTTCGTAACGCGGTCCGAACCCATAGACGAGCCGCGTATGACCTCAATGATGCTCAAGCCACAATGAGCCTATTGAAACGGATGCAGATGGAGGACCCGCAGTTTACCTTCGATTATAAACTTGACGACGAGCATCGAGTTAGCACAATTTTTTGGGTCGACGGTCGTTCGAGGCTAGCTTATAAGCATTTTGGGGATGTCGTGACTTTCGACACCACATACCGTACCAACAAGTACTCGATGCCGTTCGCTCCTTTCACGGGCGTCAATCATCATTATCACTCCATCCTGTTCGGGTTCGCCTTGTTAAGGGACGAGAGCGAGAGTTCTTTTGAATGGTTGTTTAGGGTGTGGCTGGAAGCAATGAACTTCAAAGCACCCAACGTTATCATCACCGATCAAGATTTGGCAATGAAGAAGGCTATTGCTACCGTCTTCCCAGATACTCGACACAACTTGTGCACTTGGCACATAAGCAACAAATACCCTGAACGTCTGCATCACGTGTATGCAAAGTATCCAGACTTTAAACAGGATTTTGAAAAGTGCGTTAATAAGTCGTTAACGATTGAGGAATTTGAGGAGAGGTGGGAAAAGCTTGTTGGGATTACTCATTGCAAGACAACGAGTGGCTCCAGCACTTGTACGAGCTCAAAGAGCAATGGATTGGCGTTTACACGAGGAGGCATTTTTCTGCGGGCATGAAAACAACGGGCAGGAGTGAATCTATGAATGCCATGTTCGATAGTTATGTGGGTACAACTACCAATTTGAAGAGTTTCGTCACATCTGCACAAAAAGCGGTTGCGTCGTTATTCGTGAAAGAAAGGGCTGCAGACTTTGCAACCACGTACAAGCAAAGGAGAAGGTTGCTTGAGACCCCGCTGGAGCTGAACGGTGCCAAAGTCTATACGAAGGAGATCTTCCTGCTATACCAAGTAGAGCTGCAAAAATCGGGCCGATACAGTATAAACAAGGTGGCAGAAAAGTCATCGCGTGAGTACAAGGTTTATTCGCTCGTGAATGACCTCGTCCCTGAGAAGCTGCGCAGAATTTATACGGTGAGCCATGACACATTGACGGACTCGGTGTTTGCAAGAAGTTTGAGTTCCATGGCATCCTGTGTAGACACATTCTGCTGTTTTTCACACAGAATGTTTATTCGTCGCGTGAGTACAAGATTTATTCGGCCTGATATTGCTCTCCGGCCATTTCTTTCGCCGGCTGATATTGCCCCTCAGGGAGGTCAAACGGGGGATATTGCCCTCCGAGGGCCCCAACTGGTCCCACCCAGGAAACAATGGGCAGTGCCTCGGAGAAAGGCCAGTCTTGCGTGACTTGACTCTGATAGAGGGGTTGGGGTTTCGAGAACAAATTGAAGGAGGGGCCGCTGTAATTGTCCCACGACGCTTGAGCCTTTCTCATCCCCACTACAGAGGGACCACCAACTCCCTGGCTCACCCCTGAAGCCTGTCCAAAGGGATCACCGTATCCCTGGCTGACGCCCGTATAACCGATATCTGGGCTGACGACTGAAGACTGTCCCGATGCTTGGCACAAAAAATTTCCGTAGCCTAAAGCCAATGCAGCAGCCTGTTGGCGAAGATCCTCGCCCATTGCACTCACCAGATCCTTCCGCTCACTCAACTTCTGGAAGAATGCCGGCGAGGCATTAACCTACATCCAAAGAGATAAAAAATAAGTAACTTCAATCAGACATTTATATTCATCAAATTCAAGACAAGTCAGATTTGTTGGACAACTTACAAGATTGTATGCCATACGCTCATCGATCTGACCCCTAGGCGCATACCTCTCCCCACGTTCAAAGTTTACTGGGGCTACTCTCCTCCGAGTGATGCGGTAGTACCACTCATTGTACTGTTCGATGCTGATAACGGGGTCAGGCTCCGAGACGATGGCCGCCAGTGTGTTCTGCCAAGAACTCTAAAGCTGTATTTCGGCCGCACACAATTCGTGCACATTGGCCTTGCCAAACCGGCCGACATCGGGTGGGTTCCTGTTAACCCTCATATCTGGGGCATGGACTGGCAAACCCTACTCCAACTCAAAATGGCGCATTGCTCGGTCTTACAGCTGCCACTCTGTGACCTTGAAGTGGATCAGGGGTGTGCGCTGCAACCCAGAGAGCGTGAAGACGAACGACTCTCCCACCTGTCGCACCAAACGTATGTACGGTGCCCAACGCATTTGGCCCGGAGATAAACGGTCGAACTCCCCTCGATAGTACGTAATGTTGTGATGGGGATCGACTCTCCTCTGGTAATGGGTAACCCTCCGGCTGTACTCCCAAGCACACAACCGAGGCCACAGTTTATCGGTTCCATCCCTACGCGTTGGTGCACCGGGAGCAAGGTGTTCATAAGACCACACCTGAGAACATCCACAAATTAATATTTATATCGTCAATTCAGCAAAAAAAGAAAACATAACGAAGAAAGGATTTATATGATATACCTGCAATAGCGAGAGACATGCACATATGGCTTTGGCATCGGGTCTCGTTGCCTTGTGCAATGCTCGGTACAGATACGAAAGAACCGCTGCACCCCAGGCATAATCCCCAACCTCCGACAGGTTACCCAACAACGGTAAATATTTCACGCTGATCGTGTTCTTCGACGTCGTTGGGAATAAAATTGCCCCCATCACCCACAAGAGGAAGGCATTTGTGTACAGCACAAGCTCACGACCGTATAGTTTTCTGGCAAAACCCCGTAGGTATCTACCAACCACTTCAACTTTATACCGCCAGTGCTAAATTGATCCTGGGGTATCGAAGTGAAGAAGTCCCTAGCGGTACTCTTATTCGTTGCTTCCGACGGAGGAGCAATTACCTGCCGCCCCGTCACCGGCAACCCTAAGATGAACCCTACATCTTCTAGGGTAATTGTCATCTCTCCGAGCGAGAAGTGAAACGTGTTCATTTCACTTCTCCACCTCTCAACAAGGGCACCTATCAAGGCCCGGTCAAGCTGTTGAAAGATCTGTCCATGCGTGAAAATCCCAAACCCAATTCCACGCAGTATCTTTTTCTGGGACTTGTTCAAATTCCATGATGTGAACTCATGAGATACTTCTACAGTGGTGAGAAGTTCTCTTTCCTATGAATTAATAAATACAATTTAAGCAAAACAAACGGTATACAACGTTCGTAAGAATAAGAAAGTTTGATAAATAATGTATCTTACTCCACCATCCCATATGAGCGTACTGATATGGTTGGCTTGGTCGTATAACACGGATGGATCTTCTGGTCCAGGGTTAAATTCCATTTTTTGCAACTGAAATTAGGGAAAAACCTTCTCAGTTTGGATTTTACGGTTTGGATTTTGACAATTGCTGACAAAAATACGATGCTAGTACATGAACTTATGCATGTATATATAATAGATATATAGACATATACGGAATAGGATTTTACAAATGCTAGCACATGAACTTATACATACATATATAAATTCTCATCATCGCTAGCACATGCTCAATGCATAATCAAAACCACGCATAAAACGCAATATTTATCATAACTATGGATTACGAACATGTAAATGATTGACTTTGTGAACTTACGTGATCTATTAGGGTATTAAAGCTGCTATTAAGAAGAAATTACGCAGATCTGCTTGCCAACGCCGATGGGAATATTTGTGAGTAGGAAGAATGGAGAAGAGTATCGTAGTTAGGGTTTTTTGTATATAT
Organism: Escallonia herrerae; assembly: GCA_033070095.1. Lineage (NCBI taxonomy): Eukaryota > Viridiplantae > Streptophyta > Magnoliopsida > Escalloniales > Escalloniaceae > Escallonia > Escallonia herrerae. Next base: position 121,678 of record JAVXUP010000866.1, read on the forward strand.
GTTATCCGTCCGCTATACTATATCGCGGACAATATATTAGCCGCCACTGTGTACTTCCAACTGTTGACGTGACAGATAAGGACAAGGACTGACGGGACAGGTACTAACATGCGTCAGCCTAGGGGTCGTCCGCCACACAGTGTGGCGGACGACTTTTTGTCAGGGCCTTTTCACTCTTCCGCTACACAGTATCACGGACGGCGTGGATGGGCAAAAAGGTAAAATAAGCCGTCTGCGATACTGTGTCACAGACAACTGACAGTTTTAAAAAAAGGCACGATCTGGGCCCATCTTTCGGGATGGACGGTCCAGATCGTGCTAGCAAATATGTATATATATATATATATATATATATATATATATATATATATATATGAGCTGATCCGTTGATAGCGCTAGCAAAATAGGATAAGTTGCTAGCGCGATCTGGCCGTCCACGGGCGATCTGTGGACGGTCCAGATCTTTTTTTGGATTTTTTTAAGTTCGTCCGCTACATTATGTAGTGGATAATTTTTGGACAAAAATACCCTCCAGCTCCGTCCATTACATTGTGTAGCGGACGAGTTACTTTTTCTCTCATTCTCTCTCCTTTCAGTCATTATTTTTCTGACATGTTTGTCTCTCCCTCTCTCTCTCTCTCTCCTTTCTGTCATCAATGCTCGTGTCCTTTTCTCTCATTTCTCTTTCTGTCATCAATGCTCATTGTGTCCGCTACATTATGTAGCGGACGAATTGCCACAACCAAATTAACTGGGTTCTATGTTAGATGTGTCAGATGTTCTGGGTTCTCTATATTTTCAGTCACGCAATGTCTTTTATCTTTGTAATATGCAGATCCAAAACAATGTTTTTTGCCATCAACAAACCCACAACTGCCATCATCGCCGAAGAACAGCCATGCCACTCTAGCCGTAAATGTTGAAATGAGTAGATAGATCCACCGCGCCACTTCGGCGAAAAGCAATCACTTAAAAAAGCTAGTAAATCAAAAAACGCTTTTCAATACATGTTCCTCATATTCAAACTCTACTCCAGCTCAGATCTTGCGGGTCTCCAATTCAATTCTCCTTACGACAGACAAGATCGCCGACAAAGAAGATAAATAGAGAGAGATGAAAGTGAGAGAAAGGAGAGAGGAAGAGAAAGGGGGAGAAAGAAAGAGAGAGGAGTCAGAAAATTGATGGGAGAGAGATAGAGACAAACATGTCAGAAAAATAATGACTGAAAGGAGAGAGAATATGAGAAAAAGTAACTCGTCCGCTACACAATGTAGCGGACGGAGCTGGAGGGTATTTTTATCCAGAAATTGTCCGCTACATAATGTAGCGAACAAACTTAAAAAAATAAAAAAAAATATCAGGACCGTCCACAGATCGCCTGTGGACGGCCAGATCGCGCTAAAAACTTATCCTATTTTGCTAGCGCTATCAATGGATCAGCTCCCATATATATATATATATATATATATATATATATATATATATATATATATATATTTGGAGACTACGGTATCATAATTTTGGCTTGCCTCTTATATTAGTAAAAAAATATGCAATTCTAAGAGAGGAAGAGAGCAGTAAAGATCAATACAAAGGGAACACGTTAGTTTCAGCATCTTTACATTCTTATGGTAATGTATAGCTTCCTTCAATTTTGGTGAGTGTAATATTGTTGTCATTTTATTTATGCTATTGTAAGATTTAAAAGGTCATGATTTTTGGTTCAAGATGAATGATTTAATAGAATTGCGTTAATCAATATATTGCATAAACACAGAACTTTTCCTTTCAGATTCTTGAAAATTTTTAATTTAAACTGAACTCCAGATTAAAATATTTGAAGATTTATGTTCGAATGCGAACGTGAGAAGGAGAGGAGGAAAAAAAATTGTATGGCCTGCGTTAATTCAATTAGAATAGAAGAGTCCCTATTCGGGCCCGTAGCTTACAAGATTCCGTTAGCATGTCTGCAGACGTTGGCCCATAGCCTGCCGAATTGGGCCTGCACCCTATAGCCCAAACTACTTTTTTTTTGGTTGTTTATTGTTTATTTGCCGAATTTGGCCATATTTAGCTGTTTAATTTAACCTAATATTTTAAGAAGGACTTGTATATTTTAATTGGGGCCTTGCAAAATAAATTTTAGCTGCCGAAACATCATAAGGTACTGGGGGAACTCCATTCTGCATATGTATATATAGATGTTATAAGCATCGAAAAGAAGTCTACAACTAACGCCTTTTTATAATAATAATAATAATCCAATAAAGGAACTTCCTTGCACCAGTTCTATAGGCATTAAGAAATGATGAATATTTAAAGTCGTATATAGAAGTCTGCAAGTTGCATTATAAGAAATAATATTGTTTGTTCCTCTTTCTACCTATCATCAGCTTTGTTTACCTTCAGACCTTCAGACAAGTTTCTGGTGATATATACCATTTAGGGTAATCAATGCCCTTGGACTAATGAGCCAATTAAAGTGTCAGTAAAATACTAGGTCTAATGATTTGATATTCTAAGTTCGTTGTATCTACAAAGGTAACTTTATGAACTAAAGTATTTATTGGTGTTAGAATGTTGATCGGGAATCACGGCTGGGAAATGAACCTACAAAATAAAACACGGAATGACAACCGGAGATGTTTCGATGGAGGATGCTCCGATGCTAAAGTCAGAACGTCGCTACCAGGGTAGAGCTCTGAATAGCAGAAAATGCACTGGGTGCTTGTGTGTAAATTTGTCTGTGTACTTGAGGCTTTTCTCCTCATATAGACTCCTCTCAGACTCCTCTATTGTTCAGGACTCTCCCCCGATAGGCCTTCGACGTACTAGAACTGTGTTAGGATTCTCCTTCCTGTAGTAGAGTCCTACAAGGCCTCTATCACCTCCTCTAGAGCCTATCCTGATACAGGCCCCAAAGTTGATTCGGGGTCAACCACGCCACGTGTCACCATTTAGTTGGGTGGACATATTTAGCTATATCATAATGCCCCCTACTTCTGATGGTTCTTCCAAGAGAACAGCCAGAAGCATATGGTGTAAAGGCCAACCAAAGGCAATCCAGTTACGAATGCTCCCTGTCCATTACTCATAGGGAATCTTCGGGATGCCATATTTGAATAAATACGCTCGGGAAATCTGCTTGGGAGCTCTGGCCTGGAAGTCTGGTCGGGAGACCTACTTGGGAGGTCTGCTCGGGCGCTTTGCTCGGATTGGCCTATATTTAGTAGTTCTTGAGAACTTAGAAACAATAAGAAGAGGTTTACTTGATCACTGCTTGAGCAAGAGTTTGCAATCATCATAGTTATGCTCAGAAAAAGACTCCATTGCTTGGGTAAAACATTGAAAGTACAATGGTGACTAGTGTCGTTCTTGTTATTCACAACTGACTACCTGAATACTACTCTAAGAATTCTAAGTCTTACTTCAAAATGGGCAAAGTCTAAGCCTCCCGCCCTTAAAAAAAGAGCATCTTTCTTTGGAGCAAGGTGCTACTGATAGTAGCGTCAAAGGTTCTCTTCTAGGCCCTCTCGGAGGTCCTCGATGATAAAAGCTTCTTTATTTTTTGGCTCGACATGATGCCATGTAGCATTGTCGGGCCATTATCTGGTCACCTTTGACTTCCCCTACTCCATGTTCCGTAGGGAACTTCATCTTCAGATGGTACGTGGACACCACTGCCTTTAACTGGTTCAAGGCTGTTCTCACGAGTATGGCATTGTAAGCTGAAGGAACACGAACAACCACAAAATCTAGGATCAACTTGGCTTGAGTCGGAGGGTGCCGATGGATAATGGTAACGCAATGATCCCTTCAACTACAACAGGGTGATTAGAGAAGTCGTAGAGGGGTGTATCCATCTTGCGAAGTCGATCAGATGAGATGTTCATCTTCTGGAAGGCTTCATAAAAAAGTACCTCAGCGGAACTCCCATTATCAACTAAAATCCTTTTGACATCAAAATTACCCATTCGGAGTGTGACAACCAGCGGGTCATCATGGGATGTTTTTATATCCCCTATCTCATCCTCTAAAAAGGAAATTGGGGGCACCAATGTCATCTTCTGTTTCTTACTTAGGGACTGACTTGTGATGCATACTTCCCTTGTATAGGCCTTGCGACCCTGTCCAGAAGAAACTCCTGTTGCAATGGCCCTAGAGATTGTGTTGATGGTACCCGCATTCTCTTGCCTCTCTTCTCTTCCCTCTATAACAGGAGTCGCTTCTCTTCAATCATCTCTGCGTGCGACGTACTTCTTTGAGTGTCCACGCTTGATGAGGGCCTCAATTTCACGCTTAAACAATTCATAATTGTCTGTAGTATGGCCATGGTCATTGTGGTAACGGCACCATAAATTCCTATCTCTCTTACTAGGTGCCGACCTCATCTTGTCTGGTTCTTCTAATATTTCTTTATCCTTTATCTCATGGAGAATCTGCGATGGTCTGGCAGTCAATGGCGTCAGATTCTTCATGTCGAATATCTCTTTGGGGGCCTTTCGTCCCTTCTTGAATGCTTAGAACCCCGTCCACCTCTTGGACTATCTTCTCGAGCTCTCTTTTCTTGCTCTTGCCCATTGTTCTCTCGGTGTCCTTTGTGGGTTTCCAAGTATTCTTTGGCCTAGATGTACTTGTTGGCTTTATCCAACAAGGCGCTCATGCTTCCAGGGGGACTCTTATTTACTGCAAATGCAAACTTGGATGTAGGACAAAGCCTGCGCATAAAAGCGGTGTACTTTACTGACTCATCCAGTTGAGGAGACTTGCTGAATTCTTCCTCCAAGTTCGGCTGCTCACAAAATGTTTCTGAAACAAGTCAGACAGTTGGGCAAAGGAATGGATGGACCTGGGTCGTAGAGACTTAAACCACGCGTGCACTGCCTTCCTCAAAGTGGTTGGGAAAGCCCGGCACATGACGACATCTGAGACCTGGAGGAGTAGCATATTTGTTTGAAACTGGTAGACGTGCTCTCCAGGGTCTCCGCTCCCATCATATAAATTGCATTATGGCATCCAAAAATTAGGAGGAAGCTTTGCCTTCTCAATTGCTTTGGACATGGGGTATCCAGAGTCTTCCCTTGGGGGAGTGAATTCCTCCGGGCGGGGCTCGGAGATGGTTTTGTGAGAAGTTCGCCCTTAGGGATGCACTTTTCCTTTGAAGGCATGAATTCGTCCTTGGGGACAATGCTTTTGGTCCGCGCCGCGTCGATCTCGAATTCCACCATCTAAGATAGGGGATGAATTCGTGCTGTCCTCCATTGACGTCTCACGTCGGAAACATGAGCCACTTCTGGTGACATGTTTCTCGGTTTCTTGTTCTGGCTGATAGCTGGGATCAGTCTCGGATTCATGCCTTTGACCATAGTCGGACCTTGAGGTCACTCTAAGACGAAGGTCGTTGGGATCTAGATGAGTCTAGTTAGTAGAAATCGTCGGGGCTACCTCTTCAAGCTTTTTCTGTAAGGTAGTTACCACGCCCCTAAGTTTGTGGACTTCTCTGGTTAGATTTGCGTTCGGAGTGTTAAACAGCTTTCGGGTCAGGCGATGGCACAAGTCTCCTCTTTTTAAAAGAGCGGTCGGGGAACGAGTTCCCTGGGCTGTCAGTCATCTTCGGGGTGACTGAAGTCACATTAATCCAGTCGTTATTGGAACGTTGTTGGGATGGTGTTGGTTGCCGCCCTCTTCGGCGGGAGCCACTTGATCTTGCTCGTCGATTTTGGATAGAGCGACTGTCTGCAGGAGTGTCTGAAGATGATTGTCTCGCCATGTTCCCTGTCGGTCCCACGGATGGTGCCACAATTTTGCTGCTAGAATGTTGATCGGGAACCACAGCTGGGAAATGGACCTACAAAATATAACACGGAGTGACTACCGGGGATGTTCCGGTGGAAGATGCTCCGATGCCAAAGTCAAAACGTCGCTACCAGGGTAGATCTCTGAATGGCAGAAAATGCACTGGGTGCTTGTGTGTGAATTTTTCTGTGTACCTGAGGCTTTTCTCCTCATATAGACTCCTCCATTGTTCAGGACTCTCCCCCCGATAGGCTTTCGACGTACTAGAATTGCGTTAGGACTCTCCTTCCCGTAGTAAAGTCCTACAAGGCCTCTATCATCTCCTTTAGAGCCGATCCTGATACAGGCCCCAAAGTTTATTCGGGGTCAACCATGCCACGTGTCACCATTTAGTTGGGTAGACATATTTAGCTATATCAGTATTATTGCCCATCACGTATTTATAGCTCTGTCATGTCACGGATGATAGATGTGTAGTGTAAGTCTCATCACCTAGCAGAAGCGTAGAGTAATATGAAAATACATGCCCGAAAAAGGTTAATTTCGTGATTGTGAGAAAAATGTTTCAGTGAAAACAAATCGCAAGAGTATGGTCGGAAAATTGTTGAAAAACTTAGCTCTTTACAAATTGAACACAATGTCCGAACAATTTCGAGCCTTTGCAATTCCACCACCATGATTATACATGTCTTCTATGTCAGTTGTTCGTTTGTGATGCTTCCGTCCTGCACGACAAAGTAGTGAAATGCAAAGGAACATGATATCTTTTCTTGTACTTGAGAGGAAAGATGAACACACTCTTTTTAGAAGGAAAGATGATGGAAAAAGAAAGTGCAACTTCGAGGATTTCTACTTTTCCACACAAAGCTAAGAAATAAACTTGAGCTTCAGAATACTAACTAGATTTTTGGCCTCTTACACAAGAGACAGTCTTTAGTGACAATTCAAGTGCTTTTGACAACATTTTCAAAGCTTGAACGGATAATTGCACAGCTCAGTGAAGTAACTGTATAGCGAGATAAATGAATTCCAACACTAGCGACGTACAAGTGATCCACAGGTTGAAAGTGATAACGAAGTTACATAACACAAAACAGGAATAGAGGGATTAACATTATATTAATATCACTGTCCTTCAAATCTCCAGTTTTTACCTCTAAGCACACCCCAAAAGAATACACAAAAACGTTCGTATATGTATGCCAAAGGGCCATGATAATAACCTCAATCTTGAGGCCTGCTTATGTGGAACACGCTTCATCATTTATATCACAAGCCATGCCAGCACTCTATTACATCTTGGCAATGATAGGGTTGCAGGTACTTTCAAGCTCCTTCCTCTTGTAATTGAACTCGTCCACTTCTGCAAGCTGGTTCCTATCCAACCAGTAGATTACCTGAACAACTGCATCCTGAACCACCTTCTTGTCAGCTTCGGGAATCAAGTAATTAATCTTCTGATCATTAACAGTGTTTCTGATCTTGTACGCATAGTTTTCCAAGGCAGCCTTGGCATCGACCCTCTTCTTGTGCTTCTCATCCTCGGCTTTGTACTTCTCATCCTCGGCTTTGTACTTCTCAGCCTCTTCTATCATTTTATTAATCTCTCCTGAGGACAACCTCCATCAACATTGGTAATAGTGACACCGTTCTTCTTACCAGTGGACGACTCCTCCGCATAGACATTCAAGATGCCATTGACATCGATATCAAAGCAGGCACTGAGTTTTGTGACATGCCTTGGTGCAGGTGGAACTCCACAGAGATCAAATTCTCCCAAGAAGTTGTTATCTTGGGCTCGTGCTCTTTCACCCTGGTACACAGCAAAGCGGACAACAGTCTGGTTGTCATACCTCGTGGTGAAACCCTTCTTCATCTTGGCAGGAACTGGTGTGTTCCTTGGAATTACAAAACTCATTTCACCATCTGCAACATCCACTCCAAGGGAGAGAGGTGTGACATCCAGAAGTGTCACCTTATAAACCTTACCATCCAAGATGGCAGCTTGAACAGCAGCACCGTAGGCAACAGCCTCATCTTGGTTAATACTCTTGCAAAGTTCCTTACCATGGAAGAAATCCCGTAAAATCTTCTGCACCTTAGGAATTCTTGTAGATCCACCAACAAGAACTACGTCATGGACACTGCTCCTGTCCAACTTCGCATCTCTCAAACAACTTTCAACAGGCTCCAAACAGTTCATGAACAGATCTATGTTAAGTTCATCAAATCTGGCACGCGTAATGGTAGTGTAAAAATCAATACCCTCAAACAAACAATCTACTCCGACGTTGGCCTGAAAGCTGGATGACAGAGTCCTTTTCACCCTCTCAGAAGCAGTCCTCAACCTCCTAAGAGCTCTAGGGTCTCCACTGATGTCCTTTCTGTGCTTCCTCTTGAACTCCTGCACAAAGTGGTCCACCATCCTGTTATCGAAGTCCTGTCCCCCAAGGTGGGTGTCCCCAGCAGTGGCCTTCACTTCGAATATACCCTCTTTAATACTGAGCAGGAGACATCAAATGTACCACCCCCCAGATAAAAAATAAGCACATTCTTTCCACCAACAGTAGCTGCCCTATTGTTTAAACCATATGCAATTTCAGCAGCAGTAGGCTCATTGATGATGCGCATCACATTGAGACCAGCAATAGCTCCAGCATCCTTGGTAGCCTGGCACTGAGAGTCATTGAAATAGGCAGGGACAGTGATTACAGCATTTTTCACTGTTTAACCAAGAAAGGCCTCAGCAGTCCCACGCATCTTAAATAGGACCATGGAAGAGATCTCCTCAGCGGTAAGTTGCTTCTCCTCACCTTTGTAGTCGACCACTATCAAAGGCTTATCAGCAGGACCAGAAATGACTTTGAATGGCCAGAGCATCATATCACTCTGTACCAGTGCATCAGTGAATCTCCTACCGATCAAGAGCTTTGCATCTGCCATCAAAACAAACGTTATCATATTAGCTATCGTAACTTACAATAACGCAACAGAATGATACACAGACACTGCCACCCCAGTCAAAAACCCGAGATGATTAAAAAAAACTCTTTTAGTGCTACAAAAGATAACTATGGTTTTCAGTTAGTTCACGATTAATCATATGGGCATCAAAGTAGCAATTACATGTATACTAACAGAAGTGCTGCACTTGATAAAGCTGACTAAACAAGGGCTTCATCCTGGTTGATAAATCCTTCAAAGGATCACATGCTGGACTGCTGAAAAGTAATCTTTTGCTGGTAGACGACAATTGGCTAGCCCAGTTCAGTCAAGTGTGCAGGTTTCTTGGTGCTCATTGTTTATACTACCCAAGCAGATCCTCCTAGACATAGAGCAAAACCTAAGACATGTTCTATGATGATAGCCATGATTGAACTTAGATTTCACATATTGTTTTTGACTTGTCTTCCCTGTCGCAAGCATATGTTCAATTTCCTGTGGGAAGATTCTCGGATATACCTTGGTTATATTTCGTCTGTTAAAGGCTTCAGAAGTCGTGTCAAACTTGTTTTCTCAAACCACCTAAAAGAAAATTATTAATTTAGAGACCTACTGAAATCTACTTAAAATTCCAACTAAAAAAATTTCCATCTACTTCAAATTTCCATCTACGTTTTGGCCCAACAGAATAACACGTATCACACTTATCAGTCCCTTATATGTATGTTGGTGATGCACGGAGCAGTTAGATCACACAATACTCACACACACATGAACCCAGCTCGCAGTAGAATACACATTACTGCTTATTTATAAAAGCAGCTGTGAAATACAAATCCTTCAATAACCAATATTAGGAGCTTTTGAATAAGTACCTCTGAAATGATTGCACTCCCCTGTCAGTCAAACTACAAATGATGTGTTACTCCCAGGACGACATATTCCCATAGTCCTGCTCCTTGAAAATTCTAGAAGTCAAAGTTTATAATATTGTAAAAATTCCAGTCAGGTGATGTGTATGATTATCTATGTTAGGACTAATGCTTAGTTGCTGTTATGTTCTTTCTTTTACTGCTGTTTATGTTGGTTAACGCTAGTTCATATTAAGTTAAGTTATGTAACTCTAGTTAGCCACTTGTCAATCATCACATGGATGTATTTTGCATATAAATATGGTGTAAGTTTGCAAGAGAAGTAGTGGGAATACACCAGATTTTTGTAATAAACCCAGCTCTCTGTTTCATCTCTCTGTTTTTACTCAATTTCGTAGGTCTACAGTGAACCCCCTAAAACCACTTCTTCTTGCTGTCAAAACACCCCCCACATGCTGAAAATCAGCCACCAACAAATGGTATCAGAGCTGTGCTGATTAAGAAGGTCTGGGATTGGAAGAAAATACAGCAAAGGAGTGAAATCTCATCCAATATATCATGGCCAACATTGGTTCTTCAAACCAGCAAGTAAGTATTCTACCTTTTGATGGTGAAAACTATGATTTCTAGTTTCTAAAAATGAAGACAATCTTTAAATCACTTGGCCTTTGGGAATCAGTAGTAGAAGGTTTTACTAAACCTAATATAACAGAGGGTATGATTGAAAATCAGAAAAAGAAACTTGATGAAAAGAGACAGAAAGATGCAAGTGCTCTTTCTCTCATTCAAAGGAATGTTACAGATCCAATTTTTCCAAGAATCATGAGAGTTGAAAGTGCAAAAGAAGCATGGGAAACTCTAAGAAATGAGTTCCAAGGTGATCATAAGGTGAGAGCTATCAAACTTCAATCTCTTAGAAAGGATTTAGAGAACATGAAAATGAAAGAGGATGAAAGTTTGAAGGATTATTCCAGCAGATTTCTTGAATTGATAAATCAAATGAAAACTCATGGTGAAGATATTAGTGATCGAAGAATTGTTGAGAAGACTTTGATTAGTTTGCCGGAGAAATTTGATCCTATTATAGCTGTAATTGAAGAAACTAAAGACCTCTCAACCTTAAGTGTTCAAGAAGTGATGGCCTCTCTGAAATCCTATGAGCAAAGAATGGCAAGACACACTGAAAAAGTTGTAGAGAGTGCTTTCCAATCTAAGCTCAATGTTGGCAGCAAGAGCCAAGAAAGAAAGCCGCAGAACTTTGATCAACCTAAGGGAGAATCAAGTCGAGGTGGAAGATATGGAAGAGGAAGAGGTAGAAATAGAGGAAGAGGCAGAGGCAACTTTGGTAGAAGTTATAATTCTGAGAATAATTCCAAACCTTATGGTGTTTGTAAAAAAATGAGTCATGATGAAAAAGATTGTTGGTTCAAGGGACAACCTCAATGTCATAGATGCAAGAAGTTTGGCCATGTGCAAAAAGATTGTAGAGTGAAATTGCATCAACAAGCAAGCTTCACAGAAGAGAAAGAGAGTGAAGCAAGCTTATTCTATGCATGTCAAAGTGCAACAGAGAAAAATGATGAGATGTGGTTCTTAGACAGTAGTTGTAGCAACCATATGGCAAGAGAAAAAAGCCTTTTTCTTGACATGGACAGCACCGTCAACACCAAAGTGAAGCTTGGGAATGGTACTATAGTTCAAGCACAAGGCAAAGGCTCGATTGGTGTTCAAACAAAGCAGGGGACCAGATTTATACGTGATGTTCTTTTGGTTCCAGATTTGGAGCACAACCTACTTAGTCTTGGACAGCTTTTGGAGAATGATTACACACTTCAATTCCAAGACAAGTGCTGCATAATTTATGACAAAAAAGGGAGTAAAGATGTTGTAACAAAGATAAAGATGGAGAAAAATAGAAGCTTTCCGATAAATTTCAGATATACAAGTGGAGTTGCAATGAAAGCTTCAATTGTTGAAGATTCATGGTTGTGGCATCGAAGGTTTGGTCACATAAATTTCAAAAATCTGAAATTGCTGCATAAAGAAAACATGGTACAAGGCCTCCCCACCATAGAAGAAAAACATGAAGTTTGTGAAGGATGTGCTTTTGGCAAGCACCATAGACAACCATTTCCAAAAGAAGTAGCATGGAGAGCAAAAGAGAAGCTTGAGCTAGTCCATACGGATGTTTGTGGACCTATGCAAACTCTTTCTAATGCTAAAAACAGGTACTTTATTCTTTTCATTGATGATTATACTCGTATGACATGGGTATACTTCATGAGGCAAAAATCTGAAGTTTTTGGTGTGTTTAGAAAGTTTAAATGCCTTGTTGAAAAGCAAAGTGGTTGTTTCATTAAAGTCTTGAGAAGTGACAGAGGAAAGGAGTACACTTCAAATGAGTTTCACAAATTTTTTGAAGATGAAGGAGTGGAAAGACAACTCACCGTTGGCTACACTCCATAGCAAAATGGTGTATCCGAAAGGAAAAATCAAACGGTTATGGAGATGGAAAAATCAATGTTACATGACAAAGATATTCCTAGATCATTTGGCTGAAGCTGTGCATACAGCTGTATATTTGATTAAAAGATCACCAACCAAAGCCGTGTTAAATCAAACTCCATTTCAAGCATGGAATGGAGAAGACCATTCGTTAGACACTTTAAAGTGTTTGGAAGCATTTGTTATTCTCAAGTGCCAAAAGAGAAAAGAAGTAAGCTAGATGAAGCAAGTGAAAGGTGCATATTTGTTGGCTATAGCACAATGTCAAAAGGCTTTAGGCTGTACAACTTGAAAAGTAATAAAATCATCATTAGCCGTGATGTGCTATTTGATGAAAATGCTGTGTGGAATTGGGAAGACAACAAAGTTGAGAAACAAGGAGTTCCACTGGATGTCCTTCAAGAAAACTCAACTGAAGAAGATGAAAATGATGAAGATTCACCTCCAAATACACCAAGGACAGATTCATCATCAACAAGCTCAACTCCAAGAAGAACGAGAAGTTTGAGTGATGTATATCAAACTTGTAACTTATGTGTTATTGAACCGAAAAGCTTTGATGAAGCAATAAAAGAGGAAGATTGGAGGACAGCTATGCAAGAAGAAATCAAAGTTATTGAGAAGAACAGAACATGGGAGTTGGTTGAAAAGCCAAAAGATAAAGAAGCTGTTGGTGTGAAATGGATTTTCAAGGTGAAACACAACCCCAATGGTTCAATTCAAAGAAAGAAGGCAAGGCTTGTTGCAAAGGGCTATGCACAACAGCCCGGCATTGATTTTCATAAAACGTTTGCTCCGGTAGCAAGACTTGATACCGTTAGAGCCTTGATTGCACTTGCAGCAAGCAAAGGGTGGTTATTATATCAACTTGATGTCAAATCTGCATTTCTAAATGGAGAGTTGAAAGAGGAAGTCTATGTAGATCAACCTCAAGGATTTGTGATTAAAGGAGATGAAGAAAAAGTGTACAAGTTGCACAAAGCATTATATGGGCTGAAACAAGCACCTAGAGCATGGTATAGCCAAATAAATGATTATTTCACTAAGAAAGGGTTCAAGAAAAGTGAAAGTGAGCCTACCTTGTATGTGAAACATCAAGGTGAGAAAGATATTCTCATTGTTGCTCTTTATGTTGATGATTTGCTCTTTACGGGCAATAGTGAAAAGATGATCAAAGATTTTAGAAAGGAGATGATGAGTAAGTATGATATGGGGCTGCTCAAACATTTTCTTGGCATGGAGATTCATCAAGATGATGAAGGTGTCTTTATTTGTCAAAAGAATTATGCTGAAAAGGTGCTGAAAAAATTCAGAATGTATGGCTGCAATCCTAAAGCTACACCACTCATTGTGGGGGAGAAATTAAAGAGAGAAGATGGTGGAAGCAAGGTAGATGCAACCTTTTATAGAAGCATGGTGGGAAACTTGTTATATCTTACTGCAACAAGACCATATATTATGTTTGCAGCAAGTCTCCTATCCAGATTTATGCAAGCACCAAGCCATTTTCATCTTGGAGCAGCAAAGAGAGTCCTCAGATACATCCAAGGTACCATTGATTATGGTATCATGAATGGAAGAAGTAAAGAAGTGAAGCTAACAGGTTTTTGTGCCAGTGATTTTGGAGGATGCAAAGATGATATGAAGAGTACTTCAGGTTATTGTTTTACTCTTGGAAGTGGAGTATTCTCTTGGCTTTCAAAGAAGCAACAAAGTGTTGCTCAATCTTCAGCTGAAGCTGAGTATGTCTCAGCTGCAATTGCAACCTCTCAAGCCATTTGGCTTAGAAGAATTTTTCATGACTTTGGCCAAAAGCAAGAAAGGAAAACTGAGTTGTTTTGTGACAACAAATCAGCCATCGCAATGGCCAAGAATCCGGTCTTTCACAGCAGGACTAGACACATTGCACTCAAGTATCATTTCATCCGTGAAGCTATTGAAGATGGGGAAATTGAACTTGAATTTTGCAGGTCAGAAGAACAAGTGGCAGACATCTTTATGAAAGCTCTACCAAGAGAAAGGTTTGAAGAATTGAGACAAGCTTTGGGAGTTCAGCAACAAGACACTAAGGGGGAGAATGTTAGGACTAATGCTTAGTTGCTGTTCTGTTCTTTCTTTTACTGCTGTTTATGGTGGTTAACTCTAGTTCATATTAAGTTAAGTTATGTAACTCTAGTTAGCCACTTGTCAATCATCACATGGATGTATTTTGCATATAAATATGGTGTAAGTTTGCAAGAGAAGTAGTGGGAATACACCAGATTTTTGTAAAAAAACCCAGCTCTCTGTTTCATCTCTCTGTTTCTACTCAATTTCGTAGGTCTACAGTGAACCCCCTAAAACCACTTCTTCTTACTGTCAAAACACCCCCCACATGCTGAAAATCAGCCACCAACAAATGGTATCAGAGCTGTGCTGATTAAGAAGGTCTGGGAAACAAGTCTTACTTTGTTACTTAAAAACTTCATTCTCTTGAAGTTCCACAAGCAAATGATAACTGTATTGCTTACACAACCCTTCGACATGGGAGCAGGGAGGATAAGAGACTTGTGCAACACTTAGCTTTACGCAAAGTAGGTATTTTAGAATAATATACAGTAGGGCATAGTTATATTTGCGCACCACTTAGCTTTACTCGAAGTGCAATAATCATTATATGGATTTAGATTAAATCCCCAAGCTTAGCATCATACTAGATTAATAGGAGGGTAAATATAAAATGAAGGAGAAATGAGCAAGCATCAAATGTCAATTACGTCAAGTCACCCAACATTTTGGCCCCAATGTTCATAGAATGATGCCATCAATGAAGGTATGTGTTAAATTACCAGTCACAGATAAGTATTCTACCAAAAGATGAAAAAGTTCTTTTTGACTGGAAACAAAGTAGATAGATCTTAGTTGGACGGAGAGGAAGCGGGGCGGGGCTGGCTGCGGGGAACATAAGTACCTAGACGAATCAGAGTTCAGAGTGGCTTTGTCAAATATTTATATCTTTGTGCAATAATTTCTATATCATTATATATACAAACATATAAAGTTTCGTTTATGAAGTATCAATATATTTAAGTACCCAACTGCTCTATGTTTTTGTTCTGCAAAAAATCAAATAATATGCATAAAGTACTTGCACAAAGCTTTTTGACTGATAGACTAATCATATAAGAGCGTGGTGTGGCCACCAGAAACCATGTATCCTTTGACAAAAGGACTACGAAAGACCCACTCCCACATGCTTTCTGCCTACAGCGAACTGACCAGCCCTAGTATATATCAAAACCAAGAACAACTTGGCTTTCTATAAGCCCAATGCCTGGTCAGCTTTGTCTTCTTCTTTCTCTTTGCATAACTTAAAACTATATTAACGATGATCCATATCTAAAATTGTGCCTGCCAGAGTGAAGAACACTGAGGCAACTTAAGTTCGAGATCCCCACCCACCTGGAATCACTATCCCGACAAGCTACCAAGTCAGGAGCACAAATTCGCGAATCACAGGGAGATTTGTGGCTACCTGCCAGAATCCTTCAACTAAGAGACAGTGCTTTAAACATTTTCAAACGAATAAAAGACTTAGAAGCCAGGTGAAAGTACTGGTTTTGTATGTGAAACTTACCAAAGACAGTATTGACGGGGTTCATGGCCTCCTGATTCTTGGCGGCTTCCCCAATGAGACGCTCGGTATCAGAGAAAGCTACGGTGGATGGCGTCGTTCTGCTTCCCTGATCATTAGTAACCGTTAATAAATTGGGTCAGTGGACCCATTATCCGCCCACTAACAGATAATGTGTATTTATTAGTTTGGATAAATACAGTTATTTAGAGAATATTTATCTCTTAAGTGTTTGAGATAAATACAATCTTTATCTCCTAAGAGTTGGAGGTAAAGTCAGTCTCTAATTGTATCTCTATATAAAGGTTAGAGATATCACAATAAATCACGAGTCAATATTAATAACCCTCTCTCTCTATAGCACTCTCTCTAGAGCAATCACCAAGCTCTGGGATTTGGTTCGTGGACGAAGAACTCGACTCTAGTAGCCGTTTTTGTACCTACGAAAAAAATCAAGCGTGTTGGAGGCTCGTAACAGCAAGGATCCTACGTCAGAATATTCGGAGACTTCATACGGTATGTTTCCGAACCCACTACGTGTTACGTGGTAGCGCAATAATTGTTGTAATCTTTTCAACATTGGTATCAGAGCACGATTACTTGTTGATTCGCCTTTAACATGCTAGAATAAATTATGTGCATGTTGCGATTTTTTTCGAATACATGATTGAGACCCATTACAAAAATTCAAAATTTATTGAGCATGTTTTCTGAAAAATAATTATATAGTTTTGTTCTCCTATGGTTGAGGATGAATTCCGTAAAATTTCGTGATTTTTGGATGTATGATTTGTGAGCAATCACGATTTTATTTTTCAAGAAAACTGTGATTTTTTCGAGTTTTGAGACTCAAATTCGGAGCATGATATACAGTTTTTATCATGATTAGTTGGTACATAATTAATCTATGTCGTATAATCTTTCCAACGATATATGGCACGCATTATTTGGCTTAAAAACTAGAGAGATATGGCCTTCGAAAGTTGGCATCGTGGCATGGTGGCGGTTGGAGAATTAGGGTTTTTAAAGAAGAAGATAAACAGTCTCTTCACACGCTCCACGCGTCCAAGCTGTGGCGCAGACGCACTCCACGCGCCAAGACGCGCCGCACGCGCGTCAAGACCGCCGGCACGCGCCGTCATGCTTCAGCCAAGGCTGCTATCCCACACGCCCCACACGGGGCCGAGTCTACGCGCCATACTCGCGCGTGCTTACCACGCGCTTGCCAAAGAGAGCCAGAGGCTGCCCCACACGCACGGCGGCGCGTGGGGGCGCGTGAGGATTTTTTTGGCAGGTTCTAACCCCATCGCCGACGGGTGAAGTCTTTTCTTGGCTTCTGTAATTTTTCTATGGTATTAAATTTACCTCAATACCCTCTATGTGTGTTATGTTTAATTTTTAAACGATTTTTTCTATAGAAATTAGCTTTAAAAAATTTGTTAAACACACATAATTTTTTCTTTAATTCTAGAGGGTATATTAAGGATAAATTTATTGTTTGCCAATTTTAAGAATTTATCTCTCATTTTTAGTCCATTTAGAAATATTTTTTGTGGTACTTATGTGTTCCCAAAAATACGAATAATGCACAAATATTAATTTTTGTACTTTGTGAGCAAAAATAAATATTATAGAGAGTTATATGACATAGATGAATTATGTTTTATTTATTTGCCTTGATTAGTGTTATGGTTTAAATATGTTTTTTGTTGAAATATATTTGTTGGGCTTTTGGTAAGCCCACACCTCTTTAAACTCAATTTCAAGGTATTTACGTCCGTTTTTCTTAGAAGGAGAATGTGGTCTATTCATCCATTTAAATTATCCTTTAACTTATTATTTGAGCATGCTGGTTTTAGGTTAAAAGGATGGATACTAGATTGACATTCTAAAGAAACTTATATTAATGTGTTTACTCTTATTTTAAGAAAATTCTTTTGAGAATAATGTGTTGTGCGGCATCTCCATTTGTTTTATTGGAGTAGTTTGTAGTAGGATTCTCAAAGATGTTGTATTCTACTATTTTCCTGTATATTTTCAGAAAGCCTTGTACGGGGATGTAATTTCGCACGCACATTATTAAAGTCAGAATTTTCTTAGCATAAGTTATTAAAATGACAATGGGGCTCAATGGAGTCCTTGCACACTTTATTGCATGGTACAATTTTTATATTGTTTTAAATCATCATGTGGATGATTTATAATATTGTGGCTTACATAATGATGAAATTTATTGCAAAAAATTACTTGAAAAATATTTTTCCCAACTCACATATATGGGAAATGATTACGAGCTTTGCAAATTTTCAATTTCATGATGTGAGGAAGGATTATGTTTTTCATTTGAATTTTTTGAAATAAATAGAAGGATGTATAATTAATGTCTTTTCCTTGCGCAATCTAATGTAGTGAATATAATGGCCACCAAGGTCATAGCTGATTTCGTTAAGGGTGAGAAACTTAACGGAGATAATTATGACGTTTGGCACAAAAAAGATGAAATTCATGCTGAACGAACAAGAGCTCGAGGAGCACTTGACCAAGGAGATGGTCGCGCCAACTGAGGCGCAACCCCTAAGAGACCACACTGCCTACCAGAAATGGAATCAGAAAGATCGTAGTGCTCGCTATACCTTGTTTAGCAGCTTGCAAAATGATCTAATCGGCAGTATGATGAACTTCCAACTTGCAAAGCTTTATGGGAGCAACTCAAGCTCTCTTTTGGTGGAACCTCAACTACACGGCTTCGTAGCCTTGTGATTAAGTTTGAGGAGTACACAAAAGAGCTTAAACATACCATGAGTGAACATCTAAGGATGATGTCCAATATGATTGGTAAGCTAAGGGATGCTGGCCATGCTCTCACCGATGAGCAGCAAGTCAGAGCTGTCATAAGGTCCCTTCCTGCCTCATGGGCCAATATGAAACATATATTGACCCACAGTGAAAACATCAAGAACTTTTCTGATGTTTCACAGCATGTCATCCTTGAGGACGAGACTCGAGATGCTGACAAGACCCTTGCTTATGTCGCCCAAGGGGGATCGCGCAATGCAAATGGCAAGCGCGGAAAACAAAGTAAGAAAGGTGAGGCTAGCACTTCTGCGCCAAAGGAAGAAAAAAATGAAGAAACGCAAGAGAGTAAAACGTGGTGGGAAAAATGATCTGTCTAAATTTAAATGCTTCAACTGTCAACAGAAAGGACACTACGCTCGTGATTGCACTGAGCCGAAGAAGGTACTTTCAAAATCTCTCTCTCAGTTATATGTTTCCTCACATGTGATGGTTGCTCATTCCCAACCTATGTGGTTTGTGGATACAGGTGCAACAAACACATGTAGCACGTGATCGAGACGGGTTCGTAGATTATCACCGGATTTCAGCGGGTAGCAAACATATTTTCATGGAAAACAATAGCTCCGAAGAGGTGCTAGGGGTTGGTTTTTACCAGCTCAAGTTGCACACTGGGCGCACATTGATTCTTGAGGATGTGCGATATGCACCCACTGTTCGGCTTAATCTACTTTCAATTACTGCTTTATTAGACAGTGGTTTTTCCTTTATTTTTAAGGGTAATAAGTTGGACATCTTTTTTGATGATGTTTTGTTCGGACATGGTTTTCGCATGGATAGTCTTTTTCAATTGGATTTAATTGATTCTCAGTCCTCTTATTCTTATGTGGTGAATGATAATATTGTGAATGATTCTACCACCTGGCATGCAAAACTAGGCCACATAGGCCAAGATAGAATGACTCGTTTGGCTAGAGAAGGCCTTTTGGGCCCACTCGCAAGAGTCAATCTACAAACATGTGAGGCTTGTTTGGCCGGTAAAGTATGCAGGAAGCCTTTTGGAAAGGATGTGAGAGCAACTCAACCACTTAAGCTAGTTCACTCTGACATATGCGGACCTATGAGTGTAAAGGCACGCCATGGTGCCTCTTATTTTCTTACACTGATAGACGATTATACGCGATATGGTTATGTGTATCTGATATCTCACCGCTATGAAGCTTTGGACTGTTTCAAACGCTTTGTAGCTGAGGTTGAGAATCAGAAAGAGAAGAATTTAAAAACTCTTCGCACTGACCGAGAACATGAATATTTGTCAAATCACTTCAAGAAGTTTTGTGAGGAAAAAGAGATACGCAGGCAACTTACTATTCCTAATACTCCACAACAAAATGGCATTGCGGAAAGAAGGAATAGAACATTGTTAGACATGGTTAGGTCTATGATGGCGCAAGCAAACCTCCCAATATCTTTTTGGGGGATGCTCTTTTGACTGCAGCCTATATACTTAATCGAGTGCCTTCACAATCAGTCAAATCCACCCCATATGAGCTTTGGAATGGCCAAAAGCCAAAATTGTATAACTTGCGCCCATGGGGCTCAGCAGGTTATGTTCACAGTACTTCTCATAAGTATGGGAAACTAGGGCCTAGAGCTAAAAAGAGTATCTTCTTGAGGTATTCTGAAAAATCTAAAGGCTATGTGATGTATGGTGAACATCCAAATGGTGGAAAGACTGAAATAGAGTCTCGTGATGTTGATTTCATATAGAATGATTTTCTCAGCATTGGAGACGCGAGTAAGAATCTTGACCTCTGTGAGTTAGAGGAGGTTGAATCCACTTTACCATCTCTAAGCGAAGGTGGGGGATTAGTTCCTCATCCTGTTGTCGCTGAAGATAGTATAAGTGATCTTCAACCTAGTGGGAGCATCCTAGACAATGGGAGCACACCATCAGGACCATCAGGTCAACAAGATTCTCAACTGCGTAGAGGTGCACGAGGAAGAGTTCAACGTCGTCGTTTTGAGATTGACGATGAAATTCTTATGTGCACTCCAACTGATGAAGATGAGCGCACTTCTGTGGAAGAAACCTTATCTTCACTTGCTAGTAATGAGTGGATGGCTGCAATGAAAGATGAGTTGAGCTCAATGGAAAAGAATCAGGTCTGGGAGTTGATTGACCTTCTGCCAGGGCGCAAGACTGTTGGAAACAAGTGAGTTTTAAAAGTCAAGCGCAAGGCAGACGGGTCAATTGACAAGTATAAGGCACGTCTTTTGGCAAAAGGCTATACCCAACTGCGGGGTGTGGACTATGGAGACACATTCTCCCCAGAGGTGAAATTTGCTTCAATTTGCCTGATCCTAGCATTGTCGCCCAGCAGGATTTAGAACTTTTTCATATGGATGTTAAGACTGCATTTCTCAATGAAGAACTAGACGAAGAGATTTAATATGGCTCAACCTGAGGGTTTTGAAGTCAAGGGACATGAGCACAAAATTTGCCGACTCAAACATTCTATATATGGTCTTAAACAATCGTCTAAGCAGTGGTACTTTAGGTTTCATCATGCCATTACCTCTATAGGTTTTGAAATGATTGAACAAGACCATTGCGTTTACGTAAAACGATCCAAGAAAATATTCTAAAAGAGAAAAGGGATCATCTCAGTAGCTATATTATTTGTCTAAGATGGGTATAAGAACTAGGTAGGGGGAGGGAGGGAGGGATTTGGGTTTGGGAGAGGGGGGGGGAAGGAGGGGGAGGAGGAGAGTGCATGATCTAAAGGGTTAGACCAATCACACAAAAAAAGATATAAGAACCTTAAAATCCTCTGCAAAAGTCTAATCGCCACTTAAAATACCCCATCCAAACATACTTTCAATGATCTCGAGCAATGACGTTATATAGGTGCATGAATGTCCCTCAAAATTATATATATCACCTCACCTCTCATCTCTATAATCCCAACATCTACACCCTTATCTACTTGAGACGAACAAATAAATCCACCCTTCAGCTAGCTTTGAAAAACAAATTGGGAATAAGCACGTCCTGAACTTAGTTGCACGAAGCGTGGCTAGGAGTGGGAGGGGGTGCAAGGTTTTGGGAAAATGTTAGTTAAGTAGTGGGATGGGGAGCAAATGTAAGGCTCAGAAGCGAGACCCACACCGGGAGGTCTTTAGAACTCCATATGACCAAGTAACACTACGTGATACAAGGAGGACATAAAGTCCTTGCCACTAGTTTGATTATATGTTGTAAGAACACCTTGTTCCTGAATATGAAATCGAAACCATCTTATGTAAGGCTCCTCAAAAACATTAAAAATTACCATCATCATCTATGCCTTCTCCCAAAATATTTGGGAATGCTATATCAATTTACTTGATAGAATTTTGGAATAAAGTCTTGGAACTTCTTCCAATCCCATAAAGCCTCATATTAATATTGAAAGAGACAAATGTCCATAGAGTCCCTAAACGTTAGCTATTCTACACATTAGTCCCTCTACTAATTTTTCCGCAGTTATAGTCCTTCATCTTAAACCGTTTGCCCAATCAGTCCTTTTCCCCATTTCAGTCAAAATTTGGTCGACAATGGCCTCCATAGCAGGGGCACCTAGATTTATTTCTCAAGAAGCGGAAGCTCTCTGAATTGTTAATGTGTTGTTGGATTAGTCCCTGAATTAAGTTTTGCACTTTTGGTCCTTTAATATTGCATTTTTAGCGGCTTCGACCCTTTGGTCACTTCAGTCAGGTCTCAGACGTTGATGAACAAAGGTGCTTTACGCCCCATCAATAAGTGGCCACCATGACTATGGACTTTTAGTTAATAACCACCAACCTCTATACAAGGTGGTTTCGTCCTTACTATGCACCATCAAAACTCCTCCCCTGCCACCAACACAAACAACACCTTACCACCTCTTCCTTCCATACAACTGTGATATTCAATGTATACCCAAATGTAAATTGAATAAACCAATTGTAAATCCTACATGACAACCACCCTCCATTAGAACGACCAAGATCCGTGCTATAATATCCACCCCACATAGCCGTGTGTGTTTTGTGTGACTGTATGTATGCTCACGCATCTATTGTTGTTGTGTGTGTGTGTTACGAACAAAAACAAGGGAAAAAATGGGGCTTGAATTGTGCGCTGGTATACCGGCCTCAAGTGTGGGGGGGGGGGGCATCAGTCTAAGAAAATGCTACCTAGCAAACCTTTGGTAAATTCTAGCCGTGCCCACCAGACCATACCAGCAATGTGTCACCCACCACATTTTTCATCTTGATTTTTACCACCTTAATCTGGAGCTAGGAAGCACGGACACGGGTATGGATACGATACGGGTGTGGCATTGATACTATAGATGTTATATATATATATATATATATATATATATATATATATATATATATATATATATATGTGTGTGTGCGCATGCGCGGGGGCAAAATATTTTTACCATGTTGGTTAAGTAACTTAAGTTTAATGGGCTCTTCCATAAATATTCAAATTGAATAGTTGAATAAAATAAAGTGTTTGTGTATTACTATATTTTTTAAGTACTGGGGATAATTTTAATAATAAGTTAATAAGTGGTTATTTAAAATTTTAAATTATACAACAAATTTAATCCGACTGTCAAAAGGATCGATAACTATCACAAAATTCTGCTTAGGTTCTCACCTCTAGAATCATAGCCCAGGTAAGATAGCCGGTGACTTCTTCTTCTTCTTCTTCTCCTCTCTTTCTCACCGGTCTCCTCTCTGTCTAAAAAGCCTCAAATACGATCTCTCTTAGGTTGTCGCCAGAGTCGCGGTTGTCGTCAGAGTCGCCGGTCGTTGTTGGAGTCAATGGTGGTCGCCAGGGTGGTCACGCTGGTGGCTACTTCGCGTTGTTGCTCTCTGCATCTCTCTCTCTCTCTCTCTCTCTCTCTCTCTCTCGGTGATCACTCATTTCCCAGATCTCAAATCTCAGATCCCATATGCACCCGATCCGCACCCAATATTTAGGAAAATAATTAAATAAATAAATAATAGCAGATACGCACCCGACACGCACCCACGCCATACCTGATGCCAGTGCTTCACTCTGATTGGCGCACCCGTGCTTCATAGATCTGAAGGTACTAATTTATATGTCTAGATTGTAGGATCTAAACAATGGAGGCTTAAAATTGGTTGAGGCGGCTACTTGGGGAATGTAGGATTTGCTATCAATTTTTCCAATTTATGTTTTGGGTATGTATTTGTAGTGAACTCGGTGTTACTAACTAAAAGTCCATGGTCATGGCAACGACTTATTGACTGGGCAAAATTTTCATTTTTCCTTTTTCATCGACGTCCGAAGCTTGACTAAAGTGATCAAGAGGATAAAGCTGGCTAATAATGCAATAGTAAACGACCAAGAGTGCAACAATTAATTAATTGACTAATTTAGTAACACTTTAATAGCTCAGGGACCATAAGGGAGGTTCTACCCAGGGGCGAAATTAGGAATTTTTTTTTAGGGTGTGCAAAAATTATATCAAATTTACCAAAAATTTTTATTAAAATCAAAGTGCACTTAAAAATCATACAAAAAGTATTATTAAGTTTTACGAGTGCCCTTAAAGACTCTTTACAAGTACAACACACACAAAAAAAAGAAAAAATACAAATTAGACTCCAAAATTAGCATATTAAACTAAAATTAACATGTTAACTAATTAAACTAAAACTAAAGTATTACCTCAGAGAGTTACAACAACTGATGAGGAGTTATGATAAGCAGTTGGAGCCACAAATGCTGGTGTTGATCTAAACCTCCCTGTGCCTGCATTAATTTGACAAGAAGAGAGAAAAAAAATGAGAAATTAGAGTATTGTCAAATAACAATTTATAGTAAAATACTTCGATAATTTTTTCAGTCAATCTTAATTATTCAAAGTTAACTAAAACTGTGTAGACCCTTATCCATTTATATTTTTGCTAGACAATTCAATATGTCACATACATAATACATTATACATTGCATAATATTTCTGGTTATACATTGCACAATATTTTTGGTTGAGTGATAACTAATCAATCACAAGGCACAATATATACATTGCAAAATAAAAAAAAATCGTATATGAACTGAACATTTAATTTAATTTTTTTTTTGGTGCAAGAACTGAACATTTAATGGGATAATGTCTAGCTGAATAAGGTTTGACTGCATACGCCCATACATGATACATGACACATTAAACACCCACTCAGTATACGATCTATACATGATACATGACATGAAAGACCCACTCACTGACTCACGGACCTCTGGTTTGAACTGAAGTTAAGACCCACAAGCTAGGGAGCCTCGTCAGTGGTCACCGGCAGGGAATGAGGGGCCAGATTTGGTCGAAACATCGGAGTAGCGGTCAAAGAGCGGAGTGAGGGGCCAGATCTCGTTGCCTCCGTCGAGGCGTCGGTGCGTTGCCTGATCTGGTCGGAGACTGACGTCAGTCGTCACGGGCTCATTGCCTGCCTGAGCCTAGTCCACTGGTGGTTAGTCAATCACGGTCATGGTAAGAGAGAGAGAGAGAGAGAGAGAGAGAGAGAGAAGAAGGGTGACTGTCAAGTGTGCGTCTCTCAGGGAACGGCGTCTCAGGAAACAGAGTCGCGGTGGGATTCCCGAAAAAAAAATATTTTTTTCTCCCAAAAGTCAGGGGGTGCTTCAGCCCCCCCCGGCGGCGTCACAACGTAGGTCCGCCCCTGGTTCGACCTCTTAAGAAGGGGGAGGTTCTACCTCTTGAGAAGTGACTCTAGTGATAAAGGACTATATCGGCGAAGAAGTTGTTGAAGGATTAACGTAGCAAAACGGCATAGTTCAGGAACTGCACATAGACTTGTCTCAATTTTTAAACCGTGGGCAAACATAAAGCACCGACACATAATTTACGTTTTCAACATACACAAAGCTACACGTAGTCTTCCTAACGAGGTTGGTGACCCGATTGCGGATGATGGACGCAGCATTTCTTCCACTCTTGTAAAAGGCAACTTTCATTGTTTACTGACAAACAAAAGCAAATCGAACAAAACCCCTAACTTGGTAACTCTTGACCCATCGAAGTAGAACCCATAACAGATATACAACACTTGATTGATGATAACCAACATATGAGAAGTGTAATCCGTGTATAACATCATGCAATAGCAATACCGCGAGTGTTAATCAGAGTAACTCACCTCAGTCACTTGTATGAGTGATCAGTAAACCCTTTGAAGTCCAAAGAGAATGAGAGAGAAACCATACAGAACCTCACCTCGTGTCGTGGAAGCTGGAGGGCAAATTATTAAACCGTCCCTTTCCATCTTTCAGGCTGCTTCTTCCCGTTCTCCCGCCTTTTTAAGGATAGCATCGTCATTTGAAGCGTGTCCCACTTCTTCAGTTCTCCCCGCCTTTTTAAGGACAACATCGTCAATTGCAGGTGAATATACCACTACTTTCATGGCCTGCCTCAATTATTTCAACATGCTACAGATTAATTTAAAGGAGAGAACTTAAAAGTCAAAGAATGCAAGCTCTCACTAGCAGTCATTTATCTATGAGAGAAATGCCCTTATCGTTCAGCACAAAACTTGCAAATGTTCACGGATGATTACATGCGATACAATAATGGGTACGATACAGAGTTCGTACCCGCAATAAACCTCCTTCTACTGCCCAAAATAGAGAGCTCTGCTCAGTTTTGAGAATTGATAATCGTGTACGCTTTTTAGACACAAACCTAAGATGAGGAATACAGCGTGGGCAACTGTATAGAGTATGTAGCCCGTCTTAATGTATTGAGTCTATACAGGTGTATTACTTTGCTGATTTTGATTTGTTAAAGTTGTACATTTGTTTGAACGTAAATGAGATATAAGGACATTTTGATTAATAAAAAAAAGTTTGCTAATCTACTCTCCTATTGGTCCCATAAACTCCAAAAGATGGGATAAATGACAAAGGCTCGATGGATATAACCCAAGGTCACAATAAACATGTCTAACCATAATAAACAAATATGAAAATAAATAGAAATAGGCCCATAAATGGATTGCATTTTGATCTCAACTCCACCTGGATCCACTCTTGCTATAAGGGGATAAGATAAGTAATATTATATTTGCTTTCCTGATTATCCAATTATTTTGTGGTTAGCTAGATATGAATATAGACAAATTCGGTCAAAAAAAATTCGATCATTACGCATAATGTACTGTTGAAGCTAAGTTATAGTCAATAGATTAATAATCTCGAGCGTGTAATAATTTTGTTAAGTACCAATTCTGTTACTTGGGGTATGCATAATATATATTGATACTTCATAAATAACAAATTTTAGAAAATCCCAATATGCTATTGCTAATTATAAGAGAAAATTTGCGTACACATTTTATTTTATTGTACATTAATACATGTGTACCTTTAAAATCGTATCAATAAACTTTTCTTTTCTTGTCTAAGCTAATTATCTAATAAGAAAAGGAAAAGAAAACAAACAAAAGTAAAACACGTTACTTGAAAAATGATATACAAACTATAGAAGTCCTCGTTTTCATCTTAACTAGCTATTTCGTGGTGCAATGTATCGACAACTTTTATAAATTCGCAGCATAGTGTAAAAATGTAAATTAGGAAGAAAAACAAAGTAGACAGAACAACAAAAATAATGAGTGGGGTGGAGATAAGTAACATCCTTTGTGGTTACATTCAAATTCTTTTCCTCATTAAATGAAACATTAGTTTTTAGCTCTTTAGTGAAAAAGAATATCATTTTTAGCCTTACGTATAATAATTTGGGAACTTTGCAGATATTAGCAAATTATCATCTGCTAAAATTTAAGGTTAAAGATACTGTCAATAAATAGAAAAGATTCAAACACCGTCTTTTGTTACGAATTTTTGTGACGAATTTTTGTCCAAAACTTCCTCAAACCATTCAGTGACGAATTTTTGTCACAAATCTCATTTACTTTAATACTATTGTTATCAAATCGGTGGGAATTCCATTACGAACTTTTAGCGATAAACACTCATTGCTTCAAACGAAGGTCAGAGGACGTTGCAGAGCAAACAAATCAACATTTGTTAGAGAGAACGCTACTATTACGTTGGACAAAATGGTTATTTACAGTTATGGAAGTATCTTGATTGCGAAAACAAGTATCTAACTAATTTAAAGAAGGGAAGTTAAGAGGGAAAGATAAAAAACAACGGCATAAAGAAAATTGCTAGTTCAAGAACGACACTTTAGCAAACTATCGTTGTGTAAAGTAACAAAATTGCACAAAGACCAGTACTCTAGATATTACAAAGCTTTCATCAATACCAGTCAAAAATTACACCACGGCTTCCCCTAGGTTAAACCCCATATCGGGCCACCAAAAAGGGCAAAGGAAAGGCAAATAGTAATTTTGCAGGCCTTGGTCTCTGTCAACATTCTTAAGGACTTGTGAAGAATGAAAGTTCTAATGCTCAAAAAAGTAAACAACATCGATCACAACCCAAAGAAAAATATGATCGTCAATGAGTTTAGGAGGAAAGGGTGCTTAGAATTGAAGTAAAACCTTCCTTTTATTAGCTTGTAAATATTAAGATATGGGTCATACTAATTTGACACCGATAAAATATACAATTACCAATCTATGACTTGCATAACATTAATCTAAATCTAAAAATATACTGAAATGATTGGAAATAAGGAAAATAAAAGTGAAAATAAAATGTTGGAAAAAATGTTTTGCGTATACTTATGCAAAAAAAAAAAAATCAATTGACTAAAATACTAAACATACAAACTGCAATCGTCTCCAAAAAACAACCAGCAGCAACATAATCAGGAAATCAAAACTATCATTAATAATTCACGGCAAAATAGAGAACAACAAAGAAGAAAGCTGAGGCGTGAATTTGATTCACTATTCTTAAGATTTTATTCGTCCGCAACGGTAAAAACGGTCTCTTAATTGATTGAAAATCTTTTAAGATACAATAGTCGTACGTCAGAGAATATGAGCACTGCAAATTCACAGATCCGGGGGAATCAAAACAATACAGAACTCTTTCTTTTGGACACAAAGGAAAACAAAAAACAAAGAGCAGAAATTTGAGAAAGATAAAATTTTTCTGTACGTTTTTCAGAAGCCTAGACACTATGTATATACAGTGAAAGAATAAGTGGTGCAACTCTTCACTGAAGGGTATAACTGTTGGTGGAAAAGGTTACAACTTTTTAGAAAAGAAAGTATTTAAATTAATAAATTTGATCCAAAAGAAATAAAGCCTAATGGACCCAAGTCCAAGCCACCTCTTCGATCTTCTGCCCTTCCTTCCCCGTTCACCCGGCAGTGCGTGCTCGCTTGTGTTATGGGCCTTGGGTTAACCTAGATTGTCTCTCCTCACAAAACTTGGGTATCCCCAAGGGCCTAACCTTTAACTCAAGGCTAGATCTTATAAGGAAAGAACATTTGCTTTATCTCTTTTATGTGAAATTCTTATTTTCCCTTCAAGTTGAACCACCAAATTTAACTTCAATTTTTTCATTCACTCTTCATTTGTATTAAACTTATTAATATATTATGATCATCTACTCCAATAAATGAACATAAGTCAATATGTTCCTAAACAAATTATTATATAAAACCTATTTGATAATTGAGTCAAAGATAACTTCTTAATATGAGTTTAAAATCCAAAAATGCCAACATGAAAAACGTGGGATGAATATCATCTGACTTATATTTGATGTACTTATAAAAAAAAATATTCGATGTACTCACTATGAACATCGAAAGGACACAACTCATGCTTCAATATACATTATTAAAAAGGCCCAGAACTATAATTTTTAAAAGTAGAGTTTGTTTGACTCTCACCTATTCTCTCTCTAACAATTCTCTCTTACCACTCATTCTTCTCTGCTCATCATCAGATACTTCCCCTCCAACCCACTTGTTCTTGACACTTTCACATCAGAACATCCATTCATCACTGACGATTACGTCTCCAATTAATCCAATTACAGCATTAAGGCCTATTAGGTAAGCATTCAATTTTCACTTAGCCATCTTATCCCACAATTTCACGAATTAGGTTAGCTATGAGTTCACCGAACTCGGGTTTTACTACTCCGCCTCCACCACGCCTTACCCACACCCATATCCTCCACTGAATCACCCAGTTCTAATCCTTCCTAACTTACCCAATGGAATAGCCTCCCATCACGGCCCTCTTATTCAAGTGGATGAAGCTGCAATAATGATGGAACGTCAAGGAACCACTTATATTCTTGTTGGCTTCATTTGTGACATCAAAACTTTCAGGGAATCACATATACAGTTGATCCAGACAATAACTAGAACTTGTTTAGAAGAGTTAGGGTTGAAAAACTATCCAAAATCTATCTGTTCCATTTTGACTTTGCATACGAAGCTCACCTTGTCCTGACTAACGACCCTTGGTCCATTCAAAGAGCTTTACTTCTTCTATGGCCATGGACTCCTCATATGATATATGTGACTCTCACCTTTCCAACGGCAGATATTTGGGTCCGTATCTCTAATATATCCAGTGACTGTTATACGCAAAATCTTGCACATATCATTGGAGGGTTCATCAGTGAAGTGCTTCTGCTAGATTGGTCTCCAACTTGTATCAAGTATAAATAATACTTCAAACTCTAGGTTCGCATCAATATGCGAACACCTAGTCTTGCAAGAATATTTTTGTATCTACTAAATCAACAGACTACATGGTTACCCTGTGCCTACGAAAAAAATCTTCTGAATCTGTTACAAGTGTGGATGTATTGGACACACTATGGAATCTTGTAACAAGACAGATGAAGCAATCCATAGAGATTTTGAAGAACAAAAAAACCATCTTCACGGCCTTTATCCTTATCCAATTATGTTTGAACTTAATCAGCCGCAACATGGAACTTCACTTTGAGTTCTCCCAAATTCAGACTTTAACTGAACATCACAGCTTGAATCAATTGGAACTCCTTACGTCCCAGAGCTACATTATGTGTACCCTTCATTCTTTCCTCTGGTCTCACCATTATCGTCACCAAATGGAAGTTTCTTTTCAGCTTCGGAAGGTTCAATGGATGATATTTCGATTCCACCAAATGATGCTCCTATTTTTCCGGATATACCATCCCCATTTATTGATCCTCAAACCGATGCTCCTATGTCAGAATTCACACTGTCCAGTGAAGATATGGATAAAGATCCTAGGATTCTCTATCCCAATCCAGGGTCCTGTTCCAAGCCTATTTTGGACCAAGTGGTCCCCACTTCCATACATGTCCCTTGCCTTATTAGTTTGGATGGAGTTTCCTTTCCCTAAGCCACCCCTCAAGAGCCAAGACTTCTACACTTGTTCTCAAAGTTTGGCATAAAATGGGCCCAATCCCATAGAGAAACTTTTCACAAACTTATCCAAGCTGTAGGGTTACCCACCAACCTATTTTCCACATCTCACCTTAGAACAATCCCAGTTACACTCTTCCATCAACCTCTCAGGTCCCTTATCCTCTCCTACCTCAAACTCACGACATGCAACATCCGGGGAAAGAACCTATGGATATTCAAGCAACACGCCCTCATTCTCAACGCAATAATCCAGAGGAAACACCAAAACTCATGGCTGCCATTTTCAATGTTAATCACAACTGATCTCAGTACACTAGGTCCTTGGTTACTTCGGTTGGGCTTATTCTAGATCCTTTTCTTAGCTATGGAGGAGTCATTATCTGTAAAGACTCCTCATTACTTATATTACTATCAGATTTAATCAAGGAAGTTGCATTTGAACCTCTGGCGACATCCCCTAAGGAAAAACACAACGATCTTCTAATGTCAACTCCTGTGGAAGATGAGAATATTCAGCCTTCAACCACTCCTTAACTTACTACTATTGTAGGCACTCGTTTTTAAGCTCTGACTTATGATGAAGCCTTCCCAGAAGATATGGAAGATGTTCCAGCTATGAATTCTCAGCTCATGGCAGGGACAGATAAAAAAGATTTGGACTACTATTATTTAGATCCAAGCTCGGATACTATATCCTCTTACCTTCAAAGAGCTCTCTGGATTCAGCTGCATCAGCTGATTTCCAGCAACCTATCAAGAAAATTCGCATCATTGGGCCTATACCGCCACTAGGTTCCACTTCTCACCACTCTTATTTTCGAATGATTCTGCTCTTTATAGTCTGGACTCATATTTGCACATTACTATCACTCTCCTGCTTGATTATTCCCAAGATTTGTAATCTTCGTAAAAGAAAAAGACCTCTCAAATTTGAGTTCTTCTGGACAGAGAAGTACTGTAAAAGATACCGTAGTTCTCAGTTTGACAAGCCAAAAATTCTAATTTCTATCCAAATTCCATAGCCAAATACTCCCTTAAGTAGAACCCTATCCCAAATTCTCTCATACGGGGGCAACAACCAATTTAGCAAGCCAGAAAGTGTCCCTACATGGTCCAGAAATCCTTTTTCTCTTAATTTGCAATCTTTGATTAATTTGCTTGGTGTGACTGCTGAAATTTCATGCCATACTCACTTACATCATCCAAACAAAAAGCTTTAACTATTGGGCGGCGTAGGGGCAGTGTGCCACCACAGCCGCCGGTAACTTCAAAACCAAATGCAACCCCTATGATCCCGTTGAGGAGCACCAGACCCAGTCCCACTCGGTCCCCATCTCCGTCGTCCAGGTCTCTCATCTCCGCCTTGTCGTCTCCACTGTTCCCATGTCCGCTGCCAGCTACCACGAACATGATAAGGAAGATGAGGAACCCTTCGATCCCATCAATTTCATCAAGTCAACATCAATCTAGTGCAACTCCTTCCCTCATCAATTCTCAAGTTTTTAATGGAATCTTTAATTATCAAGTCAGCATCAATTTGGGAGTACTGACCTGTTGTGGTCGAAGGTTGAATGGGACTTGAACAACCTTGTTGACTATTCATCTCATGCCAACTCTATAACTTTTATCTCATCTCGGATGGTTCATGGAGTTGATAGATACCGTTGATCTATAAAATAGTGATTGTAACTTACAGGGGTTTGTGGAAAAAATAAGGTCTGATGGTACCATATTAGTGGTAGGGAGTCTAGGTCGTTTGATACATATTTTGCACAATAGGACTATTAGACAGTACATGGTCTACATAATTTCCTTATGAAGAAAAACTTGGGACTTGTGGTTAAAAGCATTCAAATATCTAGGGCAATTGATATATCTAAAAATGGACGACAATTATTGGAGAAACTTGAGGTTAGAAGCACTGATGTTTTTAGTAAGGAAAGATTCATATTGGAGGCAAGAAAGTTATTCTAACCTCTTTCAGGTTAGGAATCGTACTGGGTGCTGCACTTTCTTAACGATCCATCATCAGATACCATACGACCATTTTGCTCGTTCCTTCACCAATCTTTCTCTTCCATATTGATCCTTACTTAAACGAGCTTATCTTCATCTCTCACAAGATTTCCCCCCGTACATAAACGAGAGAGAATGCTCTCACCAATCCTTCCCCCTGACCGCTCATTCCTCCTTTCAAGAGAGACTACCTTAGTCACTACCCCTATTAGGAAATGGTTACACAATTGCGTGACACCTGAAAGACTTGTATAAACCTTAAGGAAATATTTTCTTTTTCCAATTGTAAAATAATCAACCTTTCAGAAAGCTCTGCTCCTTCTCGTAAACGATTACGCTCTTGTATGACACCAGAAGGGATGCATTTAAAGCTTAAGGATCATATTTCCCTTACTAAACACTAAATTATCAGCCTTATTGGAAGCCCCTGGATACCATTCAACCTTTTGGCACAAATCAAGGTTGCTCATTCGTCTTCCGTCCTCATCAACTCTCCTGTAGACTCAAAGGTTTCGGGGTTTGTCCTAGAACAGCCCCTCAAATACCAATGAAGACTCTTAGTTGGAACTATCGAGGGTTGGGTCAGCCTCGCACAGTTCGCACAGTACACACAGTGTTAGCCCTAGGGTTGGATAACCTAGGCTTACATCTTGTTTTGATGATAACTACACATTGATTATGTTCTAATGTGTGCTTTGAGTGTATTCTTAGTAGGTATATACATTCGCACTCATGAAGACACATTTGAGAAGTTGGATAGATGGATTAAAGCCAAAGAAGCTTAAAGTTATAGTGGACATGCTATAGAAGCTTCATCAAGTCCAATGTCGAAGAGCAACAAAGAATGCATCGGCTAAGTTACTATCGATTATAATTGATCTTTACTATTATGTAACTAGTCTTGGTTTGATGCTTGGATTGATGACTATATGACCTAAAAAGACCTTAGGACACCTTGTGCATTGCATGTGAGTTCATAACCTTTCACACAAGTGTGGTTCTTAAAAATGAGTGAACTTTGGAGCTCACTCAGATTTTCTCAAAAACTATTTTGGTGCTAATATTTTCATATGTTGATAAAACTTTTCATTAGCTTTCCAACGCAAAAAACAGCACATCAATCCAATTTTTCTAGAGAAAGTTATCCCTAAAATAGGAAATAAGGTTCCGTGAGGCAGCCAATAAGCAGTAGGGTAATACAGTCGACTGCATTGGTCAACATACAGCTCCAACAGCTATTTCTTAGGACAAAACTCCAACGGCTATTTTAGAAGGAATACAGTCGACTGCATTGGGCATACAGTCGACTGCAATGACAGTTTTGCTCACTTTTTGTCTATAACGGCTATATTTCATTTGCTCCCTATATAAATGGTTTGGGGCTTCATCATACAAAATGGAAACCACATTCTAAGCCTCCATTCATTAGAGAAACATCAAGGCTCATAGATTAAACTTTTCTCTCTTCATCTTCATGATTTTACATCATTAAAGAGAGCATCTTTGTGAGCAATTCTTTGATTGAGAGTGAGCATTCTTCAAGTCATCAATTCTCTCATCTCTCTATTGTACTAGAGCTTCATTTGTACTCATTTCCTTTCAAGAGGGTTTCTTTGTACACAATTGATCTTTGTAAAAGGATTGTGATCAAGGCTTGGGTTTGTCAAGTCTTGGGTGAGCTTTGTGGATTCAAGGCTTGTGCTTGGTGTGGGGATATCACCAAGTGTTGTAAGGGTTTTGATCTTGACCCGGAAGAAGATTGTTGCTAGTGGATTCTAGTGCTCTTGCAAGGGACTTCCTTGAAGAGGTGGATGTAGGCTTGAGGGTAGTTCAAGCCGAACCATTTAAATCTCCTTGTCAAGTATCTCTAACTCAATCTCTTTACTTATTGCTCTTTAATTGTTTGAGATTGGTTAGTTAGCATCTTCATTGAATTATTACTTGGTTTGATTGAGATTTATGATTGTGCTTAGTTTAAATTCTCCATTAATTTTCAAAAACCCTATTCACCCCCCTCTAGGGTTATTTTATTGGTTTCAAGTGGTATCAGAGCCTCGGCTCTTGTTTTTTTAGTTAACACCTAGAGAGTTAAAAGATCATGAGGTTTTCTAGTCTTGAGGGGAGTTCTATTACTAGACCTTCACTTTTTTAATGGGTCTTCATATAGTATATGGAATATTAAGATAAGGGGATTTTTAGAATCTTTAGATTATGAAATACGGGGAATCGTTGAAGATGGCCCTTATGTTCCAACCAAGTGGATTAGGAATAAGCTTGTGCCAAAAGAGAAATTCGAATTTAATGACTATAATAGAAATATGCTTTGCATGAATTCTAGAGCTAAGAATTGTCTTATTTGTGCTCAAAACACAAATGAACTCAATCAGTTATTATGTGTGATTCGGCTAAAAATATGTGGGATACACTTCAAGTCACTCATGAAGGGACTTCTCTTCTAAGAGATTCAAAGATGAATTTATGGCATAGAGAATATGAATTGTTTCAAATGTTTTCCGATGAATCTATTATGAAAATGAATTTTTGTTTCACTAAAATTGTTAATATTGTTAATACTTTGAAACAATTAGGAAAAGATTTCTCTAACGGTGATTCTTGTGAGAAAGGTGATTAGGTCATTACCTAGAGAATGGAATGCAAAAATCACTGCACTTCAAGAAGCAAAGGATCTTAATACCTTCCCGTTGGATGAAATAATTTGCTCCTGCAACTCGAATCATCCGGGCAAAAAGTTCCAAAGAAGAATAAGAAGTGCATCGCTCTTAAAGCTTCATCAATGATGGATCAATCTTCAAGTGTAGAGGAAAAAGACTTGAATAATAAGGAGATGAACATACTTGCAAAGGAATTTAATGAGTTTCTCAAAATTAAGAAAGTTAGAAACTCACAGAAGAGCAAGAATGATTCAAGTGTAGAGATTACCTCATGGGAAAATAAGAAGAAGAAAGGGTCAAGAAAGAAGCACTCCATAAAGACATCAATTGAAGCCTTCATTTGTAGTGATAATGACTCAAGTGGAGATGAAGGTGGTCATTTCGATGATAGAGATGCAAATCTATGCTTCATGGCTCAAAAAGATGATGAGATAAATTCTTCATATAGTGATAGTGATAGCAATTGCTCTAATGATGATATTTGTGATGCTTATGCTTTTCTATATGAAGAATCCATGAAATTAGTCAAGAAAAAATTATGCTTTGAGAAAACAAGTGCATGCAATATCAAAAGAACTAGATGACTTAAAAAGTGAATATTGTGATTTGCATGCCAAGAATGAATGCATATCTAGACATTTATATGTAGAGCATGTGAATAATAATTTTGTTGAATTGATTGTGAGCATTCCTAGCACAAAACAAATCTCTTATGATACTTCGAGTTTCGAGAAACAAAATGAAAATTTGAAGCTTGAGATTTGTGATTTGAAAAGATGCCTTTAAAAATTTGTCGTTGGTAAAAGAAAAAACTTGGATGTCATGCTTGGACACCAAAAAGTTGGTCTTAACAAAGGCGGTATTGGATTAAAAAGTTTCTAAACAATAAGCTAGATTAAATGTTCATACACAAAATCCTAACAACTATTGCACACCTTTTACTCGTTGCGGTTGGTGCAACAAGAAAGGGCATACGACTAATTATTGTCCTTGTAAAATAGTTTATGTTACATGTAGAAAGAAAATGTGGGTTGTTAAAGAGTTTCTTAATGTTGCTAAGACTAACACTTATGGACCCAAGAAAATGTGGGTACCAAAAGTTAGACCTAAATTGTGATTGTAGGTTGTTCAAAGCAAAGGCAAATAGCAACAAGGAGAAGGCTCCAAGAAAATTTCGAGAAGGAGGAGCAACAAGCTAAATCTTAAGGGGGAATAAGCATTCCGAGATTGGACATGCTACTTTAAATGCGGAGAGCCTCAAAGCTTGTCAACAAAATGGACTTCAAGAATGATCACTCATGAGCTCAATTCCTTAATAATTCATCAAGAGGGTAAAACTTGGCTCTATTCAACATTGTGATATACACTAAACTTATATGTCATGAAGCAAGCATAAATGGTCATACTTATTTCTCATGATATAAATAGCTTGCTTGTTGAGAATTAATGTGTACCTTGCAGATGAATGGTCCTCTTGCACTTATATTAGAAATATTGATTGTTGATGACCATTATTCGCTTTGTAAAATTTCATGTTGAAATTATGTCATCTTAATGCTTCACAATGCCTTTCATACACACACACCCCTTTTGGTAATGCCAAAAAGAGAGCATGATTCGGTTAGACAATTAGGGTCTGTTTGACACAGTTTTTTTTTTCAGTTTTCAGTTTTTAAAGAGCAGCTTAATTTTATTTTTTTTTACAAAAACAAGTGGGTGTTTGATAACCCTTTTTTTGAGTTTTTTTTTTGGTATTTGGTTACCCTTTTTATTTTGACTTTTTTTGTGGTGGTTTGCGGTGACGGTGGTGGGGCATAACGGTGGTCGACAGTGGTGGTGGCCGGCGGTGGTCACTGGCAGTGGCTACCGGCGGTGGTGGCCGGAGGTGGTTGCCGCCCGGTGGTGGCTGTCTACAGCTGGAGGTGGCTATTAGTGGTGGTGGCCGAAGGTGGCTACCGCCCAGTGGTGGCTGTCGGCAGTCGGAGGTGGCTGTCTGTGGTGGTGGCCGGAGGTGGCTGTCGCCCGGTGGTGGCTGCCGGCGGTAGGAGGTGGCTATCGGTGGTGGTTGCCGGCCGTGGTGGCCATCAGCGGTGGTGGCCGGAGGTGGCTACCGCCCGGTGGTGGCCGGAGGTGGCCTCCGGCAGGCGGTGGTGGCCACCGCCCACAGCCGCTCAGTGGTGGCTGTCGGTGGCCGGAGGTGGCTGCCGGCAGGCGGTGGTGGCCACCGCCTACAGCCGCTCGGTGGTGGCTGCCGGCGGCCGGAGGTGGCTGTCGGTGGCTGCAGGGCAGCGATGGGCGGTGGCTACCGGCGGTGGGTGCGTTGTGGTTTTAGGTCTCAAAAAATAATTTAAAGTGAAAAAAAAAGAGCTTTTTCCTCTTTTTTTTTACTCTACAATTTTAAAAGTGGTTTTTTAATTTGAAAACAAAAGGAGTTACCAAACACTCTTTTTTTTCAATTTTTAAAACTGAAAAAAAAGAGCAAGAAAAAATCGTGTCAAACGGCCCCTTAGTTGTGTTTGTGGGATATTGTTGGCATTGATTGAGGGGGAGCATACATTAGGATGGAATATGCATATGGTAACTTGATAAGGAAGCTCGCATGCTTGAATCACATACTATCTTGTTACTCTTGAAAAATGCATGAAGTAAACGAGATTATTGAGCTACATTGCATATCTTTATTTGGATCATGAAGGGACTCTTGATGTCATCCGTATGAGTTCATGAGTTATATGCACTTCACACCATTATTTTGCTTACAACTATCTCTTCACACACACATACCCTTGTCTCTTTGTTGATGACAAAGGGGGAGAAATAATCTTGATTCTATATGCTATGTGATTGTGTGTTATTAGAGAACATAACAAGAAGAGCATATCTTGTTTTAGCTAGGGAAGCTAGCTACAAGCTTAATTGCTATATGAGATGAATTGACATATCTTGAGTATACAAGAATTGATTGAATGTTCTATGTGAGATTGTTGTACTTAATTGTCTATCATATGATACATCATACCTTATATAGAATCAATGTTTGTCATCATCAAAAAGGGGGAGATTGTTAGCCCTATGGTTGGATAACCTAGGCTTACATCTTGTTTTGATGATAACTACACACTGATTATGTTCTAATGTGTGCTTTGAGTGTATTCTTAGTAGGTATATACATGCGCACTCATGAAGACACATTTGAGAAGTTGGATAGATGGATTAAAGCCAAAGAAGCTTAAAGTTATAGTGGAAATGCTATAGAAGCTTCATCAAGTCCAATGTCGAAGAGCAACAAAGAATGCATCGGCTAAGTTACTATCGATTATAATTGATCTTTACTATTATGTAACTAGTCTTGGTTTGATGCTTGGATTGATGACTATGACCTAAAAAGACCTTAGGACACCTTGTGCATTGCATGTAAGTTCATAATCTTGCACACAAGTGTGGTTCTTGAAAATGAGTGAACTTTGGAGCTCACTCAAATTTTCTCAAAAACTATTTTGGTGCTAATCTTTTCATATCTTGATAAAACTTTTCATTAGCTTTCCAACGCAAAAAACGGCACCTCAATCTGATTTTTCTAGAGAAAGTTATCCCCAAAATAGGGAAAGGGGGTTCCGTGAGACAGCCGATAGGCAGTAGGGTAATACAGTCGACTGTATTTGAATCCAGTCGACTGTATTTCAATGCAGTCGACTGCATTGGTCAAAATTCAGCTCCAACGGCTATTTTCGAGGATAAAACTCCAACGGCTATTTTCGAAGGAATACAGTCAACTGCATTGGGAATACAGTCGACTGCAATGACAGTTTTGCTCACTTTTTGTCTATAACGGCTATATTTCATTTGCTCCATATATAAATGTTTTAGGGCTTCATCATACAAAATGGAAACCACATTCTAAGCCTCCATTCATTAGAGAAACATCAAGGCTCATAGATTAAACTTTTCTCTCTTCATCTTTATGATTTTACATCATTAACGAGAGCATCTTTGTGAGCAATTCTTTGATTGAGAGTGAGCATTCTTCAAGTCATCAATTCTTTCATCTCTCTATTATACTAAAGCTTAATTTGTACTCATTTTCTTTTAAGAGAGTTTCTTTGTACACAATTGATCTTTACAAAAGGATTGTGATCAAGGCTTGGGTTTGTCAAGTCTTGGGTGAGCTTTGTGGATTCAAGGCTTGTGCTTGGTGTGGGGATATCACCAAGTGTTGTAAGGGTTTTGATCTTGACCCGGATGAAGATTGTTGCTAGTGGATTCTAGTGCTCTTGCAAGGGACTTCGTTGAAGAGGTGGATGTAGGCTTAAGGGTAGTTCAAGCCGAACCATTTAAATCTTTTTGTCAAGTATCTCTAACTCAATCTCTTTACTTATTGCTCTTTAAATGTTTGAGATTGGTTAGTTAGCATCTTCATTGAATTATTACTTCGTTTGATTAAGATTTATGATTGTGCTTAGTTTAAATTCTCTATTAATTTTCAAAAATCCTATTCACCCCCCTCTAGGGTTATTTTATTGGTTTCACATAGTAAGGCAATTGATCCGCTTGTATCAATTGGATGTGGTTTTTCTTCAAGAAACAAAAATTGAAGTAGATAAAAATAGTCAAATTTTTTTAGAAGGATGGTTTTGACCACTTTTTCGGTTACGAACCAAACAGACTCAAAGGAGGCATCTGGGTAGCATGGAAATCTTCATTGATAAGAATACCGCTCTCTCAATCTTCCCATCTCTTTCGAGCTTAATAATAACCTCATTTGGACATCGGCTTTCGTGTACGATCATCCTATGGTGGAAAAGAGAATCAGTCTTTCAATCCAACAAGTTTCTTGCCCACTAATACTTATTGGAGACTTCAATCAAGTCCTATCAAATCAGAAAAATCCGAACGTCATCAATCAATTTTCCCTGGTCACCACTTCCTATCAGATTTTATTCAAAGTTTTGGATTCATCAAGACAACCTGGAAGGGCCCTATTTTCACTTTTGAGAAACTTGATTGTTCTTACTCAAACATGGATTGGTTTCTTGATTACCCAACGACCACAGTGTCAAATCTCGGCAACCAAGGTTCTGACCATGTGCCTATATTTCTTGATCCCTAATGCCCTTGGACTTATAGAATCGATGGAAATAACTTTATAGAGCAAGGATTGTCAACCAACACGTACTTAGAGGCCGTGCCACGTCAGTGTGATGAGATGTATAGGGTGAGTCTCATCAGACGGCAAAAGTCCGTAGGGTTACATGTAGATATGCCTTAATGGTTATTGATTTGGTGGTTGCTGGAGGAACATTTTAAAGAAAAAGAACGACATGGCAATAAATATTTTATTGCAGAAATTGAACACAGTTATATACCGAACAATTTCAAGCCTTTGCCTACCGCCCCCACGATTATACATGACCCCTAATTCCATTTGTGTTGTTCATTTGTTATGCTTCCGTCGTGTGGGAAAAGTAATACAATTTAGAGGAACATGAACTCTTTTCTTATACGAGTTAAAGATGAGAAGAAAGAAAGCCATTATTTTGTGAAAAAGGAACACACTTTTTAGAGGAAAAGATGATGGAAAAAGAAAGTACAACTTCGAGGATTTCTACCTCTTCACAAAGCTAAGAAAGAAACTTAACTTTGGATATGTTGATGCGGAAAGGGGTTCGATGCTACGTGGAGGTGCCACAAAGGATGCAGTCTGAGTCAGCTTCTAGGTAAGCAAAGCGGGAGACAGCAAGGACGGAGTAACGGCTGAGAGCAAGGCTCCCCAGACAGGTCGCGAGGGCTGGCAGCTCTGCGCAGGCAGGGCGAGGACGAACAGGGGCGATAGTCGACGGTCCGTGATGAGGGTGCAGCGTCAAAGGTCTGGTGACCGAGGTCTAAGTGTGTTTCTCTCACTAAAATTTCAGAGAGAATGTCTTTTTAGAGAGAGAAAGTGAAAAGTTCAAATGAGAGAAAGATCTTTGGAAAAGCTCCAAAGTCCACTATTTATAGGCAAAAATGTGCATGTGTCATAAGTTGACATGTGTCACCCCCGAGGAACGACACGTCGCCATGGGTTCCAAAGTACTGATTCTTAGTTGGACTGCTGGTCCCCAAGTTCGTGCTGCCCTGCTTGTCTGAAGAGACTGATCATGCCGCGGTAGTATGGTCAGAGTAGCCCGTTGCCCCAGCCACCAGTCCAAGCCCCTTACTGAATTCCACAAGGTGTGTCAGAGACGTGCAGAGATCCTGACAACGGTGAGGGTTGCCCCTGTAGCCAACTGCCAGGCAGACTAGGTGCGACACCCTTCAAGGACCTGCTCCCGTCCCGGAGTGACCTGTGGGTCATCGCCCTGGTGGTGTCGACGATCAACAGTGACATGAGTAACATGAGTGGCCATGGTCGCCGCTTGGTGCTTAGAGTCTGTTGCGGTGAAGTCTTTGCGTCGTAACTCCCTGCAAGTGTGATGTTGGTGGCTTCAAGGTTGTGCGGATGATGGCTCTAGGGTTGCAAGCCCATCCTGCTGCGAGGGCCAGATCCCCCTGTGATTGAGCCGGTGATGGCGCTAAGCCCGTGATGGCGATAAGCCCATGCCGCGGTGAGGGGTCCTCGTGCCGGAGCACTACAAGTGGAGCCCCCGGAATGCCGCACACTCCGGAGAGTGGGTCGAAGCATGTTTCACGTCCATGGTGGGGGCGCATGGTGTGGTGAATAAGTGTGATTCCTGGAGGTTTGTGACATGATTGTGGCGCATGGGCGCGGCGACGAAGGTATCGGCGAATATGTGCGATCGACGGGAGTTGCGGAGTTGTTTTGCAGACCCGGGCGACGAAGGTTACGGAGATGGCGCGCGAGCGACGAGAGACGCGGAGTTGGAGCACGGGCGACGAGAGTTGCGGAGTTGGAGCGCGGATGCGGGCGACAAAGGTCGCTGAGACTACGGCACTCGACCATGGGCGACGGACGTCGGTCGTCAAGGTAGGTGGCCGACCCCTTCGGGGGGAAGGCATCCAAGGTTGCTTCTCAAAGGGAAAAAGCATGTGACTTGATTATGTGACGCTTTGACCAGCCTGTGAGCGTTGAATAACTGACCGTCGACTGGGTGGTGTGTCGCGCAAAGTGGGTCTCCTAGCGGGCCCTGCTGGTCTGACCAAAATAGGGTATGAACAAGATATGTATTAGATTTTTGGCCTCAATGTGAAACTTTCTATTTTTAAGTTTTCCACTAAGAAAGACAAGCGGCTTTGACTTGATCAAAGGATTAATAAAGTGTGTTCAAATGTGTCATGCCCAAACAATTTGGATTTGGTGACTAGCAGACAAATGCCTAACAAAAGAAATGCAATATTCTTTGAAGGCATTATTCTGAATCGAAGGTTAGACAAGGAAATGTGAACATCCATCCATATATAGCTTAAATAGTGATTTAAGAATATAGAATAATACTTGTTCTCCAAACATGGCAAAACATAAAAAATTCTAGATAAAATCCAGTGAGCTAACACCTTCTAGATTAGTGACGAGCTTGATGAGCGTTGCGCATATAGCTGGACTATTTTTTTCTATATTCAGGAGCCACAATCCCGATCAAATGGGAAATTAGTATTTAAGCTTCAACAGTGTCACTAGAGACTGGCTTTAGTGACAACTCGGAGTGCTTTCAACGACATTTTCAAACTCTAAATACAGGTATTTGTGAAGCTGAAATTACATTAAAAAAAAATTAGCCATATAAATGAATTCCAATAATATAGGCGTACAAGTGATCCGAAAGTAAAAAAAGTAATCAAACTAAGATGTAGCACCTTAGGAGATAATGAAGATCATGCAAGTACTTTTGAGCTCCTTCCTCTTGTAATTGAACTCGTCCGCTTCTGCAAGCGGGTTCTACCTAACCAGTAGATTGCCTGAACAACTATATCCTGAATCTGTTAGATTTGACGGGTCCGATCCAATTAAGTGGCCGAACACGTCATCGTTATTTTGGCTATTTATTTGTCTTGGATATTAATTAATAAAGTTGGCTAAATATTATTATGTTCCTATTTTATTTTAGCATCCAATACACTAATTACTGATGGTTTATAGGAGGCTTCTATATAGACCCTAATCTCTTAACTTGATGGACGTTTGAGATTTGACAAATTTAGGGTTGATCCCACTACTTTATATATATATATATATATATATATATATATATATATATATATATATATATATATTGCTTTTCTTGGAGACTGCAGTAAGCTTGCCTCCTAGATTAGTAAAAGAATAAACAATTATATTCTATCATTAAGAGAGAAGGAGAGTAGTGAAGATCAATACTAAGGGGACACGTTTGCTTCCTCATCTTCGCATCCTTATGGTAATTTAAAACTTCCTTCGATTTTAGTGAGTGTGTAATCTTGTTGTTATTTTATTTATGCTATTGTAAGATTCATGTATATGTATATACATGAATCTTACAATAGCATTGAATAGAAGTCTACATATGTATATACATGTATAAGCATGTATATACATTCAGCATATGTATATACATGTATATACATGTATAAGCATGTATATACATGTATAAGCATTGAATAGAAGTCTACAACTGAAGCCATTATATGATAATCTATATATATACTACATATAAAAGTATAAATCTTGTAAATTATTTTATTCCATTTTTACCTACTCATTCTAATAACAATCATACCCTTTTATAAATACTACTCCATTATTATCCTACCCTTTCATAAATACTATTATTAATTGCTAATTTTGTAATTATTTTCAGTTTTGCCCTCCGTCAGTTATTCCAATAACCCTACCCTTCCCTAACTAATTTTTTTATAATGCGTTGAAGGAACATTAGGTCAGAAATTTAATATACTTGTGTAGTTGCTAAAAATATATTTATGTCTGTGTGTGTGGGCGCGCGCTACCTATAAAAATATGAATGTGTCTCAAATTATTTTTGGATGATTATGTCATTCGTTAATTACGTCAATTACATTCTTACCCTTCTTTTATTAATTCATTTTAAATTTTGATAAAATTAAAAGAACATTGGGTAATGAATCTATTCTATACATTAAAAAATGAAAAGTGTGATGAGAAAGAAAAACATAATAAAAAATTTATTTATTATTCTCTTTTTAATTTGGTTAAAATGAAAGAGACATTAACTATTGAATTGGTTAATGAGAAATTTGATTTTTTTTTCCTTATATTGTTAGGTTAGCAAATAATTAACCAATTGAAAAATTGAAAAACAAAAATAAAATAAAGAAAATGAAATACATGAAAAATCAATTAAGAAACAAAAATTGTTAGAAAAAAAAACA
The DNA here is from genome assembly GCA_033070095.1 of Escallonia herrerae. Taxonomy (NCBI): domain Eukaryota; kingdom Viridiplantae; phylum Streptophyta; class Magnoliopsida; order Escalloniales; family Escalloniaceae; genus Escallonia; species Escallonia herrerae. Next base: position 166,611 of record JAVXUP010000866.1, read on the forward strand.
GAAAAAAAAAACAAAAACAAAAAGGGTTGAATATGCATAAAAAAATAAGGTTTAAATATGTTGCCATTTTGAACTGAAAAATGTGTCCGGTTATTACAGTTGAAGATCGAATGTTTTGCATTTCTTATTGATGAAATGTAAAGCACCCAGTTGATAAGAATTAAGAAATGCAAAGCACCTGGTCCTAAAAATTACAAATATTAACCTTAAATCAATTTAACAGATAAAAAACAAAGACGTAGATTCATTCTTTTAATTTCTCGATTTGCTTTTATTTTCAGCAGTACCGTCAAACATTTCTTCAATCCAGAAGCCTACAAAGAATATTTTCAAACATTAAATTGATTATAATTATGAATATCAAATATACATTTCTTCTAAAACAAGTCCAAAAAAAATAAGAACATGATTGAATTACATTATTTTAATCTCAAGAAAGATAAGAATATCACTTTAAACATTACTCTCGACTGTATTCACGTGCAATGCACATATTCTATACTAGTCTAAATAAAAGTCTAGAACCGAAGCCTTTTTATAATAATAATCCAATAATGGAACTTCTTTGCACCGGCTCTATAGGCATTAAGAAATGATGAACATTTAAAGTCATATATAGAAGTTTGGAAGTTGTATTATAAGAAATATTGTTTGTTCCTCTTTCTACCTATCATCGGTTGTGTTTACCTTTAGACCTTCAGATAAGTTTCTGGTGATATATATATATATATATATATATATATATATATATATATATATATATATATATATATATATCATGTAGGGCAATTAGTGCCCTTAGAACTAATGGGCCAAGTGTTTTAAAATACCAGGTCTAATAATTTGATACTCTAAGCTCGTTGTATATATAAATACAACTTTTTGGACCAAAGGATCATTGCTCATCACGTATTTATAGTTGTGCCATGTCACGGATGATGAGATGTGTAGGGTAAATCTCATCACCCGGTAAAAATCCACAGAGTTATATGAAAATACATGTCCGAAAGGTTAATTTCGTGGTTGCGGGAAAAATATTGTAGTGAAAACAAAACGTAAGAGTATGGTCAGAAAATTGTTGACAAACTTAGTTTTTTATCACATAAGTTGAACTCAATACCGAATAATTTCGAGTCTTTGCATTCAGCCACCATGATTATACATGCCTCCTATGTCAGTTGTTTGTTTGTGATGCTTCCGTCCAGCGCAACAAATTAGTGAAATGTAGAGGAACGTGACATCTTTTCTTGTACCAGGTAAAGATGAGAGGAAAGAAATCGTTTTTTTAGGGGAAAGATGGAAAAGCCTAATATGTACTGGATAAAGCCTAATATGTACTGGATAAAATCCAGGGACCCAACACCTTCTTGATTACTGACGATCTTAGTGAGCATTGTGCATAAAACAGGACTTCTGTTTTTGTGCGACAATCCTGAATGGAAAATCAAATTTTATGCTTCAGGAGTGCCACAAGAGACTGTGTTTAGTGACAATTCAAGTGCTTTCAACGGCATTTTCAAGCTTGGGACGTATAATTGCGCAGCCCAAGTGAAATAACATTATAGCGACATAAATATATTCCAACACTAGCGTCGTACAAGTGAACCACAGATTGAAAGTGAGAAGTAATTGGATTAAGGATTGTCATATACAGTAGGGTCTAGAAAAAGAAGTTACATAACACAAAACAGGAATAGAGGGATTAACATCCTATTACTATCATAGTTATCAATACCGTACCGGTACCGGCCGCTACGTACCGTTTTTGTCTTTTACTGGTACGGTATCCCTTAAATTTTGTACCGATCAAAATACCGCTCGGTACCGATTGTACCGGCCGGTACAGGTGATACCAGCCGAAAACTGCGTACCGGCAGAGATATTGTGTTTTATTCCAGTTTCTTTAAAAAATGTAAAAGTAACAAATTTTATTAAAAATTTTGTAAATTGACCATATAAAGACTAAATATAAAGACACTCTAAGTTCTATTATACTAATCAAAACCTCTGTAGCCTCCTGCTCATAAAATTCATTATAATTTGTAAAATCATTCCTCATAAGTTTTCAATATTCACTTATCTTTGATCACTTCATACCTGTAAACTTTGATCATATTCTTTCATCTATATGATGTATTACTTTACACACACCCGCTCGCGCACACACATGCACACACACAAAAACAACTTATTCTTGAACCCCAAAGACATTATTATTTAACAAACTAGTTTATTTGAAAATTATGGTAAATCAAGTTCTATAAGATAAACAGTTTATTTTAGAGGAGCTGTAAGTAAATATATATATATATATATATATATATATATATATATATATATATATATATATATATATATATAGTTCGCCAGTGAATAAATAATACAAATAGATATTGTCGATAGATATCTTGAGACGGTACCGGTACCGGTACGTACCGTTTCATGGAAAAAACGGTACGCACTCCGGTACGGTATTCATAACTATAATTACTATCACTATCCTTGAAATCTCCGGTTTTTACCCCTAAGCACACCCCAAAACAATACACAAAACGTTCATATATGTCTGCGAAAGGGCCTTAATAATAACCTCAATCTTGAGGCCTGCTTATGTGGAACACGCTTCATCATTTATATCACTAGCCAAACCAGCGCATCTTGGCAATGATTGGATTGCAGGTACTTTCAAGCTCCTTCCTCTTGTAATTGAACTCGTCCACTTCTGCAAACTGGTTCCTATCCAACCAGTAGATCGCCTGAACAACTGCATCCTGAACCTTCTTCTTGTCAGCCTCGGGAACCATGTAATTAGTCTTCTGATCATTAACAGTGTTTCTGATCTTGTAGGCATAGTTTTCCAAGGCAACCTTGGCATCGACCCTCTTCTTGTGCTTCTCATCCTCGGCTTTGTACTTCTCAGCCTCTTTTATCATTTTATCTATCTCTTCTGCGGACAACCTTCCCTTGACATTGGTAATAGTGATACCGTTCTTCTTACCAGTGGACGACTCCTCGGCAGAGACATTCAAGATGCCATTGACATCGATATCAAAGCAGACACTGAGTTTTGGGACATGCCTTGGTGCAGGTGGAACTCCATAGAGATCAAATTCACCCAAATAGTTGTTATCTACAACTCTTGGTCTTTCACCCTGGTACACAGCAAACCTAACACTAGTCTGGTTGTCATATACCGTCGTGAAACCCTCCTTCATCTTGACAGGAACTGGTGTGTTCCTTGGAATTACAAAACCCATTTCATCTCCTATAGTATCCACTCCAAGAGACAGAGGTGTGACATCCAGAAGCGTTACCTTATAAACCTGACCATCCAAGATGGCAGCTTGGACAGCAGCACCATAGGCAACAGCCTCGTCTTGGTTGATACACTTGCAAAGTTCCTTACCAAGGAAGAAATCCTGTAAAATCTTCTGCACCTTAGGAATTCTTGTAGACCCACCAACAAGAACCACGTCATGGACATTGCTCCTGTCGAACTTCGCATCTCTCAAACAACTTTCAACAGGCTCCAAACAGTTCATGAACAGATCTATGTTAAGTTCCTCAAATCTGGCACGCGTAATGGTAGTGTAAAAATCAATAGCCTCAAACAAACAATCTATTCCGAGGTTGGCCTGAATGCTGGATGACAGAGTCCTTTTCACCCTCTCGGAAGCAGTCCTCAACCTCCTAAGAGCCCTAGGATCTCCACTAATGTCCTTTTTGTGCTTCCTCTTGAACTCCTGCACGAAGTGGTCCACCATCCTGTTATCGAAGTCCTGTCCTCCAAGGTGAGTGTCACCAGCAGTGGCTTTCACTTCGAATTTACCCTCATTAATACTGAGCAGAGACACACCAAATGTACCACCCCCCAGATAAAAAATAAGCACATTCTTTCCACCAACAGTTGCTGCCTTTTTGTTTAAACCATATGCAATGGCAGCAGCAGTAGGCTCATTGATGATGCGCATCACATTGAGACCAGCAATAGCTCCAGCATCCTTTGTAGCCTGGCTCTGGGAGTCATTAAAATAAGCAGGGACAGTGACTACGGCATTTTTCACTGTTGAACCAAGAAAGGCCTCAGCAATCTCACGCATCTTAAATAGAACCATGGAAGAGATCTCCTCAGCGGCAAGTTGCTTCTCCTCACCTTTGTAGTTGACCACTATCAAAGGCTTGTCACCAGAAATGACTTTGAATGGCCAGAGCTTCATATCACTCTGTACCAGTGCATCAGTGAATCTCCTACCAATCAAGCGCTTTGCATCTGTAGTCAAAACAAACGTTATCATTACAATAATGCAACATAATGATACAGAGACACTGCGACCCCAGTAAAAAACAAGAGATCATTAGAAAAAACTCTTTTAGTGCTTAAAAGACAACTATGATTTTCAGTTAGTTCACGATTAATCATATGGGTATCAAAGTAGCAATTACATGTATACTAACAGAAGTGCTGCACTTAATAAAGCTGACTAAACCAGGGCTTCATCCTGGTTGATAAATCCTTCGAAGAATCACATGTTGGACAGCTAAAAAGTTATCTTGTGCTGGTAGACAGCAAGTGGCTACACCTGTTCAGTCCAGTGTGCAGGTTTATTGGTGCTCATTGTTTGTACTACCCAAGCATGTCCTCGTAGACATAGAGCAAAACCTAAGATATGTTCTGCGATGATAATCATGATTGAAGAGCTTACATATTTTTTTACTTGTATTCCGTGTCGCAAGCATATGTTAAATTTCCCGTGGAGTAAGATTTTCAGATATACCTTGGTTATATTTCGTCTCTTAAAGGCTTGAGAAATAAAGTGTCAAAAGTTTTTTTCTCAAATCACCTAAAAGAAAATTAGTAATTTAGAGGCCTATTGAAATCTACTTAAAATTTCCATCAACGCTTTTGCTCAACTAAAAAAACCAAAAAAGAAAATAAGAAAAAGGACAGAAGGATGGCAGAATCATGCATATCACACTTATCAGTCCCCCTTATATGTCGATTAGCGATGCACGAAGCAGTTAGATCACAACACTCACATACACATTGTTCATACCCTATTATGGTCGCACCCCAGGACCCGCTAAGGGACCCACTTTGCACGACACATCACCCAGTCAGCGGTCAACTTTTCAACGCTCGAGAGCCGGTCAAAGCAACGCATGCTCAAGTCACGTGAACCGCTCGTGAAGCGACCTCGGTGTGCCTTCCACCTTGGGGGTCAGCCACCTCAAGGGGTCGGCCACCCTACGGGGGTTGGCCACCCTTGGGGGTCGGCCACCTGCCTTGACAACCGACGACCGTCGTTCGCGACCGCGCTCCGCTGTAGTCGCGACGACCGTCGGTCTCGGCCGTGCTCCGTCGCCGCGACGACCCTCGCTCGCCGTCGCTCGCTCATAATCACGATGACCGTCGTTCGCGACCGCGCTCTGTCATAGTCGCGACGATCGTCGCTCGCGACCGCTTTCCACCATAGTCGCGACGATCGTCGCGATGACCGTTGCTTGTGGCCGCTCTGTCGCCATGACGACCGTCGCTCACGGTCGCGCGCCATCCACGCAACGACCCCTGTTGCTCGGACGCCACTCCGCGACCCCCGTCGCTCGGAGGAAGTTACTGTGCGACCCTCATCGCCCGCACTCCGTCGCGCCCATGCGCCGCTCCACAGATACAGTCGCGCCCCCCTGACGCTCTCTGTCACATTACAGTGCCCCCGGCACCTCACTCACTCCGCCGCGCCCTTGCGCCGCGCCGCTGATACAGCCGTGCCCCCCGGGCTCTCTATCGCTCTAACGGTGCCCTCGGCACCACTCACTTCACCAGGCCTGTGTGACACTGCCATGACTTGTACCTCGGCACCAGGTATGGTCTCGCAATAGTTGTCGCCACGCCCATGCGCCACAATCATGTTATATGCTTACGGGATGGGCTCACAACCTGAAAGCCATCGCCGTCTTCATTCCGGGGGGGCTTCGCTCCGTGCTCCGGCACGAGGACCCTTCGCAGCGGGATAGGCGACTCCTCCGGGACACTATCTCCGCCAGGGTGCCTGCATGACTGGCCTACGTGCTCTGGCACTGGCGGCTCGCGTCGGCACCCCTAAGGACTATGACCCCCGGGTCACTCCGAGATGGGAGCAGGTCTTCGGAAGGGCATCTTGCCTAGTCCACCTGGCAGCTGGGCGTCGGGTCTTCCCCACCGCTGCCAGGCCTATGGGATTCAGTAAGGGCTTGGACTGGAGGCTGGGGCAACGGGCTACTCTGACCATGCTACCGCGGCATGATCAGTCTCCTCAGACAGGCAGAGAAATGTCGCAAGGGCAGGGCAGCACGAACTTACGGACCCGCAGTCCCAATGGAGGATCAGTGCTTTGGCCCCCCTGGCGACGTGTCATTCTCAGGGGGTGACACATGTCAACTTATGACACATGCACATTTTTGCCTATAAATAGTGGACTTTAGAGCTTTTTCAAGGATCTTTCTCTCATTTTGGTCTTCTCACTTTCTCTCTCTAGAAAGACATTCTCTCTGGAATTCTAGTGAGAGAAACACATTTAGGCTCACGTCCACGAACCCTCGACGCTGCGCCCTTGTCACGGACAGTCGGCTGTCGCCCCTGTTCGTCGTCCCCCTACCTGCGCGGCTCTGCCAGCCCTCGCGACCTGTCTGGGGAGCCTTGCCCTCGGCCCTTACGCCGTCCTTGCTATCTCCCGCGTTGCCTACCTAGAAGCTGACACAGACTGTATCCTTTGTGGCACCTCCACGTAGCATCAAACCATTTTCAGCATCATCATTTTGGCGACTCCGCTGGGGAGGTGAGCATCGTATTGCAGTCTGCATATCTTCCAGACTCAGGCACCATGCATGTGCAGCGGAGGGCTACGAGGACTACCAACAGTGCAGTTCATTCCTTGCCTGACACACTCACGCAACCATGCCTCAGCAACGTATGGCTACCAGAACTACCCGTCACATCCTCTACCCAGCCATCCAAGAGGCCGTCATTTCCAGACTTGGAGAATATTCAAGCTAACATTGTTCTACTGGCACCACCCTTGGTGTTATGTCTCACTTCATTGGGGGCTACTCCCCTTGCCTACCCCAAGCAAGCTGACCTACCCCTTCTGCATGCCTCTCATTGTAGAGATTTGATACGTGGTGCACGGGATGGCTTGAGCCACGTTAATAAGTCTCAACTCCGTCAGCCGACATCCCCCTCAGGCCGTGCGACCTCGCGGGCATGCACGCAACACGTCTTGCCAACCCTCCCATGCCTCGGTCACTCAGTCGGTCGTCGATGCCGACCCACCGCCGAACTCCATACTCCGTCTTCAACACTTAGAAAAATTTCTTCAGTTTTCACGATCGGGTCATCACTAGCGGGGCTCGACACTTAGAAAAATTTCTTCATTTTTCGTGGTCGGGTCGTCACCCCCACGACTTCACTTGGCACCCTCCCCTCTCTTCAACACTTAGAAAAATTTCTTCATTTTTCGTGGTCGGGTCGTCACCCCCGCGACTTCGCTCGGCAACCTCCCCTCTCTTCGACACTTAGAAAAATTTCTTCATTTTTCGCGGTCGAGTCATCACCCCCGCGACTTCACTCGGCGCCCTCCCCTCTCTTCGACACTTAGAAAAATTTCTTTATTTTTCGCGGTCGGGTCATCACCCCCGCGACTTCGCTCGGCACCCTCCCCTCTCTTCGACACTTAGAAAAATTTCTTCATTTTTCGTGGTCGGGTCGTCACTCCCACGACTTCACTCGGCACCCTCCCCTCTCTTCAACACTTAGAAAAATTACTTCATTTTTCATGGTCGGGTCGTCACCCCCGCGACTTCGCTCGGCACCCTCCCCTCTCTTCGACACTTAGAAAAATTTCTTCATTTTTCGCAGTCGAGTCATCACCCCCGCGACTTCACTCATCACCCTTGTCACTCTTCAACACTTAGAAACATTTCTTCATTTTTCGCGGTCGGGTCATCACCCTCATTCTACACTTAGAAAAATTTTCACAAAAATTTTTCACCCTCCGGTGCTCTCTCCAACACTTAGAAAATTTTCCACGAAAATTTTCATCAATCCCCAACCTCCCTCTTTCTCTCCCTTTCTCCTCAAAATTATTTCTTCCTCCAAATTTTACATCCCCTCTCATGCTCCTTTTATAGCCTCCACAAAAAAACAAAAAAAAAAATTCGCATTGCAATTTTTTATTTCCAAAGTCAAAATCAAAAAGTAGCCCAGATAGGCAGAACCCGAACCGCGAGGGCCCCGACCCACTCTTGCCCCTGCCCGTTTCCCCTCTCTTTTTTTACTCAGCTTAAATGGGTCAACCCGCCCGCCCGTTGACCCGACCTGACCCAACCCTAATTTCCCTAATTTCCCTTCTCTTTCTCTCTTCTCTCCTAGCGCCGCACCTACCTCACGCCGTCGCCAACCGCTTGGCCTCCCTGCAGGGCCTGGCCACCGCCGGCATTTCCTTCTCTCGCGAGCTCCCTCCTCCCTAGCCCACACCCCGCCGACCTCCCCCCGGCAGCCCACGCTGCCGACGACGGCTTCTTCTTCTTCTTCTTCTTCTCCTTCTCCTTCTTCTTCTCCTTCTTCTTCTTCTTCTTCTGCTTTTTCTTCCTCTTCAGCCGCTCTCCCTGCCGACCACCCTGCTCCCCCACCCCCCACCCCACCGACCCCCCCGGCCCCTTGGCCGACCCCCCTCCCTCTCGGCCTCTCGGCCTCTCTCTCCCTCTTCCCCGCACCCGCAAGCCCCACGACACCATGGCAGGCCCTTGCTACCGCGACCCCACCACCGCGCCGACCCCCTGCTACCCCGACCCCCCTCACCCCACCGACCCCCCCTCGGTCTCTCTCCCCCTCTCCCCCGACCCTGTACGCCTGTCGACGGCACGGAAGCCCCGACCCTTCGCCATTTTCCTTCAACTCACCGGCCATTCTCACTACAAAGCAGCTGGCCGACCCCCTACCCTTGGTCGACCCCACCACCTTCGGCCACCCACTTGGCTTATGCCCACCAACCTTCGGAGGCCATAGACACTCACGTTGGTTTGGCCACCCTCACTCACGGCCACACCCTAGGCCACTCCTTTTTGGCCCTTGCCCACCGCTCGTAGCCCGGGCACTATCTCCGTGCCCCTCGTCTCCCGGGGGCTGCCTCCGTGCCCCTCCTCGCAGGGGGCTGTCTCCGCGACCCTCGTCGCTCGGGCACTGTCTCCGTGCCCCTCGTCTCCCGGGGGCTGCCCCGTCGCCCTCCTTCGTCACTCAAAGACGATATCAATAACTTTTCGGACAAACGACATCAACACCTTACTATGTGTTTATGCGTGCGGCGCCCGCTCGGGTTGCCCCTCCGTGCACGCCCCACGCAGGGGGCTATGTTCCCAACTTATTCTGGTTGCACTCAAGGGCCCACTAGCGGACCCACTTTGCGCGACCCCCCTCCCCCTTTTTTTGTTTTAGTTTCACTACTTTTTTTGGTTTGAAAAACACATTTTCACCATTTTCACAACGCTAACAAAAGCACCCACCATTTTCACAAGGCAACACCGCATTCAGCCTCCACATCCACAGCCACAACGCCACACCTTCGGCCCGTTGCCCATCGCCCGGGCGCCGTCTTTACAACACTAGTTGCCCATTGCCCGGGCGCCGTCTCCGTAACATTCGTTGCCAATCGCCCGGGGGATGTCTCCGCGACCCTTGTCGCTCGTCACCCGGGCACCGTCTCCGTGACCCCCGTCGCCAGTACCGTGCGAACCTTCCGCGTCGACCCCCGTCGCCAGCGCCGTGCACACCTTCCGCAACATTCGTTGCCCATCGCCCAGAGGCTATCTCCGCGACCCTCTCGCTCGTCACCCGGGCACCGTCTCCGCGACCCCCGTCGCCAGCGCCGTGCGCACCTTCCACAACACTTGTTGCCCATCGCCCAGGGGCTATCTCCGCGACCTTCATCGCTCGTCACCAGGGCGCCGTCTCCGTGACCCCCGTCGCCAGCGCCACGCCTTCCGCAACAATCGCGGCCTATCACCGAGGCACCGTCTCTGCAGCTCATTGCCAATCGCCTTGGGCTATCTCCGCGACCCACGTCACTCGTAGCCCGGGCACCGTCTCTGCGACCCACGTCACTCGTAGCCCGGGCACCGTCTCCGCGATCCACGTCCCCAGTGCCCTGCATACCTTCTACGCAGACCCCCGCCACCAGAGGCTGTCTCCGCGACCCTCTCACTCGTCACCCGGGCACCGTCTCGGCGACCCTCGTCGCCAGCGCCGTGCGCACCTTCCACAACACTTGTTGCCCATCGCCCAGGGGCTATCTCCGTGACCTTCATCGCTCGTCACCCGGGCGCCGTCTCCGCGACCCCCGTCGCCAGCGCCACGCCTTCCGTAACAATCGCGGCTTATCACCGAGGCGCCGTCTCTGCAGCTCGTTGCCAATCGCCTGGGGCTATCTCCGCGACCCACGTCACTCGTAGCCCGGGCACCGTTTCCACGACCCATGTCGCCAGTGCCCTGCATACCTTTTACGCCGACCCCCGCCACCAGAGGCTGTCTCCGCGACCCTCTCGCTAGTCACCCGGGCACCGTCTCCGCGACCCCCGTCGCCAGCGCCGTGCACACCTTCCACAACACTTGTTGCCCATCGCCCAGAGGCTATCTCCGTGACCTTCATAGCTCGTCACCCGGGCGCCGTCTCCGTTACCCCTGTCTCCGCGACCCCCGTCGCCAGCGCCACGCCTTCCGCAACAATCGCGGCCTATCACCGAGGTGCCGTCTCTGCAGCTCGTTGCCAATCGCCTGGGGCTATCTCCGCGACCCATGTCAATCGTAGCCCGGGCACCGTCTCCACGACCCACGTCGCCAGCGCCCTACATACCTTCTGCACGGACCCCCACCACCAGCGCCGTGCACACCTTTCGTAACTCTTGTCGCCCACGTCACTTACGTCCGCACGCTGGCTCTACAACTCTCATAACCCTCACACATTTGTTGCTTGTGTCCGTGCTCCCGTCACCCGCGCTCCTTCACGACTCTTGTCGCCCGCGTGCCATCTCCGCGACCTTCGTCGCCCGCGTCCGCGCAACAGCTCTGCGACTCTCATCGCAGGCCCTCTAACTCTGCAACTCTCGTCGCCTGCGCGCCACCTCTACGACCTTCGTCGCACGCATTCACATGACAGCTCCGCGACAGGTCCCGTCGCCCGCGTGCCATCTCCTCGATCCACGTCGCCTGTGCGACCTCATCGCGCTCTCTACAACGCGCGCTCAATGACAATGGTCACTTGATGCTCGTCACCGACCGTGCATAATTGCCATGACGACATCACTAAGTATTGCTCCGCAACAGTCGTCGCCTCGCCCTGGCGCCATGCTTATGATGCGTGCCCCAGGCACCAGGTATTGCTCCGCAACAGTGTCACTGCGCCCTGGCGCCATGCTTATGATGCGTGCCCCAGGCACCAGGTATTGCTCCGCGACAGTCGTCGCCGCGCCCTGGCGCCATGCTTATGATGCGGGCCCCAAGCACCAGGTATTGCTCCACGACGTTCGTCGCCGCGCCCGTGCGCCATTCTCATCATGCGTGCCCCCAACACCAACTTTAGCTTCGCGACCTTCGTCACCGCGCCCGTGCGCCATTCTTATCACATGTGCCCCGGCACAAAGTATTGCTTCGCGACATTCGTCACCGCACCACTTTCATGACAAAAGTATTGTCCCCGCGACAATAGTCGCCATGCCCATGCACCAGGACCATGTTACAAGCCTCTGGGCGTAACACCCGTTCACCACACCATGCGCCCCCGCCATGGGTGTGGAAGATCTTCGACCCACTCTCCAGAGTGTGCGGCATTCTGGGGGCTCCGCTCGTAGTGCTCCGGCACGAGGACCCCTCCCTACGGGACGGGCTGTGTGCCGCTGCCGGCTCAATCAAACTGTGGCATGGGCTAAGTACCATCACGGGCTAGCGCCATCGCCGGCTCAATCAAACTGCGGGACGAACATCGTGCCGTCACCGACTCAATCAAACTGCGGCATGGGCTGAGCGCCATCACGGGCTAGCGCCATCGCCGGCTCAATCAAACTGCTACACAGGCTTAGCGTCATCGCAGGCTCCATCACCAGGGACCCTGGCCCTCGCAGCAGGATGGGCTGTAACCACATCGTTTATGCGTGCGACGCCTTCTTGGGTTGCCCCTCCGCGCACGCCACACGCAGGGGGCTTATGTTCATACCCTATTCTGGTCACACCCCAGGACCCGCTAAGGGACCCACTTTGCACAACACATCACCCAGTCAGCGGTTAACTTTTCAACGCTCGAGCGCCGGTCAAAGCAACGCATGCTCAAGTCACGTGAACCTCTTGTGAAGCGACCTCGGTGTGCCTTCCACCTTGGGGGTCGGCCACCTCAAGGGGTCGGCCACCCCAAGGGGTCGGCCACTCTTGGGGGTCAGCCACCTACCTTGACGACCGACGACCGTCGGTCGCGACCGCGCTCCGCTGTAGTCGCGATGACCGTCGCTCTCGAGCGTGCTCCATCGCCGCAACGACCCTCGCTCGCTCATAGTCACGATGACCGTCGCTCGCGACCGCGCTCCGTCATAGTCGCGACGACCGTCGCTCGCGACCGGTCGCGACGACCATCGCTCTCGACCGCGCTCCGTCGTCTCGATGACCGTCACTTATGGCCGCTCTGTCGCCATGACGACCATCACTCACGGTCGCGCGCCATCCACTCAACGACCCCTGTTGCTCGGACTCCACTCCGCGACCCCCGTCGCTCGGAGGAAGTTACTCTGCGACCCTCATCGCCCGCACTCGGTCGCGCCCATGCGCTGCTCCACAGATACAGTTGCGCCCCCCTGGCACTCTATGTCACATTACAGTGCCCCCGGCACCTCACTCACTCCGCCGCGCCCTTGCGACGCGCCGCTGATACAGCCTTGGCCCCCCGGGCTCTCTGTCGCTCTAACGGTGCCCTCGGCACCACTCACTTCACCAGGCCTGTGTGACACTGCCATGACTTGTACCTTGGCACCAGGTATGGTCTCGCGACAGTTGTCGCCACGCCCATGCGCCACAATCATGTTATATGCTTACGGGATGGGCTCACAACCTGAAAGCCATCGCCGTCTTCATTCTGGGGGGCTTCGCTCCGTGCTCCGGCACGAGGACCCTTCGCAGCGGGATAGGCGACTCCTCCGGGACACTATCTCCGCCAGGGTGCCTGCGTGACTGGCCTACGTGCTCTGGCACTGGCGGCTCGCGTCGACACCCCTAAGTACTATGACCCCCGGGTCACTCTGAGATGGGAGCAGGTCTTCGGAAGGGCATCTTGCCTAGTCCACCTGGCAGCTAGGCATCGGGTCTTCCCCACCGCTGCCAGGCCTGTGGGATTCAGTAAGGGCTTGGACTGGAGGCTGGGGCAACGGGCTACTCTGACCATGCTACCGCGGCATGATCAGTCTCGTCAGACAGGCAGAGAGATGTCGCAAGGGCAGGGCAGCACGAACTTAGGGACCGGCAGTCCCAACGGAGGATCAGTGCTTTGGCCCCCTGGCAACGTGTCGTTCCCAGGGGGTGACACATGTCAACTTATGACACATGCACATTTTTGCCTATAAATAGTAGACTTTGGAACTTTTTCAAGGATCTTTCTCTCATTTTGGACTTCTCACTTTCTCTCTCTAGAAAGACATTCTCTCTGGAATTCTAGTGAGAGAAACACACTTAGACTCACGTCCACGAACCCTCGATGCTGCGCCCTCGTCACGGACCGTCGGCTGTTGGCCCTGTTCGTCGTCCCCCTGCCTGCGTGGCACTGCCAGCCCTCACGACCTGTCTGGGGAGCCTTGCCCTCGGCCCTTACGCCGTCCTTGCTGTCTCCCGCGTTGCCTACCTGGAAGCTGACACAGACTGCATCCTTTGTGGCACTTCCACGTAGCATCGAACCATTTTCAGCATCATCACACATGAATATACATTACTGCTTATTAGTAAAAGCAGTTGCGAATACAAATCCTTCAATAACCAATATTAGGAGCTTCTGAATTAGTACCACTGAAACGATCGCACTCCCCTGTCAGTCAAGCTACAAATGATGTGCTACTCCCAGGACGACATATTCCCACGAGTCTTGCTCCTTGAAAATTATACTGGTCAAAACTTATAATATTGTAAATCATTCTAGTCACGTGATGTGTAAGATTTATCTTAAAATGATGCAATCAACAAAGGTATGTGTAAAATTATCTGTCGCACATAAGTATTCCACCAAAAGATGAAAAAGATCTTTTTGACTAGAGATAATGTAGATACATCTTAGTTGGATGGAGCGGGCGCGGGCGGGGGGGGGGGGGAGTGGGGGGCAAAGTACCTAGACGAATCCGAGTTGGGAGCTGCTTTGTCAAATATTTATATCTTTGTGCAATTAATAATTTATATAATGTGCATTATATGCACAGAATATACTCAAACATATGAAGTCTCGTTCATATAATATCAGCATATCACAGTGTACCCAACTGCTCTATGTTTTTGTTCTGCCAAAAGTCAAATACTATACATGAAGTACTTGCACAAAGCTTTTCAACTGATAGACCAATCATATAAGAGTGTGGAGTGGCCACCCCAAAACCATGTATCCTTTGACAAGAGGACTACGAAAGACCTACTCGGCCACTCCCACGTGCTCTCTGCTTCCAGCCAAGTGACCAGCCCTAGTAATTATCGGAACCAAGAATAACTTAACTTTCTCTTAGCCTAATGGCTGCTCAGCTTTGTCTTCCTCTTTCTCTCTGCATAACCTAAAACTACATTAATGATGACCCATAACAAATATTGTGCCCGCCAGAGTGAAGAACACTAAGGCTTCGTTTGACAAAAAAAATTTTTTGGTTTTCAGTTTTTAAAGAGCAGTTTTTTAAAGAGCAGCTTAATTTTTTTTTTATATAAAAACAAGTGGGTGTTTGATAACCCCTTTTTTTTTTAGATTTTTTTTTTTGTGTTTGGTAACCCTTTTTATTTTGACTTTTTTTTTTTGGTGGTTTGCGGTGGCGGTGGTGGGGCGTAGCGGTGGTCGACGGTGGTGGTGGTGGTGGCCGACGGCCGGAGGTGGCTGCCGGCAGTCACCGGCGGTGGTGGCCGGCGGCCGGAGGTGGCTGCCGGCAGTCTCCGGCGGTGGTCGCCGGCGGCCGGAGGTGGCTGCCGGCAGTCACCGGCGGTGGTGGCCGGCGGCCGGAGGTGGCTGCCGGCCGTCTCCGGCGGTGGTCGCCGGCGGCCGGAGGTGGCTGCCGGCAGTCTCCGGCGGTGGTCGCCGGCGGCCGGAGATGGCTGCCGGCGGTCGCCGGCGGCGGGAGGTGGTTGTCGGCAGTCTCCGGCGGTGGTCGCCGGCGGCCGGAGGTGGCTGCCGGCGGCCGGCAGTCTCCGGCGGTGGTCGCCTGAGGTGGCTGCCGGCGGTGGGAGGGTGGTGGTGGTGGTCGAAAAAAAAAAACCAAAAGTGAAAAAAAAAACCAGTTTTTGGAGTTTTTTTTTTTACTCTGCAGTTTAAAAACTGATTTTTTAAATTGAAAAAAAATGGTTACCAAACGCTCTTTTTTTTTCAGTTTTTAAAACTGAAAAAAAAAAGAGGGAAATTTTTTTTGTCAAACGGGCCTAAGGCTACTTATGTTCAAGATCCCCACCCACCTGGAATCACAATCCTGACAGCTACCAAGTCAGGAACACAAATTCGCGAATCCCAGGGAGATTCGTGGCCTACCTGCGAGAATCCTTTAACTAAGAGATAGTGCTTTAAACATGTTCAAAATAATGAAAGATCTAGAAGCAAGGTAAAGTGCAGGTTTTGTATGTAAAACTTACCAAAGACAGTATTGACGGGGTTCATGCCCTCCTGATTCTTGGCAGCTTCCCCGATGAGACCCTCGGTGTCAGAGAAAGCTACAATGGATGGCGTCGTTCTGCTTCCCTGATCATTGGTAATGATTTCGACGTGGTCATCTTGCCACACTCCAACACACGAGTACGTTGTCCCAAGATCAATTCCAATCGTTCGACCTTCACCTCCTGTCATTTTCAAGCTGAATTTACATAACAAAAGGCAGAAAGAGTGAGAGACAATCAGGGAGGAAAAGACTCTTGATGCACCTAAGAGGATAGGGAAAATGTGCATAATAGGTTTGTTTTCTATGTATAAAATTTCCAGGTTATTCCTGAAAGTACTTCACATCAAATGATGTAGTTTTTGTAACTGCAGTATAACATCTATAAGAATGATTTTGCATGTTCCTTTTTTAAAGCACATATACGTTCATTCGACATAGCCCGAAAAGCTGACTTCTGGGTTAGAGGCCGATCGGCCTATTATCCTCTTTAAAAAAACTTAAATCCTAAACTATTATCCTCGGTCCCTAGGCCATTTCCGGAGAGCACCGCTCAAAGGTATGTCCTAATGCCAGTAAACACGTTGGAACATGTGACAAGCATCTCCAGAGAAGTGTAACTATAGTGAAAGCTGATCTTATCTATGATAGTCCAGTATGGTCTTGAAATTTTAAATTTTTATTTTTTAGAAATATGACTAAAGAATATAGGATAGGCTCATTACACCCTCCTTTATTTTGTTGCTTGAACCATCTAGTCATGATCTGCATTTGGACAGGCATATCAAACTATCCTGTATTTCAAGATCCCGAGATGTGAACAATTCATTGTCTAAGATTGGTATAAGAACTAGTATATACACAGAACACAAAAACAAAGTACTTACGGATAGAGGGAGAGAGATAGAGAAAGATTGAGATAAACCAAGAAAAAAAATGCATGATCTATAGGGTTAGACCAATCACATTAAAAAAAAAAAGAGATACATGAACCTTTATATCCTCTGCAAAAGTCTAATTGCCCCTTAAAATACCCCATCCAAACACACTTTCAGTTATTCTGAGCAATGACGTTATATAAGTGCATGAACGTCCCTCAAAAATTATTCAACCTCACCTCTCATCTCTATAATCCCAACATCTACACCCTTATCTACTTAAGATGAGCAAATAAATCCACCCTTCAGCTAGCTCCTGAAAAACAAATTGGGTATGAGCATGTCTTGAATTTAGTTGCATGGAACGTGGATAGGAGCAGGAGCAGGTGCAAGGTTTCGAAAACATGTTAGTTAAGTAATGGGTGGGGAGCGAATGCAAGGCTCAGAAGCGAGATCCCACACCAGGAGGTCTTTAGAACGCCATACGGCAAAGTAACACTACGTAATACAAAGAGCCTTGCCACTGGTGTTTTAATATGGGGTGAAAACATGTTGTTCCTGAATATGAAATTGAAACCATATTATGTAAGGCTCCTCAAAAACAATAAAATTACCATAATCATCTAAGCCTCCATCCCAAATTAATTGGGAATGCCATATCGATCCTCTTGATAGAATTTCCAAATAAAGTTTTGAAACTTTTTCCAATCCCATAAAAAAGATCCCATCAAGCCTCATATTAATTTTGAAAGAGAAAAATGGTGATACAGTCCTTGAACTATAGCCGTTTCTATAAATTAGTCCCTCAACTAATTTCTTCGCCGCTATGGTCCTTTATATTAAAACCGTTTTCCCTTCCTTCTAAATTTGGTCAACAGTGGCCTCCAGAGCAAGAGCACCAAGAGTCGTTTCTCAAGATGCGAAAGCTCCCTGAACTGTTAATGTGTTGCTGAACTAGTCCCTGAATTAAGTATTGTCCTCTTGGTCCTTTAACATTGCATTAATAGCAGCTTCGTCCTTTTCGTCACTTCAACCAGCTCTCGGATGTTGATGAACAAAGGTGATTTATGGCCCATCATTAAGTCGCCACCGCGACCATGGACTTTTAGTTAACCACCATTAACCTCATTACAACGTGGCTTTATCCTTACCATGCACCATCAACACCCCTTCCCCTGCCACAAACACAACAAACACCGTATACCACCTCTTCCTTCCGTAAAACCACCACATTCAATGTATACCCAAAATGTAAATTGAACAAACTAATAGAAAATCCTACATGACAACTACCCTCCCTTTAGAACTACCAACATCCATGCTATAATACACTCCCCACATAGCCACCACAATAGACATGAAGTGTGTGTGTGTGTGTCCGTGCACATGTTTGTTATTCTATGCGCGAGTCTCTGCATCTGTGTATGCACGCGCGTGCTTGTGTATGTGTTGTGTGAATGTATTTGTGCGCAGATCTGCTGAGTATATGTTGCGTGTTATTGAAAAAAGAAGATGAAGAAGAAGAAAAAGAAAAAGGGGGCAGGGGCCGGGAGGCGGGGAGTGGGGAAACCTTGGATTGCTCGCCGGTAGACCAGGCCCAAGATTGGGTGGGCATGTGTCTAAGAAAATTCTACCTAACAAACCCTTGGTAAATTCTAGCCGTGCCCACCAGACCCATACGGCGATGGGTCACCCAGCAGGAGTTTCATTTTGATTCTTACAACCTTAATCTGAAGGTACTAATTTATATGTATAGGACTTAGGATCCAAAAGATGGAGCGAAATTTGGATTTTTCATCACTACCCCGAAACTTGAAGAGTGATCAAAAGCATAAAGTTGGCTAATAATGCAATATTAAAGGATCAAAAGTACAAAAGTTAATTAAGTAACTAATTTAGTAACACTTTAATAGTTCATGAACTATAATGGAGCTTCTACCTATTAAGAGATAACTCTAGTGCACCTTTGTAGACGCCTCAAAAAACCAAATTTAGATGAAAATGGAAACACTAATTGATACGGCCAACAACTTTAAGATAAAGGACTATATCGGCGAAGAAAAGTAGTTGACAAAGCTACCCGTGATCTTTCAAACGAGGATGGTGACCTGACTGCGGATGATGTACGCAGCAGTTCTTCCACCCTTGTAAAGAGCAAATTTTATGTACATCGGAGCAAAATACTGGGTGCGCCGCCACTGCTCAGCCTCTCCAGTTGTTCAGTGACATGCAAAGGGAAATCGAAGAAAAGCCCCTAACTTGGTAACATTTGGCCCATTGAAATGGAACCCATAACAGAAATACAGCTTTTGACTGGTAGTAACCAACATACAAGAAGTGTAATTCGTGTAATAGCAATACCATCAGAGTAACTCAGCTCAGTCACTTGGCGAGAGTTGTCAAAGGGCCGGGCTTGGGCCGGCCCAGCCCAAGCCCGTCGGGCCTGCTGTGGGGCCGGGCCGGGGCCGGGCCAGTGGGGCTGCCAACCGGGCCGGGCCTGCCGAAGGCAAACCTAGGCCCAGTCCAGGCCCAGGCCCTAGGCCCAATAGCTAGGGCCGGGCCCGGGCTGGGCCCGGGCCCTTTTTTTTTTTTTTTCTTCTTCTTGTTATTCAATTTTAAATTTCATCTCTAGGCAATATTCACAATTTAACGAACCTAATCTTTATCCTTTTATTTCATTATAAGTAATATACATATATATGTATGTATGTATATACATATTTATTTGTTAGCCATTATATTTTTTATTATATGTTAAACATTTTCATACTCTTCTTGATGAGCTTTATTAATAAAATCTTAACACATAACAATTTATATAGAAAAATAATAAATGTATTCATAGGCCCTCCTCCTTTTATCCGGGCTTGGGACCGGCTGCTTGTAAACAAACAGGCGAAGTTACCTATTTTTTTATATATACGGAAAAATATATATCTTGCTTGTAAAAATTTATTTTATATATATGGAAAAAAAGTATATTTTGTGAAAAAATTTATTCTTAAAATTCTAACAATCAAAATAATAATGCATGTCTATCCAAAATATCAGCAATCAAAAATCAAGAAATCTGCAACGTCAACCAAAAGGATCAAAAGAGGAAAATAAAAACAAATTACCTAATCATCCAGAAGTACTTCAATATCCGAGTCACTGCTCTTCCTATCATCAATCGGTTTATCTTGCTCGCGGTATTTCGCATCAAGATAATCCTTCCAACATACACATAGCTCGAGCGACTCGGGGTTAAGACGACTCCTCCTGTCATCCAAAACCCTCCCGCTGGCTGAAAATGCCGACTCTGAAGCAACCGTGGAGGCTTGCACTGGCAGTACATCCCGTGCAATTTGGGATAAAGTTTTATACATGTTTTGATTTTGTTTCCAAAAATTTAACAAATTAAAATTAACCTGTTCTTGCCTTGATAAATCAGAATAATGATCAGTATTTGCATATACACCAATCTCATTAAAAGAGGAAAAAGTATACGAACCTGCCGAATTAGAAGTTCCTTCACCTGGTAGTTGTCTTGCTACTAGATGTTCAAAGCCCTGAAGGTATGGCGCATAATACCTCTCAACAGTGGATGATGATGTAGCTCGCCCGCGCACGTCAGCAGAATTACGATAGACGTTGAACAAGTCCTCAAACCTCTTGCTCACTTTTGCTGTGAATGCGGTTGTCTCCTCTGCTGTGTAGCACATTAATTTCGATATCTCTTGTATCGAGGCGTTCACGCCATGCAACTTTAACCTAGGATCTAAACAAGTAGCCACAGTAAAAATAGCAGGCAGCTTACTCCAATATTTATTAAATTTTTGATCCATCACTTTTACTATTTCCTTAAAGGGTCCTATATATCTCCATTTTGTTAACATTGTAGCCATCTTCAGAATTTCTATTACAGCGAGAGGAGAGGTGGGATAGTACGTACCAGACAATAAATTGGTAGACGTGTAGAATACCTCCAAAAATTCAGCTAGGTATGTGGCCATCTGCCATTCCTCTTGAGTTGGCAAGCCGGCTGGGAACTGGGTTAGTAGAAAATGCGTATAGACTTCTCGGTATGCCAGAATGTGTAAAAGCATGTGGTATGTAGAGTTCCACCTGTGGACCACATCTGTAACTGCTCTCCTGCGAGGCATATTATATTGAACACACAACGTTTTAAATTGTTGTGTTCTCGGACTCGAGCTATTAACATACGCTGTCATACCCCTCATTTTGAGAAGAATATCTCCTGCAGCAGCTAAACCATCTTGAACAATTAAATTAATAATGTGACAAACACAGCGAACATGAAATAATTCACCGTTAAGTACAGGTTGAAGCGTCTCCTTTAAAGCTGCAACAGCAACTTTATTATTAGAAGCATTATCAAAACTAACACTCATAATCTTATCCTTAATTTTAAATGTGGTGCATGCTTTTAATATAAGAATAGCAATGTTCATTCCATCGTGCGGATAAGGGAAGTGCTCGAAAGCGATGATTCTCTTGTGCATAACCCAATCTACATCAATCCAATGAGCGGTCACACAAGAATAACTAACAAAAGTATAAGGAGATTGCCAAATATCAGAAGTAAGACTAACTTTACCTTCAAATTTATCGAAATAATCGATAAGGCGTGCTTTAGCAGCATTGTACTGTCGGAGTGCATCGGATCTAGTTGTGTTTCTATGAACCTTTTTGTACAAAGGTTGAACGTATGTGTTCATATATCTAGAGTGCTTAGGATTATCGGCAAAAGAAAAGGCTTGTTCATCATGAATAACAAATTCAGCGAGACCGTCTCTTTGCTCTCGCTGATTATAAACAAATAACTTACCGTCAAAAGATAACTGCGTTTGGGTAGGTTCGACGTGGCCTTGTCGAGGTGCACACAGAGGGTAATGCCTGTTAAGATGTCCATTACCACTACCAGACGAAAATAATTTAGCGCAGTACTTACATCGAGCTTTTCGGATGCCGTCCACCGTAACTACATCGAAATGATTCCAACACTCGGCTTTCTTTTTTTTCCCCTTTTGGACTTCTGGCTCATTACCGGAGGCATTGCTCGGCCCTTCTTCATCATGACCAGGCATAGGGTTGAGATTATGCCACGGAGTAGTAGCTTCGCCAACCGAGCTGCGTCCTTGACTATAATGCGGGGGGTCTTCATCAGGCGTGTATTCAAAATCTGGAATGTTTTGATTGAACTCCCAATTGGCTTGGGTATCTATCATACAGCCTGTACTCATTCGTCCAGGAACGAATGGTTGTGTTGGTGCTTGGATTGGTGTTTGTGATGGCCGTGGCGCTGGCGCTTGTGCTGGTGGTGGTGCTTGCGATGATGATGATGTTTTTCGTGATGACGATGCACGCCTCATTTTCTTCAATAATCCAGCCATATTTCGAGCTAAACTTTGTAAGAGTAACTAAATACACAAGTATAAGAGTAGTAATAAGAAATAACAATTAAAAGAATGAACGAGTAACAAATATTAGAGAGTTAGTAATTAAAAAGAATTTAGCAAGACTAGTAATTAATAAACAAGAGTACTAATTAGTAAATACTAGTAGTAATTAGCAAGAGTAGTAATTGGAGAGGAAAATAGTAGCAAAGCTTGTAGAAATATAGAATGTTTAGGTAAGAGAGAGTAAGAAGATTGGTGTGAAAAATTAGAGAGAAATGGTGTGAATTTATAGATTTTAGAAACTTCACAAAAGACCAAAATACCCCTACAAACTATCCGTTTATAGTTGTTGGGGAGGGTAAGAGTGTAAAGGAGTTGAAAAATATAGGTTAGACTAAAATACCCCCCAAACTAGCCGTTATATTGCTGTTGGGGGGGTAAAAGTGGAATTTTGGAAAAGGGGTGGAAGAAAGGGGGGGAAAAACAAAAAAATTCAAACAAGTGGGGCCAAAACCGGGCCAGACCCGGGCCGCAGACCGGGCCAGCCCCGGGCCAGATCCGGGCCGCAGACCGGGCCAGACCCGGGCCGACTTCGGGCCGGGCCAAACCTGTTTCCGGGCCGGGCCGGGCCTGGCTTTTTCGCAGCAATTGACGGCCTGGTCCAGGCCCAGGCCCCAAGCCCGCTGTGCTGGGGCCGCTACTGTTCATCGCCGGGGCCGGGCCAGCCCGGGCCAGAACCGGGCTGGGTCGGGCCAGCCCGCGGGCCGCCCGACCCGTTTGACAACTCTAACTTGACCCATCGAAATGGAGCCCATAACAGAAATACAGCTTTTGACTGATAGTAGCCAACGTACAGGAAATGTAAGGCGTGTACAGCATTAGTCAATAGCAGTACCATGAGTGCTAATCAGAGTAACTCACCTCAGTCACTTGTATTGGGGATCAGCAAATCCTTTGAAGTCCAACCAGAATGACAGAAGTCCAACCTCACGGATATAAGTTAAGTTGTACATGTATCGTGTGCTGGAAGCTGGAGGGCAATTGTTAAACCGAGCGCTTACATCTTGAGACAGTTTCTTGGGACTGTACGTTTACGTTTTTCATTTTTTATTTTTGTAATGATGATAAAAAAGATGCTTTTTTCGTGTATGTTTACGTTTTTTCAGTTCCGTTTTGGATAAAATTTTCAAATAGTATCAAAAAAGCTGAAAATACCCAAATGGTGTTTTTACCTTTTTCCTTGAACTGTATTCTTCTTATCAGAATACCACGTCTTCTCCCTCGTATCTACCACCCTGTTTCAACAAACACTCACCAAACTAGACCACCCATTTTACTGGGTCTTCCTAGAAATGAAAATAGTGGGTCCATTAATGAATTAGTTCAGAAAAAGCTGGTGAAAACGAAAATGAAAATGATAAACGTACAGAAAATATTGAAAAAGTAGATACGGAAAAAAGTAAAAGTACACAATACGATTTTAGAACTGAATACTAAATTCTGAAAACCAAAAACAGAATATAGAATACAGAAAAAAAAATCTTATAAGCGTACAGGCCCTTGATTTCTCCCCGCCTTTTTAAGGATAACATCGTCATTTGCCAATCCACCCCCAGTTTTACATGGGCCGTACCTCCAAGAGGTGGAAGAAATGATAAGTGCCTTGATGAATATAATTTATAGTTATTAGTTTTAATCCACGTACTGGCCAGACATATAAAATTACAATTCTAATGATAGTGAAATAAATAAAAATAACTATTCAATGGATTGCACTATGATCTCAATTCGACCCGAATTTTCTCTTGTTATAAGCGGATAAGCGGATATGAAACTATTTCTTATAAATAATTTTATAGTAAATATTTTTCATGTTAACTACTTATTCCCCAGTGCAATGCATTGACAACTTTTGTAAAATTGCAGTATAGCGTAAAACATGTAAAATAGGAAGAAAAACAAAGTAGACTGGACAACAAAAACAATGTGTGCATGTGGAGATAAAATATAACTTCATTTTCGGTCATATTCAGTTTCTCTTCCCATTAAAGGAAACACTAGCTATTAGTTCTTTAGGTTCAAAATAATATCATTGTTTAGCCTCAGAGATAATAATTTTGAAAACTTTGTAGATGTTAGCAAAAATTATCAGCTAAAAGAAAATGAAGAATATAATTAATAAAACATGGATATTGTAGTAGTTTAGTATACATAAAACATGAAAAGATATATTTATTTTTAGCTACTAGGTAGTCCGAAACTTCCTCAAGCCACGGAATCCACTGGTGCAGGATTCCCTCGCTATGGAAAGAGAGTGATCTTCTTTCTTCACTTCAATTCACTTTACTTCTTTCTATTTTATTTTATGTCTTTCACTTTAATTTGTTCTTTATCCTTTACGCTTTTTCTTGCATCCTAAGTTAGTTCTGAAAGTCTCCCCTGAGCTCCAAAGACACTTTGAATGAGGATAAAGTTATGCTAGTATGGATCATGACTCGGACCAGTGAATAGATGTGTCGGTTCACTCCTTTACCTTTATCTTGGGAAATCGACGTCATCACTCGGACGAGTGGACTCTTCGTATTGCTTATCTTAGAAGTAACTAGTTTCCTTCCTCTGGAGAAAGGGACAATGCTAGGTTCTTATATATTCACCTGGAATAAAATTATTGTTGCTCTATTTGGAAATTGCTAAACCTACTACCTTTCTTCTTTTTTCATATCTGAACTAAGTAAATGGACATCAGAAAGTTTTTCATTTAAGTGACACAGATAAGGTGGTACAACTGGAACATGAGAACTAACAAGTTAGAGGATTGTCTTTCACCGTTGCATTGAAGTTCTTTTCTTCTTTTTCGTCTTAATTTTTTTTTTGAAAGGTGAGAAGGGAGCAGGGAGGAATCCAGGGACTGCTCGTGGAAGGAGTTTACTCGACTTCAAGTAATGTTCTTGATATCACAATGTTCTTTATAACCCCAAAGGAAAAATAAGCAGATGTAAACTGAATATTGAAAGGTATTTCAGCTTAATCACTGCTACGTCGACATTAAAGACAGAAAACTCAAAGCCTACAGTTCAAGTAGCTGAAAAGACCAACATCACCACCGTATTTCGATATTTGGACACAGGTATTACGCTATGCAAAATCAACAGCAACACTTGGGAATGCAGCCTATGAGCTTCATAAATTCGATATTTGGACCTGCACTAATATGACCATTGGCAGGCTCCATCCTTCATATTACTAGCCATGTCAGAGCTACTAGCACCCTAATACGCATTGGCTGTTATAGGGCTGCAAACTCCCTTGAGCTCCTTCATCTTTTCTTCGGACTCCTCGGCCTCGGCAAGCTGGTTCCGGTCTAGCCAATAAATGGTGTTAACCTCTGTGAGCGTTGAGTAGTTCTTCTCATCCATTAGTGTTCCTAATGTCGTACGCATAGTTTTCTAAGGCAATCTTCGCTTCAACTTTCTTTTTATTCTCTTCATCCTCGACCTTGTACGTCTCTGCCTCCCTTACCATCCTCGGACAACCTTTCTTTGTCATTAGTGATAGTGATTTTCTTCTCCTCGCCGGTGGGCAGGACCTCAGCGGATACATTCAAGATACCATTTGCATCCATCTCGAAGCATTCCTTGATCTTTTGAACACCCTTCGGGGCAGGAGGAAAGCTAGAGCATGTAAACTCACCCAACGAGCTGTTGGCTTTGGTTCTTGTTCTATGTCACCTTCGGTTCTAAGGTTTTTCTCCTTCTTGGTGGGTACCGGAGTGTTCCTTGGAATTAGTACATTCATAATTCCGCCTGTAACCTCAACACCAAGAGATAGGGGTGTGACGTCTAATACACCATCTTATGAACCCTCCCATCCATTACAGCAGCCAGAGCAGCAGCACCATATATAGGCTACGGCCAGTGGCGGAATTACATATGTACGAGGGGGGCTAATGCACCCCCTCAGATTTTCATTCGCGACTCTCTCTCTCTCTCTCGGCTCTCACTCAGTCACTCTCTCAGATTTTCACTCGCGACTCTCTCTCTCTCTCTCTCTCTCGGCTCCTCTCGGCTCTCACTCAGTCACTCTCTCAGCTCCCGTCGACAGTCGACCTCTCACCGTCTTAATGTCTCTCGGCCACGACACGCAGTCGCCTCACCTCACTGTCACCACTCACCGGTCACGGCGCCTCTCAGTCACCGCCCACCGGTCATCGGTCACTGTCTCAACTCTCACGAACGGTGGTCGAAGTTTATGCTCGAATCAAATCTCACTCACTTTTTCGTGCAACTACTAGTGTAAATTTAACATCAAACTGTGGCTCGTATCTAACTACTAATAGGCAAGAACTGCAAGCCTTGACAATTGGCAATATTAGTTTGAATCCTCGTACCGACATAACATTAAACTGTGGCTGGTGTCTAACGATTGCGGATGATCTACCCAGCAAATCTTCCACTCTTGGGAAGAGCAAATCTCATGTACATCGGAGCAAAATAATCGGTTCGCCACTCCTCGGCCGCTCTAATTGTTCAGTGCCATAAAAAAGGAAATCGAACAAAAGCCCTAACTTGGTTAACATTTGACCCATCGAAATGGAGCCCATAACAGAAATACAGCTTTTGACTGATAGTAGCCAACGTACAGGAAATGTAAGCCGTGTACAACATTAGTCAATAGCAGTACCATGAGTGCTAATCAGAGTAACTCACCTCAGTCACTTGTATTGCTTATCAGTAAACCCTTTGAAGTCCAACCAGAATGACAGAGAACCTCGCGGAAGCTGGAGAGCAATTGTTAAACCGTCCCTTGAGACAGTTTCTTGGCTTCTCCCCGCCTTTTTAAGGATAACATCGTCATTTGCCAATCCACCCTCCAAGAGGTGGAAGAAATGATAGGTGCCTTGATGAATATAATTTATAGTTATTAGTTTTAATCAACGTACCGGCAGGACATATAAAATTACAATTCTAATGACAGTGAAATAAATAAAATTAACTATTCAATGGGTTGCACTATGATCTCAATTCGACCCGAATTTTCTCTTGTTATAAGCGGATAGCGGATATGAAACTATTTATTATAAATAATTTTATAGTAAATAGTTTTCATGTTAACTACTTATTCCCCAGTGCAATACATTGGCAACTTTTGTAAAATTGCAGTATAGCGTAAAACATGTAAAATAGAAAGAAAAACAAAGTAGACCGAACAACAAAAACAATGCGTGCATGTGGAGATAAAATATAACATCATTTTCGGTCATATTCAGTTTCTCTTCCCATTAAAGGAAACACTAGTTATTAGTTCTTTAGGTTCAAAAGAATATCATTGTTTAGCCTCAGAGATAATAATTTTGAAAACTTTGTAGATGTTAGCAAAAATTATCAGTTGCTAAAAAAGTTAAGAACTTAAGATTAAGGATAGTAGCATATCGACCATACATGGAGTTTAGGATTGGTTCTTATTTATATCTAGTGAATTTCTCCTTCTTTGGAGCACTCTTTTGAGTTAGACATCACGCTTCAATACTATCGATAAACATAAAAGATTCAGACACCATCATTTGTAATTAAATCATGAGCGCTTCTTTACTTGTTTTTATAGGATAAAGTTATGTGGAATGTACATGTATCTTTCTCTCGGTGTATATCGTAAAGTATCAATTTCAAAAAATATTGGACTTAAAAGACACTAAAAGAAAATGAAAATTTTAATTAATAAAACATGGATATTGTAGTAGTTTAGTATACATAAAACATGGATACCGAAGGAAAAGGAGATATAAGAAAAAAGACACTAAAAGAAAATAAAAAATAATCAATAAAAAAATTAATCAATAAAACTTGTAGTTTAGTATACATAAAACATGGATTCCCTCGCTATGGAAAGAGAGTGATCTTCTTTCTTCACTTCACTTTACTTCTTTCTATTTTATTTTATGTCTTTCACTTTAATTTGTTCTTTATCCTTTACGCTTTTTCTTGCATCCTAAGTTAGTTCTGAAAGTCTCCCCTGAGCTCCAAAGACACTTTGAATGAGGATAAAGTTATGCTAGTATGGATCATGACTCGGACGAGTGAATAGGTGTGTCAGTTCACTCCTTTAACCTGGGAAATCAGCGTCATCACTCGGACGAGTGGACTGTACGTATTGCTTATCTTAGAAGTAACTAGTTTCCTTCTTATGGAGAAAGGGACAATGGTTATAATTCAGACATAACCATAATTACAGCAGGAGATCCTACTTCCTCTTAAGTAGGCCGTAACCCCAAGAGGGGGAAGAAATGCTAGACGCTTGATGAATATAATTCAGATGCCTTGAGGAATATAATTCACGGTTATTGGTTTCAATTCGATAAAGTTTCGGCATTCGTTGAGTAAGTTAATGACTTAATTCACTTACATTACTGTACATAATTAAAAGTGTGTGATAAGCGAGTTAACTATATTAGTTTGCTGTGTGTTCGATGCGAAATCTTTAATTACTGATCCCACTGAACTTGAATCTCATCGAAAATCACAATTTGTACAGTGGTTCAAAAGGCGTGTAAGTCTTTAACGAAATTATATTATGTGTTATATACAGTTCTGTGGCCAATTAGTATACTGATTTATCCTTAATTTTTACCGTCATCTACAATAGGTTCAGTCAATGGATAGACCAGTGGCCTCCTGCTTGAAATTACTAGCTGAAGGCCCTAACAAACAAGCATCCTGTCATGGAGGCTATATCATCAACGGGTTTAGGTTTAACGTAAAAGATGATGACCGAACAAAACAAACCCAAAACAGTGGAGTCTTGGTCAACGACGACTGTTATGCCGAGAATTGCATGGACTTTTACGGAGAGCTAGATGAGATTGTTGAGCTAACATATCTGGGTTCTCAAAACAGCCTGGTAATGTTCAAGTGTACGTGGTTCGATGTCACATGCAGTAGAGGAATCCGTGTTAGCTCTCAAGGGATTGTAGATGTCAATGTCAAGTCAAGACTTGCATCAGACGAGCCCTTTGTGTTTGCTAGTCAAGCTGTACAAGTCTTTTACGCGGAGGACGTTGCCACCAATCCAAAATCTCATTGGTATACAATTATCAAGTTCAAGAAATTCCCCGTGACATATGACAGTGAGCTAGACACCTTTCAAGCCGACCAACCACCAGTCTTGTTACCTGTTGAGGTCAACAATGAGGAGGACGATCTTCCTCTTCCAACAACATTTCATGTAGGAGAAAAAGTCGTAGATGATGACGCGGAAGACGTGAAAAGTGTTGGAGATGATGATGATTCTTAAACTGAAAAAGATTGACTTGTAATGTTGTAACATCACGGAAAAAATGTAGTAACATTCTAGAACTTGGTTCATATTGATGTGTTTTTGCACCTCCGTTCATATATATAGAGCCGATGATGATTTCTGCCAAATTATTATTTTTAATGTGTTAATGTCTTTGCAATTTATCTATACGAAGTTAGATATGGATAGGATACGGGCTATTCGTGGCCGGGTTGGACGCCGAGCTGCTTCCTCCCTGGTGGGTCCCACCTCGTCATTACCAACTGATGACGAGGCACAGAGTGCTCGCGTACAGCAGAAGGGACCCAGCCCCTGCCGTCGTCCTAGCCCAACGCAGATTCATCCCACACGCGTGTTGATTCTCCTTCTTTCGTGGGTTCTACCTCAGGTATAGTTGATAACGGTGTTTAGTACATTTTCGCTAGCCTTATATTTAAAGTATATTTGAACGGTATTAATGTCTGTGTTTTGTAGGATCTCGACGAGGCCGTGGCCCGACACGCGGGGTACGCATCGACCCCCAGCGTAAACAGAGAGTTACGCTCACCCAGGAGGGCCTGTAAGTAAAAAAAATCACATCATGCCTTATATTTAAAATTTTAGGGTGTTAATTTATATTTGAACTGTATTAATTTATTTATTTACTTCTTTGGCAGGATCCTGGAGAATCAGGCGAGGATGAAGATCGGCGTTCTTGTGAAGGGCCGATTCTTTGAGCCACGCCTGTACTGGAAGGACTGGGATGCCGCTGCGAGGGAGTCCCTATGGGAGGAGTGGCTGGTACGTTGAAGTATTTTTTTCTGCTATAGTATTTGTTTAATTAGATTTTTTTTCTAAATTAATTTGTGTTATTGAATGCCTTGCAGGAGGGGTTCACGTTTGACTCGCCTGATCAGCAGGGACTGGGGCGACAAGCCTTCTTTGCTTACATCGGCAAGAATTACTGCCGATGGCTCCACAACGCATGGGACCGGGAGAAGAAGATGTTGCCCGAGGGTGCCCCGATGACGGAGATGGAGACATATCCGCCACATGGGATATCTCCGACTGTATGGGGGAAGATGATAGATCGGTGGGCTGTGGATCCAGGTTGGGATGCCAAGAGTAAGAGCGGGGCCGAGAACAGACAGAACAGAGATCCGATGCACACGAGGGGGTCGGTGGCACACTACATCGTTCGACACATGAAAGCGGTCCAGAACCCTGATCTGGAGGAGGATGAGGTCACAGCTCTGACGTATAATCAGACGCACGTGCGGAAGAAGGACAAGGATGAGGCGCACCGGGCCGACGACTATGTTTTGGATATTGCCCGGCGGATCGATGTAAGTTAATTTGTTTAAGTTGTTAATTTTTTGTCTTTCTATCCTCAATGTGCGTTGCGTTAATTAATGTCATAACATATATTTAAATCACTATTTTTCCAGGCCTCATATGAACAGCTTAGGGGGTCCGAGCAGCAGTCCGGACAGCCATCAGCGTCCATCAGTACGGATGCGAGTACTGGGACGTTGAAGCGATGGCTGGATATGCTGGAAGTCGTCAATCGGCCGAAAGGCCACATACGCAGCCTGCCTAGCATGACTGCTCGTGCCGTGATAGGAGCGTCCTCACCCCCCACTGTCCCTCAAGAGACACCGGCTCCTCGGCATCTGTTAGATGAGGAGGAGATCCCGTGAATTGCTACGGTGGTGTTGAGGATGATCAAGGAGTAGGATCAGCAGAGTACCCCTGCTGGACATGCAGAGCCAGCCCCAGATTAGCAGGATCCAGATCCGGGACTCGGCAACCCCTGATGAGCCTCTTCTCATGCTCGGTCCCAGCTTTTCCCCCGCTCGGCTTGTACTCGATCTTCTCCCATCTCCTAACCGGCTGTATCCGGTTATGAGTTTTTGTAGAATAAATATTTTTTAAAGTTGATTATATATAGTTGTTTGTGTCTTGGGGATTATGAGTTGCTATTCAGGATTGAATTTTTTATTACAGGATTGGGTATTAGAAAAATAAAAAATATATTTTTAAAAAATGACTTTTAACGACGGATTAATTCCGTCGCTAAAAGTGTACCTAATTCTTATATTTTAGCGATGAAATATTCCGTCGCTAATTTGACAAAAATGATAATAAAATAAAATATGTAAAACAGAATTAGCGACGGAAACTTCGTCGCTAATTTATAAATAAATCCTTCGTAAAAAGTTCAATATTAGACGATGGATTTTAAAATTCTGTCGCAAAACTTTTAGCGACGGGCTTCTATACGAGGGACTTTTAGCGACGGTGTATCCGTCGCTAAAAGTTTTAGCGGCGGGTTTCACTCTTTTAGCGACGGATTTACCCGTCACTAAAAGCCTTATTTCTTGTAGTGCAAGTATTGTCCAACATTCTTTGCCGCGCTCATGCGCCACTTCTATGATACGTGCCCCGGCATCAGGTATTGTCTCCATGACGGCCGTCGCCTCGCCCGTGTGCCACTTTCATGACATGTGCCCACGGCACCAGATGTTGTCTCGCGACGGTTGTCATCGTGCCCGTGCGCCACAATCAATTTCTCATGCGGTTGTCATCGTGCCCGTGCGCCACAATCATTTTACAGGCCTCACCGCGCCATGTGCCCACGCCATGGACGTGGAACATGCTTCGACCCACTCTCCGGAGTGTGCAGCATTTCGAGGGGCTCCGCTCATAGTGCTCCGGCATGAGGACCCTTTGCAACGGGATAGGCTCATTTTCACAAAGCTATCGTCGTCTTCCTTCCGGGGGGCTCCGCTCATAGTGCTTCGGCACGAGGACCCTTCGCAGCGGGATAGGATCGTTACCACAAAGCTATCGCCGTCTTCATTCCGTGGGGCTCTGCTCGTAGTGCTCTAGCACGAGGACCCTTTGCAGGGGATAGGCTCGTTACCACAAAGCTATCGCCGTCACCATGACACTAGGCACTGAGCTGCGACCATGTCCACTCACGTTACCGGTGATCATCGGCGCCCCCAGGACGATGACCCCTGGGTCACTCCGGGACGGGAGTAGGTCTTTAGAGTGTATCGCGCCTAATCCGCCTGGCAGTTGGTCACAGGGGCAACCCTCACCACTGTCAGGTTCTATACGTGTCTCTTGATACACCTTGTGGGATTCAGTATGGGCTTGGACCGGTGGCTGGGGCAACAGGCTTACTCTGATCATGCTGTTGTGTGTGGTCAGTCTTTTTAGACAGGCAGAGCAACGCTGTGTGGGGCAAGGCAGTGCGAATTTGGGAACCGAGAGTCTAACGGAGAATTGGTATTTGTAGACCCCCTGGTGACGTGTCACTCCCGGGGATGACACGTGTCAGCTGATGACACAGGCACTAAGGGACCTTGGATTTTATTTTCAACAGAATTCTCTCATTTCACATTTTTACTTTCTCTCTCTAAATCCCACTCTCTTTGGAATTCTAGAGAGAAACACATTTGGACCTCTAACGCTGAACCCTGACTCGGACCTTAATTTAGATCGTCGACTGCCAGCCCTGTTCGTCTCCGCCTTATCTGCGTACCACTGCCAGCCCTCACGGCCTGTTTGGAGAGCCTTGTTATCTACCCTTACTCCCCCCTCACTGTCTCTTACATCATCACATTTGGCATCTGACTCGGACTGCATTCCTTGTAGCACCTCCACGTCGACTGCGAACTCACTTTTATTGGCATCATATAGTATATCGTTCTCAAACAAGACACGTTCTTCATCATCATAATATAATTCCGAATAACCTTTTCTTTGTCTAGAGCCCTGACTAAGATCTCCCCCCCCCCCCCCCCCCCCCCCTCCCTCCTTGACTTTTCACTAATTCCTAAATTCAGCGTGAAAATGCAAAGATATTGCCTTTACTCATTGTTTTCACCCTAGTCTGACTTATCAAACAAAACTTCGTTGATCTGTAATCACAACTTTAGTTCCATTTAGATGTTATGAGTTTACAATCTATCCTAGGATTTAGAAGAATTCAAAGGGTGAAACGTCCAGGTCCAAGATCCCAGCAAAGGGAATGTCTCCCTCAAAAGGGCTAGCTAAAATAACCTACGTACGTATGAACTTATGGCAGGGTACTTGGTGCAATGTTGAAGAATAAACACTTGAGAGTGATGCATTATGTTCGGAAAAGAAGGATATTCTTTGTGCTTACATTTCTTGGACTAATAGGTTGACTTCGGATGCAGGAACCAGTAATCGGGCAGATGTGGTTGAAAACAATGTTGTAAAACCCATTCATATCTCATCCGACTCGAAAGAGCAGAATGGTCTAGCAACAAACAATATGGGCGTGCCTTCTCGATCATCTAACCGGCATGGACAATATGGTCAAGCCTCAACGTCCTGAAACATTTATTGCTGGCGGGCCGGCTTATAACTGGTAATCATTTTAGCTTCTTCGGCACAGGGGCCTGCAAAACGTGGAAAAGTGATGGCTGTTGGTGACCATCCTTAATACTAGGTCTTTTACAAAGGTTGAAGTGCGCTTTTTCTCCTGCAAAATGCTATTGCAACTAGCTAGCAAGTCCAGCAGTGCCTTGTTTACACGTACAATAATAATTAAGACAGTAATCAAAGGGTTGTTCTTTTTCTTTTTTTGGACTGAAATCCTAGATTTGATGTCACCAAGGAAGTTACATCGACCAAGCATGCATTTGTCTGTGTATGTAACCTTTGGATTCAGGTTTTCTAGTCAATTTGACAAAAAAGTTTGCTCTCTTACTATTTGTTGTTGAAGAATGAAGTTGTATTTGTCTCGATCGATTGTGATGTGTCTCTTTGATACTATATAAGAAAGGATTCCTGAGGAACTGATCATCTACTTTGGTGCATCTGGTATAGAAATTTATTTGCAATAGTTTTTACTACATTTCACATTTTGTGCAATTTATTGGTGCAGACCATTCTGAATTAGACACTGTCAATCACTTGAACTCTGCAAGCTCATTGACTGAAATTCCACCAGATCACGAGAACGATTATCCAGAAACTAAGGTACCATTTCAAAACTAATTGGTTTCCAGTTTAAAAAAACGCGTTTGGCACACTTTTTTTTTATTTTTTTCCTTCAGTTTTTAAAACAGGACTGTTTTTTAAAATTCTCATTTTAGAGTTTTTAGTTTTAATTTTTGTTTTGAAACCACCACCATCACCCACCGCCTGTCGTCGCCATCGCAACCACCACCAAAGAAAAACTCAAAATAAAAACTGGATAATCAAACACCCAAAAGAAAAAACTTAAATTAAAATTAAACTGGTTTTTATTTTTAATTTTTTTGAAAACAGAAAATCAAAGCTGGAAGTAATTTCACGCATACCCTAAGTTTCCTGGAAAGACTACAATTAGTATAGGAGAACATTTAGAAGAAGCTGATACTACATATTCGCAAGACGGATTGAAGCTTTTTATAACCTCAAATGCGGGAACTTCTTTTGTTGAGAATTTGCACATAGGTCAAAAACTCAATGTGGCAATACAAAAGAATGGTGCAGGTATAGGTTTGACTTTGTCTAATTTACCAATGTTATTAGAGATGTTATTAGAGTCTTCAGTAGGTAACCACGTGATATCAAGGAAGTGGGTTCGTAATCAATGTGAAAGTGCCACAAGAAATGCAGTATGAGTCAAATGTTAAGTATGTTGATGTGGGACACAGTAAGGATGAAGTAAGAGCAAAGACAGACAGAGCCTGAGGAGTGGTAGTGCGGTGAGGGCCATGACATGGGGTGAATATACGACAACAGTCACAATCCAATACTTAAGTCCAGAGTCAAAGTCTCATATGTTTCTCTCTTTAGAATTCTAGAGTAAGAAAGCAAATGTGAGAATGAAAGTGTAACGCCCCGAACTTTCAGAGCGTTAATTTCAAAGGAATAAAGGCTAAAAACCTCATATTATCAAAAAGTTTCTCCAAGTTGTCATTCAGAGCATTTATCAATCAGTCTCCAAGATATGTCAATAAATGCCGTAGCGGCCTAAAACAGTTATATAACTTCAAATTATTCCAACACGGAGTTTTCAAAATAAAATCTAAATAAATTCAATTCATCTTTATTATTTCTAAAAATGCTAATACTAACTCTGATATTTTAACTACTAGCTCTCAATCACATGGCTAGCCCCGTTATCATGTCTCCTCTATTAGTCACCGGAAAGAAAAACAATAAGGGAGTGAGTCAAATGCCCAGCAAAGTTGCTCAACGGATAAACCAAAAAGGATACAAAATGTCTAAGAAAATGAAATTGCGGACATACAAAATTCTTTAATGGAACAATACATAAAAGAATTTCGAAATGCTAGAATATATTTTTGTACAGAGACAGACAGTAGAGAGCCGTTCAGAATAAAGTCACACATGCCATCACTGATGCATGGGACAAGATTCAGAAAATATGATCGCGATCTCTAACTCATCCCAGTGAGTTAGTCCACGTTTTACTCTACGTGTGTAAGTCAGAAATATAAAAGGCACATATACTGTGGCATGGCTCACCGAATAAGCTATACATATATCCAATGAATTAGGCAAGACATCAAAGGTCGCCCAAATGATGCAAACTTATAGTATGATACACTTAGTTGCCTAAGGCTCACGCTAAGTGTCATCATAAGTTAAACCGGAACGCTGAGCTACTTTCTAACCACACAATCCAACTCAATAAAAAGGCGTGGAATTCGACGAAACATATGCCAAAATCCTTCATGGTTGTACAACGCAGTAGGTTTGATTCATTGGTTGCTTCGACGCATTTGGGACCCTACTTATCCAGGCTTTTTCCTTTCCTTGTTAATGTTTGTAAGCGTTCTTTAAGTGCCCACATGGCTGACTTCACAATCGCACTCCCCTATTATTAGTATTATTATTACACAAACTTTAAAAAGAAATGGTTGTATGAGACACTTGTATGCAAACTTTAAAAAGAAATAGGGTGGTAAAGGGGTGAAGGACTATCTGTGGAATGCTGCCAGGGGGGAGGAACAGTTAATGATTTCAATTACTGGATTGGGAAGATAAGGAATTTAGATAAAGATGGAGAAATTATAAAGTATTTAGAACCATTACATCACAGTCAATGGTCAAGATCCCACTTCAATACCCATGCCAAGTGTGATTCACTTGTGAATAATCTAAGTGAGTCATTTAATGCATACATCATGGAAGCAAGGGACTTGCCAATTGTTAGCATACATGAGTGGATAAGAAAAAAATTTGATGAACAGATTGCAGATAAAGAAGAAAGGGATGGAGAAATGTGAGGGTGCAATTTGTCCTAATATTGTTAGGAAGTTGGAGTGTAATGTGGCAGAAGCTAGGAACTGTTTTGCAAGTTGGTCTTGTCAGCTGGAGTTTGAGGTGAAGCATTTCAATAAATCCAAGATTGTGAACTTAGCTGCAAGGACTTGTAATTGTAGGATGTGGGATCTCACTGGGATACCCTGCTGTCATGATGTGGCTGCCATATTTGTGAACAGAGAGAGGCCTAAAGCATATGTAGACAATTGCTATAGCAAGGAAGTTTATTTGGGAGCTTATAGCAGTATGATACATCCTATTCCAAGTGAGGATGCATGGGTGGTTACTGGTTTGGATGCTTTGGCTCCACCTAGCTACAGAAGACCACAAGGCAGGCCCAAAAACTTAGGAGAAGAGGTGATGATGATGAGCCCAGAGATCTTTCTACAGTAGGCAAAAACCATAAGTATGTCACATGTGCAAGATGATTGGAAAGGGGTCACAACAAAAGGTCATGCAAATGACCAGTCTATCCACAGTCCAGACTTATAAGAGAACCTCATCAGGTGTGGCCCAGTCCAATATTGTTTATCTTACTATTTTAACATGCTTTGGGCCAAATGAGACACTTGTGATTTGCTTAATGTGGGCCATATTTTCTTTTTCTTACAAGCCAATACAAGCAAAGGAAAAGAAAAGATAGTGGACAGTACCGTCAGTCTAGCCAAAAGGAAAAGGGTAATTTCTTAATTTCTTTTGCAATTTGGTACTGCAAAGCATGTGCTTTTTTGTTCTGCTGTTATGTTTAGGGGATGGAAAGTCTGCATAAGAAATCCTTGTGTTTTGCTCTGTTGTAAAAAGACACCCACTTCAGCTGTTTCTTAATAATTTGGATCATGTATTCATATGATTTTTTTTTGTGTAATGGTAACTCTTTAGGGAAGAAGACTTTCCAATCCATCAGTAACACATCCCACTCCTCCACAGCTAATTCCCCCACAGCCAACTCTTCCATCAAGGCAACATGCTGTCTCACAGCCTACTCTTACACTAATGCCACAACCAACTCCTCCACCTAGGCTACAACCAACACCTAGGCCACAGCTTATTTCACAGCCCACTCCTCCACATAGGCCACAACAAATTTCACAGCCCACTCCTCCACCTAGGCCACAACCAACACCAAGGCCACAACCAACTCCTCCACCAGGGCCAGCTGTTTCACAGTCAACTCCTCCAACAAGACCACAAACAACTGGTTCACAAGTACAGGTCAACTCCTCCAAAAATTGATTATGTTTTGGTGTTTGCAAAATGGTCTCTGAGAATAGATATGTTTTTCTATTGTGTTGCCATAGACAAGAGCTATCAGAAAAACTAGTACCTACCACAAAGCAAATAATCCAAAAATCAAAAGCTCTTGCCTTAACACAATGAAAAAACGAATACTGATAAGCAAGGTTCCAAGCATGCAAAAAACACGAGAGAACTAGTGTCCCCGACACTCTAGACTTTCCAAATGTACATTAAAAACCGACTATTTTTTAAGGTTATTTGAACAAAGTACATATACTCAACCATTTCATTGGTTGTCAATAATGAAAGGCGGAGAAGGTGGAATATATTATTCGTGTTGTATGCAGAGTAGCTGATTTTCTACATACCCCGAGTTAAAAAAGGATGAGAAGAGGAAGAAATATACAGCATAATTCCAGCGGAAACACAGAAGAACTTACACTTACAAGGCAACTTACAGATCTCTTTCAAAGCAATTAATAGTTCATTCATATACGGAACATGTCACCGATTTACTTGCACCCCAGTCACTCTATTATAGATCGACATTTTCTATAAGAAAATTTGGATCATAGAGCCTCTATGATCCAAATTTTCTTATAAAAATTTCGTTGACAATCATCAAGAACTAGAAACTTTTCTTAACTCTGCTGTTGCCCCTACTGTTATTTTACCTATTTTACTTCCGGTTTTGATCTGACCACTTATTAGCTGTATGCACTTTTTTATTTTGCAGGGTAATCTTAATATAAAGAAGTCTTAATAGCTATCATGCGCCAAGACTTCATGAAGCGTCTTGCTCGGGCACAATACAGCACCCCAACACTTCTGCTACACGTTTGCAGTTGACTCCTATAAACTGAGAAAATATTCGGTGATGTGATGGTCTAACGCCACCTCGTTAGAATACGTGGTGTTAAACTACCACTAACATCTTGCCAACTCAACAAAATAATCACATGTGGACAATAACAACAAATCCTGTTAGGTAACCATGATTAATGAAAAATTCAAATTCAAATTCAAATTTTCACCAAAATTTTAAAAATCACGCTCACCAATTTTCTGTCATTAATATATTTCCATTTCTTTTTCTCATTTCCTTTCTTCACCTTCCTTCTCTTTTCTCTTTCTCTTTCATACTGGATGCACCTGAACTGTAATGGTGAAAATGAAAGAGAAAAGAGAAAGGAAGATGAATGTGAGAAAAGGGAATAAGAAAGAGAATTGAAAGTAGATTGATGGCAGAAACTTGATGAGAGCGGGTTTTTCAAAACTTTAGTGAAAATTTGAATTTCAATATTTCACTAGCCACGATTATCTAAAGTTTAAATTTGCTATTATTGTCCTCAGGATCACTTTGTCTAGTTGGCAAAATGTTAGTGATAGTTTAATGCCACCTATATAGGTGACGTGGCGTTATACAACTATTGAATATTTTCTCAGACTGTGTTTTGTATGCTTGACGTTGCTTGTCATCGATGATCAAAATGGCGACGTGCATTTTGATGCTAAATTAACTTACAAAGGTATATCTACGTAAAATTGTGCTTAGGTTGACATTATCTTAACCGTATATTGCATGAAACTTTATGTATAAGCTCCATAAGGCGAAAGCCAGCATGCTACGTGGCATGGGAAGAGGCACAGCAAGTCTGCGTGCCCCCATATCATCTTGATTTAGATACAGCCATAGCGGCCACTTTGCCACAGAAGTAACCAAAGAACTCTGGTTACAACATAGTCCCACTTGTTCGGATAATCTTTCTGTACTTTATATTAGGAGATAAAAGTTTTACTAATTTCAACCGCTAATCTTTGCTTCAGAAGTCAAGGGATCTACTGACCTTCAGTTTCACAAATGAAACATGGTCCCTCATGATTTACAGATTTGACATTCATCAGCGTATGCAAGTGGCGCTTAGTATTCTGAAGATGATCAGTACAAACAATTCGACTTTGGTAGCTCCAAGAGCGGTGTCGACATTTCCATAATCGTTCATTCAAGAAAAGGAAAAAGAGACCGCAATTTAATCAATTTTTATAATTACCGATACTTGTGGGGTGAATGTTAAAATCTAGTCCATGTCGCCTACAAGCAAAACATTATCACTGGTATACATTCTGGACGTAGGTTTACGCTGGCCAGTGGCCAATCATCAACTATTACTAAAGTACGGAAAACTTACATGAGATTTCGCAATTTGGAGCAAAAAGAGGCATATGGAAGAGGCAAATGTAATAACTATAGGGGATGCAGATCTAACTTGCTTGATGCAGATCTGGTTGGTAATGTTTTAAATTCCTGAAGCAATATTAAGGCAATACTAAGTACAGCTTGACTAATTTCAAGGATCCCAGCCATATCCAATAATAGTGTGAGACAAACCTTCAAACAAGCAGTTGCATCTCGTTTAAATACAAAGAGTACGCAAACTATCGACAATACTACGAAAAAGATGCTTAATTTGCATCTTCAATTGACAATAAGGTCCACAATGAGGTGATCATGCTAATTATAAAAACTGAGAAATGAATACCTAGCATAATTTCCACAGAAACTGGAACACCTAAAAGCATCACCTTCCCCTAACCCCTCCTATCACCCCACCCCCACCGAAAAAAGAGGAAGCAAGATGGGCTATCCTCCCCTGTGAGTCGTGTGCCAATTTTAGTTTGTTCTGTTACTTTAAAACCAGCACTACTCATAAGCCGAT
Source organism: Escallonia herrerae (assembly GCA_033070095.1). Taxonomy (NCBI): domain Eukaryota; kingdom Viridiplantae; phylum Streptophyta; class Magnoliopsida; order Escalloniales; family Escalloniaceae; genus Escallonia; species Escallonia herrerae. Next base: position 207,318 of record JAVXUP010000866.1, read on the forward strand.
TAGTAAAATGCGTAACGATAGCAGTATAGACCTAAATCTACCTACTAAGCCAGCTCTTCAATTTTTAGCTTAAACAAATATGCTTCAGTAGCAACATGGACCAATAAGTTTTGATGGATTACCTACCTCGAGTAATTAACTGGAGACAGATTGATCCCCAACTGCAGATTCAATCGAATCAAGATAGAAGAAAGCCACTTAAAGACTATAAATAGAGTGTTCAGAGAGAAGCTAAAAAAAAGAGAAAAAAGTTGAAGAAGAAGAAGAAAGACGAGAGAAAATAGGTCAGTGGAGAGACAGGTAGGGTAACGAAAGGGGTGCGGTGGGGTTTGAGGGCATAGATGGCTTATGAAAAATCATCATGTAAAGCACACTGTCTGTAAGATGATTCAGGATGGGAAGATAACACAGAAACCAACAATAGGCACTTAGAAATACACATTTACAAATTCGTCTACAGTGTGTGTATATTTTAGTAAAATTTACAAGCAAGTACCTTTGTCACTGTCATAGTAGACGCAATTCTCTGATCTTTCTTGCCCATCTTTTGCACCCTTTTCTACGTCAACCAAATCATCAAACACAATGCCATTTTTACCAGCTTTAAGCTCGTCTCCGTCATCTGGGTGATGTTCAGGGACACCAAAAGCATCAACTCCGTTGCCAGGAGGTGGGGATCCCAACGAATCTCCATTGTTGTTATTATCATGGTGATCAGACTTGCCATTACCATTAGCATTAGTTAGGTGCCGTGGCCGCCTTTCTAACAAAGCCGTCTCTTCCAGTTCCTCTTCCCATTCTTGCTCCCATTTTTGCTCTGCAACTTCCATTATTACAGCACAGAGCTACAAGCAGCCTTCTTTCTTTCTGCCCAACAGGGAGCCGGGAGCCCCACGTTATATATGGTTCAACTAACTAATAATGAGGCTATCATTAATAAGTTAAGTCATGGGTTCATAGAAAGAAAGTCTAGGGTGGTAAACTGTAATAAGACCCCCTCAACTAAAATGAGTAAGTTCCTAAACTACAACTCGTGGCCAGTTAGTCGCTCCCCTGACTCTGTTGGGGGTGTGGGTTAACAAAACACGTAAAAAATCAAAATTTGCCGTTTGTTGACCCTCGTTTAGCGAACCCATTATCAAAAACTCTAAGTTAACATATGATGCCTTAAATTCTCTCTTTGATATCATTTAACACGTAACATACATTATTTGTTCACCAGGAGCAAAAGGAACACCCCTCTTACTAAATTTATTGGCCACCACGACCGAAGCCTCCACCGAAGGCTTCACCTTCGCTCCATAGCCGTTTCTTAGAACTCCACCATTTTCATTGAATTACTAACCTCGTCAACTATATCATCAAGTGTCAATGGCAAAAAGGGAACGATGGCATACATTTGGCTAGCGTACGATAACCCCCATTGCAACATTGTTGAATGGGGTCAGAAATGATTTACAGGTTTTTCTTGGGTTCATATATGTACATATGAAAAATCTCTATAGATTTGGAAACACAATTTTTTGGGTGACACTGGCATAAAGCCATAAAATACTTGACAAAAATTTAAGGAAATTGGGCAATTATGAAACCGTGAGATGGAAGTTGATAATTTAGAGAAAAGCTATCTATCCATAACACTTGCATGTTACCGACAGGAAGCTAGTTGACGTCTAGATTGAAAGAGTTGGTAATTGCTTTGGAAGACATTATCACCGAAAAATAGCATATAGTATTATGAGATTTTCTTCAGGTACGGGTTCTGAGGTGGATTTATATTATTTTTGGGTCCAAATGATCAAGAACAATTATATCTTAAAGGATGCATGTAAATGAAACATGACTATTTTCATCGGTTTTCTATCAGATTATTAACAAAAGATTACAGTAACTGGGTTTAACGACCCGAAAGTATACTCAACAAATTAAAAAGGCAAGAAATGGAATCAATACGAGTCGTTAGTTGAGGGAGTGTTTATGTATTTCACTCAATCATTTAAAGTAGTCAGAAGGGGCAGGGGGACAGCCTACACACGCTCTAGTTAGTTAAGACTTCATAGAGGAGCAATTAGTGGGATACGGACAAGAGATCTTTGCATCATCTACATTTTTTTTAGGACCATCTCTTTGCATATCAGTATAGAAGTTGGATGCAACGGAGGATTGTTCCAAGTGAGATTGGTGTATCGGAAGAGTTTAGACAGGGAGTAAATAATTTTATTCTCTTCGCTTTAAATCAACGAGACTTTGTGAATGACAACACGATTAAATATCCTTGCAATGATTGTCAGCTGTTAAGCTGAAAAACCCCCGACGATGTAACTTATGATCTCTTCCGTAGAGGTTTTATGAGTAACTATACGAATGGACTCAGCACGGGGAACCAATTCTAAAAGTGCCGACTGAGGTGGCCACCGAGGTCAGACAATATAGTCCTAGAGATCCAAGATTCTCAATATCAACATATGGTAATGGAAGCTGGGCCTAGTGGGATTAATTGGGATAACTTTTTAACGATGGTAATCCTAGTGTAGAAGAGCCAAACCCGAGTGCAAAGAACTTTTATAAATTGTTAAAAGACTCTGAAGAGCCAATATGGAAAGAAAGTACAAAGCACACCAAGTTATCTGCCATGACAAGGATGCTACACTTAAAGTCTGAGTATGGCCTAAGTGATAGAGGTTTTGATACTTTTTTTAAGCTTAATAAAGAAATGTTACCGGAGTATGAAAAGTTGACACGTATTATAGTGCTGAGAAAATGACGATGAAACTCGATTTTGGGGTACGAGAAGATAGATGCATGTAATAATAATTGTGTCTTATTCTGGAATGAGAACAATAACTTGAATGAATGTCCGGTTTGTGACCACGCAAGGTATAAACCAACTACTGGAAAGAAAAGAAAGATAGCGTGGAAGATACTGTGATAGTTTCCCAACACCAAGGCTTTAAAGGTTGTACTCTTCTAAAATAGTAGAATACATGAGATGTCATAGCAACGTCCGCAGCAAAGTTTCTGATTTATTGAAAAGCCCTGCCGAGGGAGAGGCATGAAAGGAATTTGATTGCAGACACATATCCTTTGCTACAGAGGTTCGAAATGTGCGACTTGACCTCGCTACTGATGGTTTTAATCCTTTTGGGCACTCTAGCACACCTTACTCTATGTGGCCTGTTATCGCTGTCCCATATAACCTTCCTTCAGACATGTGAATGAAAAAGCAATTCATGTTTTTATCATTACTCGTTCCTAGACCTACAAGCCTGGGTAGAAATATAGACGTGTACTTGTGGCCATTGATTGATGAGTTAAAAATTATATGGGAAGTTGGAGCCCCAGCATTTGATACATATTTTAAATAGAACTTCAACTTGATGGTAGCAATCATGTGGACTATCACTGACTTCCCTGCATATGGTACGTTATGTGGGTGGAGTACACATGGTAGGTTGACATATCCTTATTGTATGGAAGTAGTAAGGCTTTTACATAAAAGCACGGGGGGAAGGCTTTCTTTTGAGGGTGTCACAGACAATTCTTACCGCCTAATTATCCATTTCAAAAATAAAAACATAAGTTTGATAAAAATGTGGAGCATCATGTTGAAACATGTGACATATTGTCCAGGGATGAAGTGTATATATGCGTAAAGGACCTTGACATGGATGCGGTACTATTTGAAAAATGTGCTGCCAGTCTAAAACATCCTGCTTTTGAAAAAACACACTACTGGAAGAAAATGTGCATCTTTTAAGAGCTGCCTTATTGGCCGACCCTCCTTCTCCGCAACAATCTTGATGTTATGCATATTGAGAAAAATATTTTCAAAAATGTGTTCAATACAATCATGAATGTCAAGGGCAAAGATCACCTAAAAGCACGCAGAGATATACAGATGATGGGTATACAGCATAAATTGCATCCATGCATGATTAATGGTAAGATGGTTTTGTCCAAAGCAATAAATACATCGGATAAAAAGCAGATACAACAGATGTGCGAGTGGGTTAAACACTTGAAGCTGCCAGATGGCTATGCATCCAATAAATTATATTGTTGTAACCTTGCTGATTGTAAGTTTTATGGTTTAAAGAGTCACGATTGTCATGTATTCATGGAAAGATTTATACCAATTGTCTTTCGTGACCTCTTACCGAAGCCAGTAAATGAAGCATTGACTGAACTTAGTCATTTCTTCTGCGATTTTTTCTCAAAGGTGCTCAGAGAGAGTGATGTTAAGATTCTTGAGAAAAACATTATTGAGACAATGTGCAAGTTAGAGAAAATCTTTCTCCCATCATTCTTTAATTCGGTGGAGCATTTGACCATTCGCTTAGCATATGAGGCTAGAGTGGGCGGATCTGTAGAGTATTGGTGGATGTATCCATTTAAGAGGTGATGTCACTCATCCATATTTAAACTGTATTTCATACTTTCACACACGCGTTGTTTACTGAAAATGACTTATTTCTTACATAAGTATATGTTTGACCTTAAGAAAAAGGTGCGTAACAAAGCACGTGTTGAAGGTTCAATTGTTGAGGCTTACATCCTTAAGGAGCTTACCAACTTCTGCTCCCTTTACTTTGAGACTGATACTGATACAAAGATGAATCAGCTTAATAGCAATGACAATAGTGTCGACATAAAATTCGATGAGCATCTTTCCATATTCATGCATCTTGGTCGTGCACTTGGGCAAGGAGTGGTCGATATTTATCCGAGAAAGAGTATTTTTCCGCAACATTGTACGCTCTAATGAATTGCAATGAAGTTGCACCATTTATAGTGTAAGTAGTTGTGTATATATCTTCCTTCTCATAGTTCAAGAACATAATATAACGACGATGCTATATAAAATACTTTGAGTACAATGAGGAAGTGTTATTCGCAAACTCTGAGATATCAAATGGATAACCCTGGAATATCAGATGGATAACTTGAAAAAATGTGAAATAATGCGTTCCCTAAGTGGTTCTGAAAGCGCGTAAGTTCTAAAACCACCTCTCATTTCTAACATAGTAAGATGGTATATGCGATGTAATAACTTAATGCTTTGTACAAATTGTTTGTTGTTGTAGACCGCTCAGAATGGAGTTGATGCTCATCTCAAATTGCTTGTTGCTGGCCCTAGTAGATTATTTTTGTGTTGTAAAAGGTACATCGTCAACGGGTTTAGGTTTAACACGATAGAAGTTGACCTTAGTAAACAAACCCAAAATAGTGGATTTTAGTCAAAGGTGATTGTTATAATGATAGTAAGTGTGATTTTTATGGGCAGTTGGAGGAGGTTGTTGAACTAGATTATCATGGCAGCGGTAATAGACTGGTAATGTTCAAGTGCAGATGGTTTGACATTACAGCTGGTTTCTGAGTTAGTCGACATGAGATTGTAGACCTTAATATGAGGTTAAGGCTCAAATCATACAAACCATTTATATTTGCAGCTCACGCAATGCAGGTTCTCTATGCAAAGGGTATGACAAGGAAGGACCCAAATTAGCATATTGTTATCAAAACCAAAAGAGGCTTTGTTGATGATGATGTGTTCGTTAAGATGTATCAAGAGGATGATGCTCCTATAGTGACGGTGCTTTAGGAGGATAATGATCTTATTGATGAGTCTCTTTGCAATTTAGACCATGTTGGAGAAAAGGTCGATGCTGAAGTGCTCAGCGATGATGATGATGACGATTCTGAGGAAAAAGTTGAAGGGGACGAAGACGAGGATGAGGAAGACGTTCTGTTGTCTATTAGTGATAGTGATTGACTATGTAAAGTAAAAACATTTTTATCAATCTACTTTTGCATTTTTGGTGTTTATTATTTAAATTGAATTGTCTATTATTGATGGTGGTTGACTATTTAAATTGAGTTTTCTTTTGTATACTCGGCCGTACCACATTGTTATCAAATAACTTTTACACTAAGTCTTTTATTATTCAAGCGAACTACATTATTATCAATTATCTTTTTCACTTAAGTCTTTTGTAGATATGTCAAGATCCAGTCCACCCCGAGGTCGTAGAGGCGGCTGTAATAGACCTATTCTTGCAGAGTCAGCCCCCCTCCCTAGGATTGATGACGCGATTATTGATGAGCAATCGATGTCATCAGTAGCTTTAGGACATGATGAGACAATATTAGTTTCATGTTGAATTGCAACATATATTGCAAAATATATAACGTCGTTCTTTTCATCAATTGTAGCGTCTAGTGCATGTGTACCTAGAGGTATCACACGCGGGATACCTCTTCCAGCCACCCCGGAGCAAAGGATTACTATTCATGTCCTCAACAATTAGTCTATTTTCAAAGCTCACACTACAAGAAAAAAGGCTTTTAGCGACGGGAAAATCCGTCGCTAAAAGCGTAAAATCCGTCGCTAAATATTTTAGAGACGGATTTACCGTCGCTAAAAGTCCCTCGTATAAAAGCCCGTTACTAATAGTTTGGCGACGGAATTTTCAAATCCGTCGTGTAATATTTAAGTTTTTGCGACGGATTTATTTATTAATTAGCGACAGAATATCAGTCTCTAATTATATATTAAGTATTTTAATTTATTTGTTTTTGTTAAATTAGCGACGGAATAAATATTTTAGCTACAAAATATTTCGTCGCTAAATGTCTTATTTAGCGACGGAATAATCCGTCGCTAAACATGGATAGTAATAAAAAAAAACTTTTAGTGACGGCTATAATCCGTCGCCAAAAAGTCAAATTTTTTTTAAAATATAATTTTTTATTTTTCTAATGCCCAAACCTGTAATAAAAAAATCAACCCTCAACAAGAACGCGCAATAATCAATACACAAAGAAATATGTAAAATTAATCATAAAAAGACTCATTATGTACAAGCTGGGAACCGGATACAGCTGGTTAGGGGAGGGGAGAAGAGTACTAGCCGGGCGCGGGGGCCGGGGGGGACGGAAGCTGGGACCGGGCACGAGAAGAGGCTCATCAAGGGTTGCCGAGTCCCAGATCTGGATCTTGCTGATTCGAGGCTGGCTCAGCATGTCCAGCTGCGGTACCTTGCTGATCCTGCTCCCTGATCATCCTCAACACCACCGTAGCAATGCGCGCGATCTCCTCGTCGTCCAACGGATGCCGAGGAGCCGATGTCTGCGTAGGGGTAGTAGGGGGTGAGGAAGCCCCTATCACGGAACAAGCAGTCCGACTAGGCAGGCCGCGTATGCGGCCTTTCGGCCAATTGATGACCTCCGACGTATCCGGCCATCGCTTCAATGCCCCAGTACTTGCACCCATACTAGTGGACGTTGATGGTTGTCTGGACTGTTCCTCGGACCCCCTAAACTGTTCATACAAGGCCTGCAAAAAAACAGTGATATAAAGATATGTTAGGCCATTAATTAATGCAACAGACATTTAGGATAGAAAGACAAAAAATTAACAACTTAAACAAATTGACTCACATCAATCTGCCGGGCAATATCTGAAATATAGTCGCCCGCTCGGTGCGCCTCGTCCTTGTCCTTCATCCGCACGTGCGTCTTATTATACGTTAGAGCTACGACCTCATCTTCCTCCAGATCCGGGTGCTCGACCGCATTCTTGTGTCGGACGATGTCGTGTGGCACCGACCCCCCCGTGTGCGTCGGATCTTTCTTCTGTCTGTTCTCAGCCCTGCTCTTACTCTTGGCATCCCAACGTGGATCCACAGCCCACCGATCTATCATCGCCGTCCATACAGTCGGAGATATCCAATGTGGGGAATATCTCGTCATCTCCGTCATTGGGGCACCCTCGGGCAGCATCTTCTTCGCCCTGTCCCTTGCATCGTGGAGCCATCGGCGGTAATTTTTGCCGATGTAAGCAAAGAAGGCCTGCTGCCCCAGTGCCTACTACTCAGGCTAGTCAAACATGACCCCTCCTGTAAGGCATTCAATAACACAAATTAACTACAGAAAATGAACTCTAATTAAACAAATACTATCGCTGAAAAAAATACTTCACCGTACCAGCCACTCCTCCCATAGGGACTCCCTCGCAGTGACATCCCAGTCCTTCCAGTACAGGCGTGGCTCGAAGAATCGGCCCTTCACAAGAACGCTGATCTTCGTCCTCGCCTGATTCTCCAGGATCCTGCCAAAGAAGTAAATAAATTAATTAATACAGTTCAAATATAAATTAACACCAAAAAATTTTAAATATAAGGCATGATGTAATATTTTTTTACTTACAAGCCCTCCTGGGTGAGCGTAACTCTCTGTTTACGCTGGGGGTCGATGCGTACCCCGCGTGTCGGACCACGGCTTCGTCGAGATCCTACAAAACACCAACATTAATACAGTTCAAATATACTTTAAATATAAGGCTAGCGAAAATGTACTAAACACCGTTATCAACTATACCTGTGGTAGAATCCACAGAAGAAAGAGAATCAACGCACTTGTGGGATGAATCTGCGTCGGGTTATTAGGGCTAATTAGGCTTAATTGGATTATTAGGCTTAATTACGACTACTTAGGCGCGTAATCAGAGTTTAGTTAGGTTTTAGGGTTTAGGGTTTAATTAATCTAATCACGGGTCTACAAGAAATGAGTAATTAGGGCTAATTAGGGTTTAATTTGGACTGATTGGTGTTAATTAGGATCAATTTGGAGTAATTACAGCTTATTTAATTTTCATTGGGTTCTTAGGGTAAATTAAAACTAATTAGGCTCATTAGAGCTAATTAGGGTTAATTGGGTTCATTAGGGTTAATCGGGACTAATTATGGCTAATTATAGCCAATGCTGGAGCCACGATGAGATTCTAAGGGGTGCTAAAAATGTCACGTTAACCTAATTAACCTAAATTCAACAACCAACCACTCAACTAATTCACAGATATCTCAGTCCAATTGGGTCACATCCTCTGTTAACAATCTCAATTCTCAAATTCTCAATGCACAGTCAACAATCTCAATTTTCAATACCTCATATAGGGTGTCGGTATGGTGTCTGACATCTCCAGACACGTCTGAAGACATTGATTTATTTTTTAAATGCCGGACGCCGTATCCATCACCCCCTAAAGAGGTGCCGGACACCTCTTGAAGAGGTGTCCACAAGTATAAAGCCAAATTGTGACATTTCGGTGTCGGTGTCGATCGGACGCAGTGTCCGTGACCTACCAACACCTTGACACCTCATCGACACATCCAAAAACGTGTTGAACACCTCTGGAAAGGTGTCAGACACCTCTGGACACGTGTCCGACACCTACCAACACGTACCGACACCTCCAGACACGTCCAAAATCATTGATTTAGTTTTTAAATGCCGGACAACATGTCCATCACCCCTTCAAGAGGTGTCCACACATAAAAAGCAAAAATGTAACATTTTTCGATGTCGGCGTCGATCGGACGGGGTGTCCGTGACCTACCGACACCTCATCGACACATCCGGACAAGTGTTGAACATCTCTGGATACGTGTCCGACACCTCATATAGGGTGTTCGAAGACATTGATTTATTTTTTAATTGCCGGACAGTTGAACACGGTGCCGGACACCCATTGAAGAGGTGTGGGACACCCATTAAAAAGGTGCCGGACACCCATTGAAGAGGTGTTCACAAGTATAAAGCTAAAATATGCTGTTTCGGTGTTAGCGTCGATCGGACGCGGTGTCCGTGTCTGTGCTACCTAATGGGGATCTCAATCCAATTGGGTCCCATCCTCCGTCAACAATCTCAATTCTCAATTCTTAATGCAATAAAAATCACACATTCAAATATGGTTCAATTAGTTCAATTTAGGGGACGGTTGAATTGGGACATTCAATTTAGGGTTCAATTAGGGGGTTCAATAAGTTCAATTTAGGGTTCGGTCGGATTAGGGCATTCAATTTAGGATTCAATTAAGGGTTCAACTTAGGGTTCGGTTGGATTAGGGGGTTCAATTTAGGGTTCAATTGGGGGTTCAATTTAGGGTTCGGTTGGATTAGGGCATTCAAGTTATGGTTTTATTAGGGGTTCAATTAGTTTAATTTAGGGTTCGATTCGATTTGGGCATTCAATTTTAGGGTTTAATTACTTCAATTTAGAGTTCAATTAGGCCAGATGCTTCATAATCAACAAATTCAAAAGACAAAATAATGGCCAAACGTCCAAATTAACAACAACAACAACAACATCAGATTATACATGGCAGAGAAGACAAATTCGAATATGGCCAAATGCTTGATAATCAACTTTGAAAAATAAATAGCAAGATTAATTTAGGGCAATTGACATACAGATCTCGAGGTGGGTACGACGGTGACGGCGTTGGTGGTGCGTTGGCAGTGGTGGGCTTCGTCGCGCGGCGTAAGGCTTGGTGGCGCGGCGTCGGGTGGGGGACGGGGGTGTCGCCGGAGGTGGGTCGCCGTAGAGAGGGGTGAGAGAAGAATTTCGGAGAGAGAAATGGGGAGAGAGAAACAAACCCGATGTGGGTTTATATCTAGGATCTTTAGCGCGGAATAATACCGTCGCTAAAAATCCGTCAGTGAAGGTCTGACTTTTACCGACAAACTTTTTAGCGACGGTTTTATTCCATTGTTTAAATAATTTAAAAAACCTTCAAAAAATACTAATTTTCTAAAAAAAATTTGGAGATGATAACTCCGTCGCTAAAAGTCCGTCTGTAAATACTTTTACCGACGGTGGCTTCCGTCGGTAATAGTATTAAACGACGGATTTTTAATGACGGGATATTCCGTCGCTTAAAGACCTTTTTAGTGACCGAATACCTTCCGTCGCTAAAAATCCGTCGCAAAATACATATTTTCTTATGGTGTCAATTGCTATCATCTTTCAACGCACATATCTAGCATAATACTTTGTTATATTGAGATTGACGTATCTCTTGTGATTTCTTGTAATTAGCTTTGTTGAAGATTGTGTTAGGACCAAAATTGATCCTATTATCAAGGCTCACATCCCACGGCCTTATCCGACGTGGAAAGAACAAGACAAGAAACTTGTCTCGGGAAAGTTCTTGGTAAGGATTGTCTATTTTTCATTGCTTTATTTGTTTTTAGAAGTACATTATTGCTAAATTTTTCTTGCTAATCGTGTTTGAAATTGTGTTAGAATTATGTTCAGGAATACTTCAAAGTTGAATCTGACAGTGACCACGAAGTTGGAAGGCAGGCCTGGGAGTGGCATTGTTTAGAAAACTACAAGAAGTGGATGCTCAATGCAAGGAGGTCAGCGCTAGCTATGGCGGGTGTGACAGATATTTCTATGGCTAGGGACTACAACCCCGTACTTCTCACATGCCATGTGGGGGCAGCTGGTGGATCATTGGTGTACATCTGAATGGGCCAAGCTCAGTGAGTGAGGCAAGGATATGTCCAGTAGCGAGAAGAAAATGAAGCATAGTGCTGGATCACATCCATATGGTGTGCACAATCTGAAGCTGAGAGAAGACAACTAAAAAAAAAAGGCCCCCTAAGATGCTCCGAGGCTTTGAGGCCACAAAAAAAAAAAAGATGGGCAGTGGGTTTCTGAGAGCGCAGAACAATTTGCGGTGAGCACATAACTATTCTTTACTTTTGCATTCCTATTGTATCCTGATTGGTTGTGGTCACTTGCATTCCTCTAACATTTTCGTTGTTTTTTTATACAGAGTGCATATAGAGAAAAAGTTTAGGCCAACTCCCAGGCAAACGATAGCCAAGCGCTGGACGAGGTCTCTTTGTGGTCAGACTCTACAGGGGTCTTAAGAAGGTCGAATGCTCAACCACCCTTGTCAATCAGCATGTTCATTGCTAGGCAGACATCAATCATCAGGCGCGACCAGTTGTAGCAGTTCTCAGGTTGAAGTGACGAATAAAGAGCGCGTAGACAAACTTGTTGAAGAGAAAATTACGGTGATGATCCAACAAGGTTTTCTTATGCCCGGAGCCAGACATCAGGTAATACCAATTTTCTCAAGTAATTATGTTATGTGGTCATTTAATATGTGATCTTAATTTGTATATATTATGTTGAATCATTTGTATTGCTTCATGTAGAGCGGTATTGTGCCTAGTGCCAGTGATTCTCAAGGCGGTGAGGACATTGTTGGATCGAACGTGCCTTCAACAAGCGATGAAGAAGATGATTATGACGGGGTTTGTGTGGGTCTGCCGGCTAGTATGTTTTTGGGGTCTTATGTATTGATTGTATTTGTGTAGCTCATGAGCATATATTTGACTCATATTTCTAATTTTGGTTGAAGACTGTGTATGTACTTGAGAGTTGACATTTTTCTTCGTCACATTGAGGTGATTTTAATGCATATGTTTATAGTCTGATGATGTAAAGTTTAATGTGTATACTTTGCGATTGACGTATTGAAATGAATGCGAGACTTGTGTCTTATTGATGGTCCAGTCACCCCATCAGTGGGGTTAGCCTCGTCTCTGTTGTTGGCTTTTTTTTTTGTTTGATTATCAGAGAGACGATGACTCAGATCTCAATTAGGGAAAAGTCTAAGCCCCCACACCATACTCCTCTGGTTCCTCAGGGAATCTACCAAAGTTCCCTCTAGAAATGACTATATCAAGTATCCATGCACGCATGCTTGTTTTGTCGTATTCAATAAGCGAGCAAGCACCTGATTGCACGTATATCGATTATGATTTCTGATTGCTAGGTATATTTCTCCTGGAGCTCTCTCTCTATATATATATATATATATATATATATGTTTCACAACCTCTTTTAATGTTCCCGCTACTGTTTTAGGTCTTTGCGGTGTAAAATTAACAGCTGGCTTTGAGACCACAATAGTAACTCCAAAATATAGATGTCATCAAGGACTGTCTTTCCTTTGTAAATTTTCTCACCAAAAACATCTGTGCTCCAAAAAAAGATTCTTATTTCATGCATTTTCTTACCTTTTCTTCAGTTTGATTATGGGTATCCATGTTATCCAGCTTGTACAATCTCTTGATCCGGCCATATACATCCATGATGAGTAGTTGAGATGTTAAGCCACGATGTTGTTGTACTAGTCATGATTTGTACCTATCAATCCAAAACGGAAAGCACGCTTGAGTAGGTCAACCGACCCTAATTCAATTGGAACTTGTAATCAAAGAGATCTTACGCACGTATAACGCACGTATAAGCAACTTTAAACTACATGAGAAGAAGTCAAACAAAAAGGTAATCTGAATTCGTAAAAAAACTAAGAACAATCCTTTACTAGAAAAGCTTACTAGAGCTAACTGCTATCTCTGTAAGACAGTGCTAAAAGCAGCTTGGTTTTGTTACAAGTTTGATGTTTTGTTGTACAATGTACAAGTTTTTCCTTGTAACTGGTCGTAGATCATGGATGTAAACACAAATGGACCTAGAGATGTCAGACTTGGGAGTTAGCATTGATGATGTGCAAGTTCTTGATACATTTGTGAATGCATGGCATTCGTCTAGTAGAATTTGAACAAAATTCTATAGGGTTAACGATGGTTTTCTTGAACAATTTGAAGTTGCCTGAGAGTGTATGATGTGTTCTAACAAGATGTTTTAGATTTCTTGAATTATGAAACATGGATCTTGATAATGTTATTAATAGTTTTATGAATGTGTTCTATTCTTCGACTTTAGTCTTGGTTTTGCATAGGCCCTTGTTTATATAAATTGCAAAAAAAGGAAAATAGAAACCTATGGAGATGGCGGTCGCTCCACCATTAAAATCTTCTTATTCACATAATTAATAACATATTGAGGCAATCGATGCCAGCATAAGTCTATTTAGTTAAAAATTAATGATCCAAAAAAATCATGTAACTGCAGTCAGTATTGTTGCCAATAACCATTTAGTTGTTTTTCAAATTAGAAAATAGTTAGTTATGGTGGCATCTACGACCGCGGGCTTCGATAGCCACAGTCGGTGAAAGGAGATTAGAGGATGGATAAAGGGAGAGCAATACCAGTATATGACTTCCATGACATTAATTAAAATCTACAAATCTGCCGGAATGATCAATGTAGAGAAAAAAAAAAGTAAAAATGAAATACATAGTAAGAAAATATCATTTGACTTGTAATCTCTATGAATATCCAACGGATACAACTCATTCTTCAATTTTCATTATTAGTACTATAATAACAAAATGGAATCTCGTGCATGTACATTGCTTTTCTTGCTGTCATGTAAGTCTCAAGGTTACAAAGCGGCAAAAGGAACCCAAAAAAAAAAAAAACCCCGCTCCTAGAAGGCAAGAAAAAGACTGCATGGTTTTAATGGCTATAAAAAGACTTAAGAGTCAATTCCAAGAGATATATAAAAGTGAATGTGTTAGTAGAGACAGTTATACAAAGAGGATACGAGTCAGTGAAATGGAAGGCATATGTGTTGCTATGCAATATAGAAGTTCTCCATGGCAATAAATTAAAAAGAACGATTATATCCCTTATTGACATTTAATTCGTTAAGGGTAAAGAGGTCATTTGTCTAAAATTTACAACCTTAAGTCTTTTCTCTTTCTCCCCGAGCATTCACCACCATCCCCTAGACGTCAACACCATGATGTCAAACGTTGATAGCTCAACGACAGTCCCTAATGGTTGCCCCACCCACCTCTGCAGTATCGAACCATCGGCAAAATCTAATGAACCGTCAGTTTTCCCATTCAATCTTGCTTCCTTGCCACCACCTTTGTGCTCTGCTCATGATGGTGACGGTTGGGTAAGAAAGTGACAATTAAAGTTTGTAACACCTAAAAATGAAGTTACCTCTCTACACGTAATTAGGACTATATACGAACCGAGTTCGAACCAAACAGAGGTATGTTCAAACTTGTTTATTTAGTTTCAGACCATGTTCGTTTAATCTTCAAAATATTGTTTGAACTCATTCGTAGTTTGTTTCAAAACTCGTATTCGGCTTGAGTTCGTTCGTTAATCTATACGAACAGAACTTGAATTTGAAAACTCATATTCTCGTTCAAAATAATTATTTTCAAACCAGAACTACACCTTACTTGATCCAATTGTCTAACTATTTTAGGGTTTCCAAGCTTAGACTAACTTATACTATCATTAAGTTCTATGACTTTTGGGTTTTGAACATATAATAATTAAGTTATTATCCAAACGAGCTGTTCACGAATACATTCGCGAATACTTTAGAATGTTCCCGCTCGGCTCGTTTAATAAACGAGTTTTAATATTTTGTTCATGTTTGGTTCGTATATTATACAAATAAACATGAAAGAGTTCTTTGGGGAACGAACCACGAGCAGTTCATGAACAATTCGGTTCATTTACAGCCCTACCCGCAATGAACTAATTCATTTAGAATTGCTATGAGGGCATAAATTCTTTTTGGTTCGATGCCATAAAGAAGTTCTCTATGACATAGTAACATATTTATTTTTTTCCTCGTATAGAAAAACAATTAATACTCTACCACAAAAAAAAAAAAAGTGACCAGAAAAGGAAGTGTTCGTTGTTGGGGGCTTGGGGCTCCTTGTGGGAAAAAAAACGGATAAAGGTTAGATGAAAGGCTTAGGGTCAAAGAAGGAAGAATATGAGGCCTCATAAAAATGGAAAGAGTTTCATTAATTAGTTTATTATATCCTCTAAATATTTGAATTTGACCAGAAAATATTAGTTGAAAAAAATAATAGGGCATAAATGAAAGAAATGTTAAAAATGAAAATTGTTTATCTATACATTTGATTCCTTATAGATAACAAATGGCCAATGTAGAGGAATGCCGCCTAGAAGAGAGGAGCAAAACCGGTTGATTTCACATACAGTTATTTATATTAGACTAGCTCAGTAACCCGAGCCAAGCTCAGGTCTATTTTAAAAATAAAGTATACTATAAGGTTTTAAAAAGTGTATTGTTGTGTACCACATTGACAAAAAAATTAGCAGTATAAAAATATATTATTTGGCTACAAAGATTAATCTTAGTACCTAAATTAATCACGACTAACTTAAGTAAAATATGAAAAGATGAATTCACTTGCAGTGCTCCGAACTTTCGATTATTAAATAGCATTGTTTTTTTTATTTAACTGTATGCAATAATTATGAGATATTTTCATGTACATGTGTGTTTACAAGTAATTTTATTATACTGTAAGTTTAAGGACAAATAATAGATAGGGACCCAATGGAGCCGCTGGTTACTTGTTTTCTTTGAGCTTTTATTTGAGGTTGTCAAATAGTATTTCAAATGAATATTGGCTTAGCACCTTGAATAGTAGAATAATCATGCTGGTGCCGCATAAAGTTAAATAGCGAATACGATTGTAGTTTTAATTAAAATATGATGATACTATCAAGTATCCCTTTTGAATTGTAAATGTTACGCTGACTTAAATTTTCAACTTCATATGGTCTTTAAGATATTACATATATATGTTTATGAGGTTATTATAACAATTAAGTAAAAATTTAAAATAAATAAATTTAACTGAACGACCACATAATATCCAATATTTTGTGTATATTTTTTTCTTTAATTCTTGTAAGATGCTAGTAATAAGAATATTTAATTGATGAACATGCCGCTTCCTTATTTTAGAGTATTGAAATTATTTTTCACATTTTTTTATGACTATTATTTGTCCCCAAATTATACTTTCTATATCTATTAAATGCATCTAATGATATTTTTTTTCATAAATTACACTTATTTTAGCACACCATAATCTAACATTGATATAACAAATTATGTCAGGTTATACATATAATTATAATCAGCTTGTAAAGGGTAACAAATATCATTATATTAGGCTAATATTATAAAGCGAACGTTAATCAATTATTTGTTATTGAACTCGCACAATAGTCACCTGTCATACTTGTAATCAATTCCATCATAATCATATTTTAATTTTAATACTTAGAAGTTGTGTAAAGTTTACTATTTATTATTTTTAATGAAAAATTTAATAAGTATTACAGAAAAAATTATTGATCATAAGGGCTCTATATATAAACGAATTGGTAAATCATTAGTTTTGTAGAATTAGATGCATATTGCATCATAAAGATTTTAATGTTCCTAAAATAAAGTAAATAAGAATTATTTGATTATTTTTTTAATATATGTGATTTATTTTCAATTTTTCATAAATGTGATATAGCCACTTGTTGATCACGCGGTCATATATTTTTTTCTACTAAATCTCATATGTCATTTTTGTTTTCTAGATACATAATTTTTTATTTTTGTATGAGAGAGTTAGTTTTAAGGGTATAATTGTCATAATTAAATCCTAATAAGTTAATACATTTAGAGTTTTAGAATTAATTTTTACATTATATAAGCTTTCCTAATATAACCTTCATATAGTTTTTTCAAAAATAAAGAAACTTAAAAATAATAAAATTTGCATGCATTTAGAGACAC
The DNA here is from genome assembly GCA_033070095.1 of Escallonia herrerae. Taxonomy (NCBI): domain Eukaryota; kingdom Viridiplantae; phylum Streptophyta; class Magnoliopsida; order Escalloniales; family Escalloniaceae; genus Escallonia; species Escallonia herrerae. The sequence goes on from JAVXUP010000866.1 coordinate 224,674, forward strand.
TAACATGTTTATATTATAGAGCTTTAAATCCTTTTCAACTATCAAATTTACAAATAAGTTTTATCATTTCTGCAATTTTAATTAACAATAATTGTAAAGTTATAAAGTTATTTGTTGATAGTGTGGTCTCACCCATAAAATACAGTAAATTTTTTATTTTATGGAAATATTCTAAAAGCTATACATTATATTGATAAATCTTTACATCCATTATGGTAAGCATATACTAAAATAAAATAAATATGAATCAAGTGTTAAATTATTTTTCTTACCTCAATCTCAATAATATCATTTTTTCTCTCTCTTAATGTTATTGATATTATTTAGATATATGAATTTTATATTCATAAGAGAGAGTGGTTTCAAGGATACATGTAGTACTTAAAGTTAAGTCATAATATATTAGTTCATTAATTAGTTAGAGTTTTATGAAGCTCAAAATTAATTTTTTAATTATATAAAACTTATTGATATAAAAATTAATTTATCAAGAAACAAGGACCCCATTCAAGATAATATTTGAGACCATTAGAGACACTTATAACGTTTATAATTTTATTTCATTTTGAAAACATAACTTTATGACATATCATATTTTTGCATCTTAAAGTTCTCAAATGTTTTCAACTATAGTAATTAATAATAATTTGATTTGATTGCACCTTTTTTCTTCTATTTTATATGTGATTTCTTTTGAAAATCTTGTTTATACTTATACAGCTACTTTGTTGATCATGCGATCTTATCATCTATCCTATAATTTGATTAATGATTTTATATATTGCATAGATAATTTTTTTGTAATAATTATGTTATGTGTAAATACATATGCATTCAGTAAAATATAATAAATTTAAATTAACTGTAACAAAAATTTTTTGTTTTAAATATCCTATACAAGATTTCTTATCTTCGTATGAGAGATTTAGTTTTAAAAACATAATAGTCAAAATTAAATTTTAAAAAATTAGCATAATTGAGTTTTAGAAGCAAAATTAAACAAACTTAATAATAAGGATCACATTCAAAATAATATTTACATACCTTTAGATACATTTTCATGTTTAGTATATATGTTTAGTATATAGCTTTAAATCATTTTCAACTATCAGATTTATGAATAAGCTTAGCCATTATTGGAATTTTAATTAATGATAATTTTACGGTCATTTGCTGGTTGTGTGGTCTCACAAAAAAAAATTACTTCAAATTTTTATTCTGCCAAAAGATTCTAAATGCTATATATTATATTAATAAATTTTTACATCGACCATGGTAAGCATATACTTCGGTCAGCATATATTAAAATATAATAAATATGAATCAATTGTTAAACTATTTGTATTGTTTCAATCTCAATTGTAACATCATCTTCTTCTCTCTTCTAAGTTTAATATGTTATTTTCATGTTGTATATGTTTGAATTTTTATGTTCTTATTAGAGTGTGATTTCAAGGATATAATGGTTAAAATTAAGTCATAATAAGTTAGTTCATTGATTAGTTAAAATTTCACAATGCTTAGAATTAGTTTTTCAAATATATAAAGCTTATTGATATAAAAGTTAACTTACAAGAAATAAGGACCTTATTCAAGATAATATATGATGCCTTAAGAGACACTTATAATGTTGTAATTTTATTTTACATTGAAAATATAATCTGATGACATTTCATATTTCTGCATCTTAAAGGTTTGAAATGTTGTCAAATATTATAATTAAGAATAATTTGATTTAATTTCAAACTCTTCTTTTGTTATACGTAAGTGATTTATTTTTAAAATCTCATTTATGCTTACATAGCCACTTTTTTTTTTATCTTGCTGTCTAATCAAAACAAAAAAAAATTATCCTATAATTTGATTATTAATTTTATATGTCATATAAATGACTATGTTATGTGTCAATACATATACATTTAATCAATCATAATAAATTTAAATTAACTATAACATAATTTTTTTATTTTGAATCTCATATGTTATTTTTATTTCCTAAATACTTGCTTGTTTATCTTCTTATTTAAAAGTTAGTTTTAAGACATGATAATCAAATTCAAATCCTAAAAAATTAGTAAATCTAGAGTTTTAGAAGCAAAATTAAATAAACTTCAAAATATGGTTCACATCCAAAATATTATTTTCATACCTTTATATACACTAAAATGTTTGGTATATAAATTTAGATCTTGTTCAACTATCATATTTACCAATAAGTTTTACAATTATTGTGATTTGAATTAATAATTATTATACAGTCATTTGTTGGTTTTATGGTCTCAATTAAAAAAATAATGTCAATTTTTTTATTGTACCAAAAGGATTCTAAAGATGAATCAATTATTGTGTCAATCTCAATATTGTAACATCATTTGTTTCTTTTCTAAATTTAATATTTTATTTTCTTGTTTTAGATATATAAATTTGTATAATAATATCAAAAAAGTAGTTTTAAGGGTACAATAGTTAAAATAAGTCATTATAAGTTAGTTCATTCATTAATTAGATGTTCAGAATGTTTATAATTAGTTTTTCAACTATATAAGACTTACTAATATAAAAATTAACTTATCAATAAATAAGGACCTCATCCAAGATAATATTCATATTGGAGAGTAACTAACCATCAACGGAATTAACTTATGAAGAACAAAGACCTCGTCCTTATTTATTGATAAGTTATGAACATTTACACTAATATAATCACTAATATAAACACTCGTTCGATCATTTACACTAAAATAATACTATCTCAAACTCAACCAAATAATACCATCAATCTGCCAGAGCAACTTACCATCAACGAAATCATACTCTTATATGATTTCATAAGTAAAATACCAAATTGATATCCTACAAAATTTAAACAATTCTATTCACCAACGCAGAGGTTCTAATAAAAAAACATGGTAACTTAAATTCACTTGCTCGCTAGCCTCAAGTCCAGTTTCAAGAATTATAACACTGGTTACAACCTGCAGAAAGGAAGTCAAAGGAAAGTGAGCTTTTGAGAGCCCAGTAAGGTCGATCAAAGATTTAAAACAACATAATCATTCGGACAATTTTACATATAGAGTCAAACAAAACTTTTTAAGAGTAATTTCAAATAAAAAAACAGCATTTCGACAAAGACGAACAAAACAAACGATTTTTACATTCAAGTCCAATAACATCTTTTTGAGAGGTTTTACTTTCGATAAAATCACTACAATATGACATAAACATAGGGATGAGTATTTAACTCAATCCCTTAAATAATAGTCATTTGAAACACTTCGGGCATAATAAAGCATGAATGGATATTATTCAAAACATTTCAAGTGCAATAAAACATAAACAGGAAACATTGAACATGAGCAGTACAGAAGCAAAGTCACCCCGGCAGTGCTCGATCGCTTTACATATGCATATGTACACTGACTAGTCCATCTAGGTACTAGTTAAACCCATCCAACAGACCATCCTTATAATGCCAACAATACAGACCATCCTTATGGCTCCCAAATTACTAACTCATGTCAACATTGAAAAGTAATAAATAGAATTCAAAAATGCTTTACAATGAGCAACCAATAAACATATCAAATGAACAATGGATTTCTACAGAAAACAAACTCTAATTAAACAAATACTATCGCTGAAAAAAATATTTTACCGTACCAGCCACTCCTCCCATAGGGACTCCTTCGCAGCGACATCTCAGTCCTTCTAGTACAAGCGTGGCTCGAAGAATCGGCCCTTCACAAGAACGCCGATCTTCGTCCTCGCCTAATTCTCCAGGATCTTGCCAAAGAAGTAAATAAATAAATTAATACAGTTTAAATATAAATTAACACCCCAAAATTTTAAATATAAGGCATGATGTGATATTTTTTTTACTTACAGGTCCTCCTGGGTGAGCGTAATTCTCTGTTTACGCTGGGGGTCGATGCGTACCCCGCGTGTCGGACCACGGCCTCGTCGAGATCCTACAAAACACCAACATTAATACAGTTCAAAAATACTTTAAATATAAGGCTAGCAAAAATGTACTAAACACCGTTATCAACTATACCTGTGGTAGAACCCACAGAAGAAGGAGAATCAACGCGCGTGTGGGATGAATCTCCGTCGGGCTGGGGCTCGGGCTGGGGCTGGCCCTGGGGCTGGAGCTGGGGCCCCATCTGCTATACACGATCACTCTGTGCCTCATTATCAGTGGGCAATGACGAGGTGGGACCCACCGGGGAGGAAGCAGCTCAGCGTCCAACCCGGCCATGAATAGCCCGTATCCTATCCATATCTGACTTCGTATAGATAAATTATAAATAAATGAACACATTAAGAACAATAATTTGGCAGAAATCATCATCGGCACTATATATATATGAACGGAGGTGCAAAAACACATCAATATGAACCAAGTTCTAAAATGTGACTACATTTTTTCCCCGGCTTGTTACAACATTACAACTCAATCATTTTCAGTTTGAGAATCATCATCATCTTCATCATTTTCCTCGTCATCCTCTTCTTCGTGGGACTCGTCGTCCTCTTCATCTTCTAATTTATCCTCTTCATCAGTAGACTCGGTCACATTATCTCCAACACTTTTCACGTCTTCCACGTCATCATCTACGACTTATTCTCCTACATGAAGTGTTGTTGGAAGAGGAAGATCGTCCTCCTCGTTGTTGACCTCAACAGGGAACAAGACAGGTGGTTGGTCGGCTTGAAAGGAGTCTAGCTCACTGTCATATGTCAAGGGCAATTTCTTGGACTTAATAATTATATACCAATGAGATTTGGGATTGGCAACGTCTTTCGCGTAAAAGACTTGTACAGCTTGACTAGCAAACACAAAGGGCTCGTCTGATGCAAGTCTTGACTTGACATTGACATCTACAATCCCTTGAGAGCTAACACGGATTCCTCTACTGCATGTGACATCGAACCACGTACACTTGAACATTACCAGGAGGTTTTGGGAACCCAGATATGTTAGCTCAACAATCTCATCTAGCTCTCCATAAAAGTTCATGCAATTCTCGACATAACAGTCGCCATTGACCAATACTCCACTGTTTTGGGTTTGTTTTGTTCGGTCATCATCTTTTACATTAAACCTAAACCCGTTGATGATATAGCCTCCGTAAGAGGATATTTGTTTGTTAAGGCCTTCAGCTAGTAATTTCAAGTAGGAGGCCACTGGTCTATCCATTGACTGAACCTACTGTAGATGACGCTAAAAATTAAGGATAAATCAGTATACTAATTGGCCACAAAACTGTATATAACACATAATATCAATGATAACAATAGTGTTAATGAGGATTACCTTGGGCTAATTATAGCTAATTAGGGTTGATTAGAAGTAATTAAGGTTATTTTGAGCTAATAGCCGGGTTTTATTGTGTGGAGTCGTGTTGATTAGTCTTAATAGGGCTAATTAGGCATTAATTGGGTTATGTTAGGACTAATTAGTGTTAATGAGGACTACCTTGGACTAATTATAGCTAATTATGATTGATTAGGACTAATTAGGATTATTTTGAGCTAATTAGGGTTTAATTGTGCGGAGTAGTGTAGATTAGTTCAATTTGGGCTAATTAGGCTTAATTGGGTTATTAGGCTTAATTACGACTACTTAGGCGCGTAATCAGAGTTTAGTTAGGTTTTAGGGTTTAATTAATCTAATCACGGGTCTACAAGATATGAGTAATTAGGGCTAATTAGGGTTTAATTTGGATTGATTGGTGTTAATTAGGATCAATTTGGAGTAATTACAGCTGATTTAATTTTCATTGGGTTCTTAGGGTAAATTAAAACTAATTAGGCTCGTTATAGCTAATTAGGGTTAATTGGGTTCATTAGGGTTAATCGGGACTAGTAGGGCTAATTAGAGCTAGTGCTGGAGCCACGATGAGATTCTAAGGGGTGCTAAAAATATCGCGTTAACCTAATTAACCTAAATTCAACAACCAACCATTCAACTAATTCATAGATATCTCAATCTAATTGGGTCACATCCTCCGTTAACAATCTCAATTCTCAAATTCTCAATATACAGTCAACAATCTTAATTCCCAATACCTCATATAGGGTGTCAGTATGGTGTCCGACATCTCCGGACACGTCTGAAGACATTGATTTATTTTTTAAATGCTGGACGCCGTGTCCATCACCCCCTGAAGAGGTGTCGGACACCTCCTGAAGAGGTGTCCACAAGTATAAAGCCAAGTTGTGACATTTCAGTGTTGGTGTCAATCGAACGCGGTGTTCGTGACCTACCGACACCTCCCGACACCTCGACACCTCATTGACACATCCAGAAACGTGTCAAACACCTCTGAAAATGTGTCGGACACCTCCGGACACGTGTCAGACACCTACCAACACGTACCGACACCTCCGGACACGTCCAAAGTCATTGATTTATTTTTTAAATGCCGGACAACGTGTCCGTCACCCCTTCAAGAGGTGTCCACACATATAAAGCAAAAATGTAACATTTTTTGGTGTCGGTGTCGATCGGACGGGGTGTCCGTGACCTACCAACACCTCAACACCTCATTCACACATCCGGACACGTGTCGAACATCTCCGGACACGTGTCCGACACCTCATATAGGGTGTTCGAAGACATTGATTTATTTTTTAATTGCTGGACAATCGGACACGGTGCCGGACACCCATTGAAGAGGTGTCGGACACCCATTGAAGAGGTGTCCACAAGTATAAAGCTAAAATATGTTGTTTCGGTGTCAGTGTCGATCAGACACGGTGTCCATGTCTGTACTACCTAATGGGTATCTCAATCCAATTGGGTCTCATCCTCCGTCAACAATCTCAATTCTCAATTCTCAAATGCTCAATGCACTAAAAATCATACATTCAATCCAATTGGGTCCCATCCTCCGTCAACAATCTCAATATCTCAAATGCTCAATGCACAATTAACAATCTAAAATCATCAATTAACAACCTAAAATCATCAATTAATAATCTCATTTATTTCAAATGCACAGCTAATTACCTAAAATTGTCAATTAACAACCTAAAATCATCTATCAATTGGATTAGGGCATTCAATTTAGGGTTCAAGTTCAATTAAGGGTTCAAGTAGTTTAATTAGGGTTCGATTACATCAATTTAGGGTTCAATTATAGTCCAATTCAGTGGTCAGTTGAATTGGGGCATTCAATTAGGGGGTTCAATAAGTTCAATTTAGGGTTCGGTTGGATTAGGGCATTCAATTTAAGGTTCAATTAGGGGTTCACTTAGTTTAATTTATGGTTCAATTCAATTAAGGCATTCAATTGAGGGTTTAATTATGATTCAATTACTTCAATTAGGGGGTTCTATTAGTTCAATTTAGGGTTCGGTTGAATTGGGGCATTCAATTTAGGGTCAATTAGTTCAATTTAGGGTTCGATTGGATTAGGGCATTCAATTTAGGATTCAATTAAGAGTTCAATTTAGGGTTCGACCCTGGATTAGGGCATTCAATTTAGGGTTTAATTAGGGTTCAATTACTTCAATTTAGGGTTTAATTATGGTTCAATTAGTTCAATTTAGAGGACGGTTGAATTGGGACATTCAATTTAGGGTTCAATTAGGGGGTTCAATAAGTTCAATTTAGGGTTCGGTCGGATTAGGGCATTCAATTTAGGGTTCAGTTGGATTAGGGCATTCAATTTAGGGTTCGGTTGGATTAGGGCATTCAAATTAGGGTTCAATTAGTTTAATTTAGGGTTCGATTCGATTAGGGCATTCAAATTAGGGTTCAATTAGTTTAATTTAGGGTTCGATTCGATTAGGGCATTCAATTTAGAGTTTAATTAGGGTTCAATTACTTCAATTTAGGGTTCCATTAGGCCAAATGCTTCATAATCAACAAATTCAGAAGACAAAATAATGGCCAAACGTCCAAATTAACAACAACATCAGATTATACATGGCAGAGAAGACAAATTCGAATATGGCCAAATGCTTAATAATCAACTTTGAAAAATAAACAACAAGATTAATTTAGGACAATTGACATACAGATCTCGAGGTGGGTACGACGGCGGCGGCGTTGGTGGTGCATTGGCAGTGGTGGGCTTCGTCGCGCGGCACAAGTGGAGGGCTTTGTGGCACGGCGGTAGTGGAAGGCTTGGTGATGCGGCGTCGGGTGGGGGACGGGGGTGTCGCCGGAGGTGGGTCACCGGAGGTGAGAACGTCGGTGGGTGGGTGAGAGAAGAATTTTGGAGAGAGAAACGGGGAGAGAGAAACAAACCCGATGTGGGTTTATATCGAGAATCTTTAGCGACGAATAATACTGTCGCTAAAAATCCGTCGGTGAAGGTCTGACTTTTCCGACGGACTTTTTAGCGACGGTTTTCTTCCATCGTTTAAATAATTTAAAAACCTTCAGAAAATACTAATTTTCTAAAAAAAATTTGGCGACGATAACTCCATCGCTAAAAAGTCGGCCATTAAAAGTCCGTCTGCAAATACTTTTACTGACGGTGGCTTTCGTCGGTAATAGTATTAAACGACGGATTTTTAACGATGGGATATTCCGTCACTTAAAGCCTTTCTAGAGACGGAATATCTTCCGTCGCTAAAAATCCGTCGCAAAATACATATTTTCTTGTGGTGATGATCGATAAATATGCTTAGTATCATTTTTGTTGACACCATAACCAGCAATTCTTAAAAATCCTTTCTAGAGTCACTAAATTAGTGCCACTAAAGTTATAAGATGATCATAGAGTGTCTCTCAATGAGAGGTTGTAGGCACCGTCCTGTCACCTGAGTAGCTGGCAAAAATTTCTTAGATAACCATCATTTTAAAAGATAGAATTAACCTTATAAAAGAATAGCCTAGCATTAGTGACAATCCCTGTGTTTGATTATTTCACTTTAAGATTAGGTTCAACAATTTTTGGACGTGCGTTTTGATCTGTTTTATAAGATTTTCTAAAGCAATCAATTTGAAAATATGCTATATTTGATTCTTGGTTTTGGCATTCATAAGAGTATATGATTTCTACTTTAGACTTTGACGTTATTATATTAAAATTAATTTGTGAAGTAAACTGCAATTTTGACATTTCCAAGGATTCTAAAAATGAAGTCATATTTATTTCTTATATTACTTATATGAAAAATACTAAGTTTTAATATTTAATTTTGATACATTGTATTTTAAAATGTGAGATTTCGTAATGTGGGATTTTATTATGCTATTTTAAAATATTTTTAAGGTATTAATAGTCAAAATTACGGTCTAATAGGTAAGCATATTCATTAGGTAGTGTTTTAAAAACTTTAAAAGTTAGTTTCCCAGTTTTAAAAGGTTCACAAAAATTAGGCCAATAATATCTACAATTTTTTTAATAATAAATTATAATAAATAGTTAACAAGTTGGCGTGAAAAAAATATTGACCAATGTATATAAAATGACGTGTCGCACAAGTAAGAGGCTAAAAAAAAGGACACTAAAAAAAGATAATGTATTTGAAAGTTCAATGCGATTAATTAAAATTTTAGAATTGGTTTCCTAGTTTTAAAAGGTTTACAACAATTGGGGCAATAATGTTCACAAATATTTTAATAATAAATCATAGAAAAGATTTAATAAGTTGTGTAAAAAAAAGAAAATGAAATAACAAATATGATGATGTGTCAGTTAGAGGTAAATAAGTAAAAGAATACTCAAAAAAGATTATGTGTTTCAAATTATTAATGTGATGTAATTAGAATTAATTGATGAAGAAAAATCTCATATTGGTATTTTTAAATAACTTATTTTCTTTTTGCATATTGTTTCTGTACAAGGAAAATAAAGCTTTTAATTTGTGACCTACCAATTTTTTTTTTTTTTACTTTCATAAGTGACTTATATTTTCTTTATGTTTAGATGCTTATATTAATTTAAAATACTTTTGGGGTGTTAATAGTCAAAAATCAAGTTCTAATATGTTGATCCATTGATTAGGTAGAGTTTAGAAGATGTAGACTTGATCTTTTACTATTATATGGTGAAGTAAATTTATGGTAATAATACCTCCGAATTTATAATAAAGAGTCATTATGCATGTGTGACTATAATTAATGAGGTAAAAGAGGAATAAAACACCAAAGCAAACATTATGACATTTAATTCATATTTTTTTTATGTTTGAGTGTTTATTTTTTTAAGTGTTTTTGAGGTGTTATTTAAAGTGTTTTTGAGGTGTTATAGTCAAAATTAAGTCCTAATATGTTGATACATTCATTAAGTAGAGTTTTAGAAGGTGTGGAATTGATTTTTTTACTCTTATAAGGTTAACTAAATTTATGGTAATAATACCTCTAAATTTTTTAATAATAAGTTATAATAAAGAGTCATCATGCATGTGAGACTTTAATAAGTAGATGTAAAAGAAGAAAAAAATACCAAAACAAACATGATGTCGTGTTACAAAATTAATCAAAGATGACGTGTCGCAAAATCAAAAGGGATAAAAAAAGAAAGAACACCAAAAAAAGTTTATATGTCGCCTCCATACCTCATAACACTTCGTCTATTATATATTTACTAGTTTCGTAACCGGGCAAGGCCCGGGTGAGTTCTATTTAAACTTTATGAGTATGTTTGAGTCTTAACATATTTTTGTAAAGTTAAGGTTGGGTATTTAAGCATCATGTCGATGATTTTGAAAATTATGATTTATTCGTATTCGCTTGAATTGAATCATCAAATTCAAAACATATTGCGTTCATGCATTTTACATATAAGAAGTATCATAATCAAGAGAAATTCAATGAAAGCATAATCCCGAAATTGTTTCATAATAGTAAAGCATATTATAGTGCTTAAAAATTAGTAAGATTTAAAAGTTCAAAGTAAAGTATTCAAAAAGTGAAGCATACAATGAGTAATTAATTATTTTACATCAAATTAGAATGTTACTTTGTTCTTTAATATTTTAGGTACTAATTTTATTTTTGAACAAAAAAGTTGAATTTCAAGAATTTATACACAAAATTATATTTACACTATTCATTTTTCTTATCATATCCATATAATTGCGAGACATTTTTATTAGTTTTTCATGTTATGTGACATATCATTGATCAACAGTTTTATTTTATAAAAATTACTGATAGAACTCCTTAGCATATATTAAATTAGACATCTATTACAGTCCTCTACAGTGAAATTTAAATTTTATAAAAGAAAGTACAAGACACATTTTTTTTTTGTGAATTATTGTCTACATTGAATAATCCTACTCAAAGACACACCGTGAAAACCTTAGAGCAAAAATAGAAGTAAGTGGAGTTATTTTGCTTCCTTTCAAACAACTAAACTTTGAAAAGAGAAACTATAGTGTTATAGTGGCAATATTTTTATTCTAATTGCTTTACTTCATGGTCATATTTGGCGATTTTACCACCATCCATTTAATTTTGAATATTTTTTAAGATAATGAATTTGAAAAATACATGTGCATTATACAGTTAATTATTGTCTGAAGGATCATAAAATTTTCATATCAATTTACAAAACCTATTTTTATGTTTGAGGCTAAATAATTATTTAGCGGTGGATATTTGTGTAGTTGTCTAGACTGTGATAGATGGGATGTGATTGTGTATGGTTATAAAATTCTTATACTTCATCTTTGATTTGTAGATTGTTCATTAAGTTCTAAGCTTCTAGTATATTAAAGTGATTATAGAAGTTTGTGACGTTAGAATATCACATATTTAACATTATTTTTTGTAGATTACCCTATATACACACATGAATTAAAACTCAGTTGCAGTTATTTGTATTGGAAAAGAAAAATCTTAAAAAAGGTACACGAACTATACAATTAGTGATTTGTTATGTAGACATTATTAGGCAACTAAAAATAGATATTGGAACTAAAATGGAAGCACATAGAGTAATTTTAATTCATTTCAAATAAAGAATTATTTTTACCTATCGCCCATGAAAATCCCTACAACCCTCTATACGAAACAATTAATGATCAATAAATATGCTTAGTGTCATTTTTGTTGACACCAAAAGGGACAATTTTTAAAAGTACATTTTAAAAGTCACTAAGTAAGTGCCACTCAAAGTATACAACGACCATTGAGTTTTACTGTATGGGAGCTTGTAGGCATCTTTCTATAACCTAGGTAGCAGCCATTTCAGAAGATAGAATTGAACTTATAAAAGAAATAGCTTAACATTACGGTGACAATCACCGTATTTAATTGTTTCACTTCAAGATCATATTCAACAATTTTTGGAGGTACCGTTTTGATCTTTTTTTTAAGATTTTATAAAGTAATCAATTTAAAAATGTGCTATATATGATTCTTTGTTTTTGACATTCAAAAGAGTATATGATTTCGAATTTAGACTTTGAGTTATTATATTAAAACTAATTTGTGAAGTAAACTGCTTTTTGGCATTTCAAAGATACTAAAAATGATGACATATTTGTTTCTTTTATTACTTATATATATATATATATATATATATATATATATATGAAAAGGTGTTAAGTATTAATACTTTTATTTTTTATACATGGTCTTCGTACTTTATATTTGTGAGATTCTATTTTGTTATTTTAAGATGCACTTAAGGTAGTAACAATTAAAATTAGGGTCTATGTAAGTATATTCATTAGGTAGTGTTTTAAAAACTTTAGATTTAGTTTCCTAGTTTTAAAAAGTTTACAAATATTGGCCAATAATATCCACAATTTTTTAAAATAAATTATGATACATAGTTAATATGTTGGGGTGAAAAAAGAAAATGATCAAAATAAATAGTATGACGTGTCGCATAAGTTAGAGGGTAAAAAGAAAATAAAATCAAATTCTAGGGGCATTTCTGTAATTTTGGAAACTTTGGGGGGGCATAATGGTAAATTAATATTTTTAGTGATGAAATATAATAAAATGAGTGACAGTGTACATTTTAGTGATTCTTAATTAAATTAATAAATAATAGAAAAATCTTGGGGCTAAAGTATAATTTTTAGAACTTTCAGGGTCATTTTGTAAATTTTGGAACTTGAGGGGCTATTTTGTAATTTTCAAAACTTAGCCTTATGTGTCAATTTTTCTGAAGTCCCGGATAAGGAGATGCCACCTCCTATGATGAGTCCCCTAATTTTTTTTTTTATATTATGTTACTTTGATTTATCCTAAATGGAAAGGAAACAAAAGAAAAAAAAAAAAGGATACATTTCCCTTTCAGGAAAGAAAGAAGAAACAAGAACAGCAAAACAGAGAAGCAGCAGCAAACGCAGAGATCGGGGGAACAGGGGCTCGGGCAAGAAATCAAGTAGAAAAATCACACAGAGAGAGATTAGTAATGATCTCTTGAAGGGTAATATTTTACCCCTTCTCATGTGCTAATTCACTGTGTGCCGTGTGTGTTCAATGTGTGTTTAAGGTGTTTTGTCTGTGAATTTTAGTGGGGTAATGGAAGGATATTGATGTATATGAGTGTGTTTGAACAAGTAGGGTAAATGGTGTATGCGGTGTGTGTATGCAGGGCATGTGGGGTGTGTTCAGTGAGTGTGTAACCGTGTGTGTGTTCAGGTGACTGTGTGTGTGTGTGTGTGTGTGTGTGTGTGTGCAGGGTGTAATTTTAGTGTATGATGGTGTTAGTGTATGTGCTTTGGATAGTGTAACACGAGTTTAATGTCATGGAGTGTGTTGGAAGTGTACCCATGTGTGTTCGTGAATGGTATGTATGAAATTGGTATTGGCAGGGAGGAAGGTTGATAAGATGATGCGTGTGATTGAAGGTGTAATACTATGTGTTTTAATTTGAATAGTGTTTGTAAGTGTCACTAAAAGTAGGGGTTATTTAGGTAGTTTCTAATCCAAATTTCTATAAATGGCTAGAGCCAAAATTAGACAAACTCAAAATAGTAACCCCTGATAATTTTAAGAGAACTATGCTCTGGAAATTTTTGGAAATTTTCGGAATCCGCGAAGGGCGCTAAATTAGGGTATCGATTAAAGAAATTTATTAATTAATCTAGTAAATTAAGTTATTTTAATTTGAAAATTTTGTGAAAACTATATTTTACTGATATGATTCATATTCTAAAACTTCGGACCATTCTGAGGCCGATAGATATTTTTCGGGAAACTGACCTTTTAGCGCTCGGTCTGGATACCAGTTCAGGATTTTTGGATAAAAATTTTCTAATAATATTTTTAGTACAGAAATGATATCAGGATGCTTAAAATAACATTTTGAGATATTGTTTAGATTTTTCCGATACTGGAAACCCCCAGGGGTGTTTTGGTAATTTACCACCCCGAAGGGGTATTTTGGTCATTTGACCTATAAGAGGTATTTTGAAGTAAATTTACATACAATAAGATTATTTTAGTGACTTTGCTTTTGGAAAAGTCATTTTGATGATTAAAGTGTAACGGGGGGTGTTTTGATAATTTGCCACTCCGAAGGGGTATTTTGGTAATTTGACCTAAGAAAGGTATTTTTGCATAAATTTACATATGGGAAGCTTATTTCAGTGATTCTACTTACGGGAAGACCTTTTGGATGATTTAAATTTGAGAGGGGCATTTTGGTAATTTATACCCTAGGGGCGTTTCGGTAATTTTACATACCCAGTGAGGGGAGGTTCATTTTGGGAGTATGTGTGAGTCCGTATTAAGTTATAATTTTGTACTATAGGCTGCATTCTAATGATTCGATTATTCCGTTTAGGTTAAAGTTAAAGACTTCTAGTTAGGATAATTTAGCTGCAGATCCAGGTAAGGGATTCTATCTGAACCTTGGGTAAGGACTTTTGTCCGAATCCTTAATTGATTACTTGTACTCGTAAGTACTCCTTTGATATATTTACGGCTAATACCGAATTCCGAGTTATGTATTGATATCAGCATCTTCTTGCCCAAAAAACCCTAATGTTGAACCTGAATCGGTTATTTAGAAATCTTATGATGCCGCATGTTATTGCGTGCTGAGCAAATTTGATAATTGTCTGTATCTATTCTTCCAAATTGTTGTGATTATATTCGATAATTATATTCGATAAATTTCGAATGCTGACTTATGTCAGTATGATTATTGTTATTAGAACCCGAATTGATTTCGAGAATATGAGCTTATGTTAATGCTCATTGATATTGTTAATTTCTGTGTTGACCTGGGCATCTGTTTAGGTTGGTTGAATCCTGCATGAAACGTAAGCTAGTACCCAAGTGAACTAGTAATTACTTTAGTACATCATGCATGTGTACACTATATTAGCTTGCCATAATGGCATTGCAATCGCCCAGGATCAACAATAATTTTTGACTTTATTAGCTAGAATGATTTGTACTTGGGTTGAAAGCCCTTGACAAACATTCATTATATTTAGTTAGAAGGATTTGTACTTGGGTTGAAATCCCTTGACAAGCCTTTATCGTATTATTTGATTTAATTTCTGCTTGGGTTAAAATCCCTCGGGAAATCTGGCTATATTTTTTAAATGAATTTCTGCTCGGATTGAAATCCCTTGAGTAAGGAAAATTTTCGTGGTACTTAGAAATGCTGACTTGAAAATGATCTTTTATTGATTGTTTTGGGTTTTGTTCAGATTGTAAATATTTATTTTGACATCTATTTCTGATGAACTTTGATCATTTTGGGTAATCATTGAGTTTTGATCGTTCGAAGTGTTTTGAAAATCATCGTCGGTTGAATTTTTTGGAGTCGTGTTATAATTTCTTTTGTAATTCTTGTACGACCTTACTGGGCTCTCAAAAGCTCACCCTTCGTTTGGCTCCCTTCTGCAGGTGATGATAAGCTGTACCAGGTTCGGGAATAGGTTAGAGTCTGAGTGAGATTTTGATGAGCCCATCACCACAGTATAGTAAGATCCCTGCGTGGGTCTGTATTGTTAATTCATTCTTTAGGGATTCAAGTTTGAAAAGAACCTAGATTTTAATGGTTTGAGTTCAAGCAGGGTTTGTTGTAATCTTGTATTTTGGAGAATTAGAGTCGGTATCGGATTAGATGCTTTGAAGTATGTGGTTGTGTACATGATTATGTGTAATTTATGTTTGAGTGTTTATTTTATTATTTAAAGTATTTTTTAGGTATTAATGGTCAAAATTAAGTCATCATATGTTGATACATTGATTAGGTAAACTTTTAGAATGTGTAGAATTAATTTTTTATTCATTTAAGGTCAACTAAATTTATATTAATAATACCTATGAATTTTTCAATAATAAGTTATAATAAAGAGTTATGATGCATGTGAGACTTTAATAAGTAAAGGTAAAAGAGGAATGAAACACCAAAAGAAAGATGATGATGTGTCGCAAAATGAAACAAAGATGACATGTCACATAATTAAAATGGGTTAAAAAGAAAATGAACTCTTAAAAAAGATTATGTGTAGCCTCCACAATAAACAACACTTCCTCTATTATATATTTACGAGTCACTGTGGCACACGCAATGCGTGTGTGAAAATAAAAATAATAATACAAACATCACGTATACATGTTTATTGTTATATCTACTAAAATAAATTTTAAATAACAGAAAATTAAGTTAATCATATGTGTCCAAAAATAAGTAAGGAAAATATTATTATCATACCAAACTTGGCCTTTAAAGTTTTTTTGACTATATTTTCTAATGAATTTTAATTCGTGAAAACTAAACATATATTTGTAAGTAGTTACTTACCAATTAAGATTTTTATGTTGTGTAAAAATTTCTTAGAATGTCACTTGTCATCGTTGTAGGTTGGTAGTTATATAACACCAAAAAGAGTATTACAACAAACTAACTAAGTTTTGGCTTAATAAATAGTATAGATATTGATATGATATAGATAACCCTAAACAATTGTCCTTGGTCCCTAGACCATATCAGGAGAAAGCCGCTCAAAAAGGTATGTTCTAATGCCAATAGACGTGTTGCAACATGTGACAGGTATTGGTGTTGTGATGTTCTTGATGGCGTCGAAAAATTGCAAATAGTGAGACGTGATGAGTCTTCAAGACGCATTATTGCGTCGCTTTTCAAGGCACGGCATTGCTTTTCTCAAGACATAATTCCTTGTCAACACTATAAATTGGTGATACAAATCAGGTCTAGCAAATCGTCTCCCAAAATATAATGAAGCCCAACTTTGTGTTGTGTGTTGATTATATTTTTGCAAAACAAAATCAACCCTAGAATATCTAATGAAATGCAAAATTAAAGGGATAGAAATATCAAATTTTCTGCCGCAAATTAATTTTCTCTGAGATCTCAAAAGGAAAATGTATAGAGAGAATATAAAATATTATTTTCTGTTGTTCCGAACTAATCAGCCGATAAAGGCACTGCCAAACCCATCAGATGCAGCTAGAAATCTGCCACAGCCAAACTGCTCACCTTGCCTCATAATATGGTCCACTTGCCTACAAATATTATTGGGCCAATTTCTGTTCATATAGTTCCTGTTCAAATTCTCATGGTCCTCCGTGCATGTTTTGACTCACAACATCTACGGGTAGGGATTGGTCTAACATGCAACAATAATAACAACGTAGATCTACTGCTTTATCCACCATCTCATGTCCGGATTTGAAGGTATCTTGGATACGATGACATTTATTATTTTTTACTTTTGCCATATAATTATTAGATTTCATCAATATAGTAGTGTCATGATAGACCCACAGCTCTTGAAAGAAGCGCGGTCTCTGACTCTTGTTACTTTGCAGGCCCACTCAACAGTCTATCATGATTGGATGCCTGATATTTTGTGCAGCTAGACTTTTTTGATACATATGATGGGATCTTATGATGGATAATAGTAATATCGTCACTTTTGTTATTATTTGTGGCAAGTTATAATCTGTAACGGCCATAAGGTCATACAATCACTCAAAACTCTTATATCTTTCTACTTTTTAATGCAATTCTTTTATAATAATAATAAAAAAAAAATCATCAGATGCAACAACCTAATCAAAAAAGCTATCACTACTTTAAAAACACATTAAAACGTTATTCTATTATGAAAAACATAAATAAGGAACCTAAAAGAGAAAAGTAATCATGTGGAGCAAACACCCCACCGGAGTAATGTCCTGACTTATTTTTGCAGCAGATCAAGTCAAATACAAAGGGAGAGAATCTCGGGCAACCCCAGATAACGGGAAGCTGGAGAAGTACATACAAAAGGCCAAACTCTTGAACAGAAAGTTGGAGAAAAACATCAATAAAGGCCCAAACTTTGACATATAACGATCATTAATTATCGCTATACGGAAGGAAGGGTAGGATAAAGATTCTTTCAACCGGGTAATACTAAAAAAAATTCGTTTTGAAATAGTAAGTCTAACAGTTCGATACTCTAAACTCATAGTATCTACAGAAACAACTTATGAACCAAAGGATTATTGAAAGAACATTCAGTCTCAAATTTTTGCTTCCCACCTATTTTTTCCCTCCACCATTTTCGGAGGCATAATACTGATGGAACCTAATTCTGTCGGATTAGATGGCTTTTAGTGATGAAATTTATTCCATCACTAAATTCTGTCACTAATACGCATTTTTCTTGTAGTGAATTTCAAACATGGAAAAACCTAAAATATACAAGGCACAGACCAGGGACCGAACACCCCCTCGTCAGGAGTGCTACAAGATGATGTCCTTAGGGCTTTCGACGACATTTTCGAGCTTGAACAGGTAATTGTGAAGCTTGAATGAATTATCATTTTGGCGAGATAGATGAATTCCAATACCATCAACGTATTCTTCCTACAGAGAAGAGTTTAGAGAAGGTTCTAGAAAAAGCAATTAAAAAAATCAAAACAAGAATAGACGGATTAACATCCTATTATTATCACCATCCTTGAAACCTCCAATGTTTACCCCCAAAGGGCCTTGATAATAATAACCTTAATCTTGAGGCCTGTGTATGTGGAACAGGTTTCATATCATCTATATCACAAGCGTACAGGACTCTAGCACATCTTGGCGATGATAGGGTCGCAGGTACGTTCGAGCTCCTCCTTCTTATAATTGAACTCGTCTGCTTCTGCAAGCTGGTTCCTATCCAACCAGTAGATCGCCTGAACAACTGCATCCTGAACCTTCTTCTTGTCAGCCTTACGAATCATATACCTAGTCTCGTGATCATTAACAGCGTTTCTGATCTTGTACGCATAGTTTTCAAAGGCAACCTTGGCATCGACCCTCTTCTTGTGCTCCTCGTCCTCGGCTTTATACTTCTCAGCCTCTTCTAACATATTCTTAATCTCTTCCACGGACAACCTACCCTTAACATTGGTAATAGTGACACCGTTCTTCTTACCAGTGGACTCCTCCTCAGCAGAGACATTCAAGATGCCATTTAAATCAATATCAAAGCAAACACTGATTGTTGGGACACCCCTTGGTGCAGGTGGAACCCCACGCAGTGTAAATTCACCCAAAAAGTTGTTATCTCGGGCTCGGGCTCTTTCTCCCTGGTACACAGGAAACCTGACAACAGTCTGGTTGTCAAACTTCGTGGTGAAATCTTTCTTCATCTTGGCAGGAACTGGTGTGTTCCTTGGAATTACAAAATTCATTTCACCTTCATCGCTATCCACTCCAAGAGATAAAGGTGTGACATCCAGAAGCGTTACCTTATAAACCTTACCATCCAAGATGGCAGCTTGGACAGCAGCACCATAGGCAACAGCCTCGTCTTGGTTAATACTCTTGCAGAGTTCCTTACCGTGGAAGAAATCCTGCAAAATCTTCTGCACCTTAGGAATTCTTGTAGATCCACCAACGAGAACCACGTCATGAACACAGCTCCTATCCAACTTCGCATCTCTCAAACAACTTTCAACTGGCTCCAAACAGTTCATAAACAAATCTATGTTAAGTTCCTCGAATCTGGCACGGGTAATGGTAGTGTAAAAGTCAATACCCTCAAACAAACAATCTATTCCGAGGTTGGCCTGAACGCTGCATGACAGAGTCCTCTTAATCCTCTCGGAAGCAGTCCTCAACCTCCTAAGAGCTCTAGGGTCTCCAATGATGTTCTTTTTGTGCTTCCTCTTGAACTCCTGAACAAAGTGGTCCACCATCCTGTTATCGAAGTCCTGTCCCCCAAGGTGAGTGTCACCAGCAGTGGCCTTCACTTCGAATATACCCTCTTTAATACTGAGCAAAGAGACATCAAATGTACCACCCCCCAGATCAAAAATAAGCACATTCTTTCCACCAACAGTAGCTGCCATATTGTTTAAACCATATGCAATGGCAGCAGCAGTAGGCTCATTGATGATGCGCATCACATTGAGACCAGCAATAGCTCCAGCATCCTTGGTAGCCTGGCGCTGAGAGTCATTGAAATAGGCAGGGACAGTGATTACAGCATTTTTCACTGTTGAACCAAGAAAGGCCTCAGCAGTGTCACGCATCTTAAATAGGACCATGGAAGAGATCTCCTCAGCGGAAAGCAGCTTCTCCTCACCTTTGTAGTCGACCACTATCAAAGGCTTGTCAGCAGGACCAGAAATGACTTTGAATGGCCAGAGCTTCATATCCCTCTGTACCAGAGCATCAGTGAATCTCCTACCGATCAAGCGCTTTGCATCTGTCATAAAAACAAACGTTATCATATTAGCTATCATAACTTACAATAACGCAACAGAATGATACACAGACACTGCCACCCCAGTCAAAAACCAGAGATCATTAGAAAAACTCTTGTAGTGCCACAAAAGATAAATATGGTTTTCAGTTAGTTCATGATTAATCATATGGGCATCAAAGTACCAATTACATGTATACTAACAGAAGTGTTGCACTTAATAAAGCTGAGTAAGCCAGGGCTTCATCCCTGTCAGTCAAACTACAAATGATGTGTTACTCCCAGGACGACATATTCCCGCTGGTTCTGTTCCTTGAAAATTCTAGAAGTCATAATTTATTATACTGTAAATGATTTCAGTCAGATGATGTGTACGATTATCTGGGAAACAAGTCTTACTTTGTTACTCAAAAGCTTCTTTCTCTTGAAGTTCCACAAGCACACAGTGATAACCGTATAAAAGAAGAACTAGGACTATTTTCGACATGGCTAGAAAAGTTACTCCACTTTACCTGTTTATTTTGGGGGATATGCTCTAAAAACGGCTACGTATTTTCTAAATCTTGTACCATCTAAGTCTATTTCATCATCCTGAAGAGAATTATAGGTGGGGCAAAAGCCAAGGTTAAACCATACTCACATTTGGAGTTGTCCTGTACATGTGCAAAAAGGAAAACCGGATTTAAGAAAGATGGATTCAAGATCAGAAGTTTGCATGTTTGTGGGGTATCCAAAAGAATTAAGGGGTTATCTCTTTCATAGTCCGGATTCAAAGAAAATATTTGTTAGCGGAAATGCAATTTTTTTTTTCTTAAAAGGGCTATATGATGGAACATTAACGCAGAAGTAGGGTAAATTTGGAAGAACTAACGGGGACTTTAAATTCCAAATCAGTCACTAACACGATAGAAAATAAAAAATGAAATATCGCAAAACACATAGTCTGAAACATTTGTTACACCAAAGCTCCGTCGTAGCAGGAGAATTCATAGACCTCCCAAGACACTAGTTTACTTAAGGAGAGTCCTTTGAGACCTTCAAGGAAGCAGATGAGATAGATCCTTTAAGATACACGAATGCCTTAAATGATAAAAATGCAGACCTTTGGCATAAAGCTATGAACAGAGAGATTGAATATGTGTATTCCAATCATATCTAAGAACTTGTAGAGTAAAACCATAGGGTGCAAGTGGATCTACAAGAGGAAGAGAGGGGTAGACGGGAAGGTGTAAACCTGTAAACACACTTGGTAGCATAAGGGTATACTCAGAAGGAAGGGATCGACTATGAGGAAACCTTCTCGCCTATAGCAATGCTTAAGTAAATCAGATTTCTCCTTTGACAGGGGCAGGGAGGACAAAAGACTTGTGGGAGGGTAAAAATAAAATGAAGTGTAATTAAAATTGTATGGATTTAGATAAAATCCCTAGACTTATGGGAGGGTAAAAATAAAATGAAGGGGAAGTGAGCAGGCATCAAATGTCAATTACGTCAAGTCAACCAGCATTTTGGCCCCAATGTTCGTAGAATGATGCAATCAACAAAGTTATGTATTAAACGATCAGTCACACATAAGTATTCCACCAAAAGATGAAAAATTTATTTTTGACTGGAAATAATGTAGATAGATCTTAGTTGGACGGAGAGGGAGCAGGGCGGGGCTGGGTGCGGGGGAGGGTGCCGGAGCGGGGGAGCATAAGTACCTAGACGAATCAGAGTTGGGAGCGGCTTTTTCAAATATTTATATTTTTGGCAACTAATTAATAATTTCTATAACATAGATTACGAGCATTGAATATATACAAACATATAAAGTCTTGTTTAGGTAGTATCAGTATATCAAAGTACCTAACTGCTCTATGTTTTTGTTCAGCAAAAAATCAAATAATATGCATGAAGTACTTGCACCTCTCTCTAAATATCTCTCTGTCTTCTTTCTAAAACTTGTCGTCCACAGATAACCGTCGCCGCCGAAGGGAGGGGTCTTCACGACTACCTCTCCCTCTCCCCTTCCTCTCCGTTTTTAAATTTTCCTGTTTGTATCTGTGTTGAGTTGGTGTCGTCCACGAGGAGGACTTCAATGGTGGCCAGCGGCAGATTTGCTGGGTGGAAGAAGGTGGGGTTTTGCCGGCGTATCTCTCCACATCACCGGAGATGGGGATGCCTAGAACCCGCCAGATCTATTCAGATCTATGTAGGTGTGTCGATCTACTAGATCTGATAGATCTACTTACTTAGACGGCCGATTTGTACCACCACATGAATGACAAGGCTTTTGAGGTAGGATGTTTCAACATCGGAAAAGGTCGGAATCTCACCGGCATTGGCCGAAATATCACCGGTGGTGGCCGGACTCGTTGCCAACGATGGAGTTGTTTGCTTGGTGTTTGTGCCTTGGTTTGTGTTTTGATATGGGAGAATCTTGCTATCGTGTGGGATTGAGGGATGGGGGCAGGGTCTCGGGTTGGGGTCTTTGTGTGTGTGTGTGTGTGTGTTGGGGAGTGGGGGCCTTGGCGTGGGGGTTTGGCGGTTACGAGGTAGCTAGGTTTCAGCTCTATGTTCGTATTTGGGGGGGGGGGCATAGTGTGATCGTTGCTTCGTTGTCCAACCTACTGGTGGTGTTGGAAATGCTGGTGAAAAAAGTGGGCCTTGCGGTGTCAAGCATAGTGGTTTTACTCTTGAAAAAAAAGGAGGAAACCAATCTGAGTGATTTGATTGCATGATCACTGCCTTTAAGTAAGAATTGTTACGAGTTAAAATGTTGTAAGGTCTTGTGCAATCAAGAGATGGAGGCATCTCTCGTAAGTAATAGGCCAATGGCCACAAAAGGTAAAGTAGCTTCTAGTAGTAGGCTACTGGTCACATGTTTGTGATTCCTAGTAGCAAGACTACTGACTACTAGCATGATTTTTGGAAAAGACCATTTTTTTTGGGAAGGAATTGATGAACCCTTGTCTTCTCACGAAGAAATGCTTGTTGCCTCGAGATATGTCCCAGAATTAAAAATGTCATGGTGTTACATGGAACGTACATAAAGTGTTACCTCGAGAAACTTGGCCTTCTAACCAGATGGCATAATATGGTCGAGGTAAGGCAGGCGTTGCCTCGGGAATGGAAAAACAAGTTGGTTATTGTGATTTTGAGGAAGTTCACGTATACCACATGTTGATCAGATCTTTGTTAAAAGAAAATTTATGTGAAAATTATAAAACTCTAACTAGAGGCAAAGGTCTGATGTACATCGAGGGGGATGGGACTTAAGCCCAAAATTGTATAAGTCACCTATAAGGATACAACCTCCTAGGGACTGGAGATCCCAAGAACTAGGCAAGGAGACCAACGAATTATAGAGTGACTTGTGATTATACATGTACTATTCTTGTCTCATGACATTGTCCCTCCCTATGGTGTAAGTACATGTTCTCGTAACGATATTGAAGGTTGAGATTATACATAATCTCTTAATGACTTCTATAGCCCATACGAGTGGGATGTATTAGTTACGGGAGCATCCTTGATAGACTCACCTATATGAGTATGGAAGTGAGGCCGCTTCCTATGAGAATTGGGCTGATTCTCTAGAGCACTCATGAAAGCTGGGATAAAGCACATGGCCATAATGTGCTGGCTTGAGAAACTTGGTTTAGAACACCTGAAATGTCATGTGTGTAACGCGATTTCACGTGCCCTCAAGTAGTCATTGTTTCAAGGTTGAGCCACTTTAACTCTAGTACGGGGATTGCTAAAATACTAAATGAAGGTTTCAAGGCAGAGCCACTTTTTCATGATGCATGATGTTCTATCTTTGCCCAAATAAGGTTATGTCTATTTTTATTAAAATAAGTGGGGGATTGTTGGAGTATTTTAATAAAAATAAAAATATTAATACCTATTTTGAAGTTTTTGTTTAGTTTTACGTCCTCTATAGGGTACTTGCCGGAAATTTATTTTTTCTACGATATTTTTGTTGATCCATAATATTGGTTTAAGTGCCTTATTATAATATGTTATGATGAGCCATAATATCTCATTATAATGTTTTAATAGTATGTTTTTATTACATTTTAGTGGCTTTAAATTAATCCCTATAACTTTTTGTAACCTACATTCTAATGGAAACTTAATGGTGATGAGTTACATTTTTAAAGCTACTACATATATGTATATTGTATAGTGGATGGTCTTTTGGTGAGTGACAATTATACTTTTACCATACGAGTTTGTGTCACCACATTGTTCAAGAACCCTCCTTTTTTTCTATGACTTTTTCCTTCATGGTTTACGAACATCACCTCTCTATAGCGGTATCATCTTGATGACTAGCTTATCATCTTATGTGATGTGTTGAAAGGAGGTGTTTAATTCCACTATATATATACACTTGAGTTTCGTTTATTTTGAAAAGTAATTTGGGCAAAGAAGGGTGCTGAGTGAAGCTTCTGCTTCGTTCGATAGTGCAGAAAATGCGAATGAAGCTACAGTTATAAGCTGGGCTGTTGTATTCTGGAGGCGACGCGTCGAAACTTTGCTGCACCGGTAATTATCCGAAGGGGCGCGAATCGTCTTAAAGAGAACGACCTAGTCTGCACTCATCCTAGCTGTTAACTTATTACCTATCATCTGAGGTACTCGAAATTAAGGATACTTCGTTTGGTAAGTTTCATGTTCCCAAAAGGCAATCAAGGTAAATGAACAATTTCTTTAGTACAAGTAATAAAAGGTAATTGTTTACTTGTATTGTCCTTTTTCATTTCAAGTGCTTGCTTAACAAAAAGGTTTTATTTTATTGGATTATTTCCAACGCTCTTTCTCTCTGCATAACCTAAAACTACATTAATGATGACCCATAACAAATATTGTGCCCGCCAGAGTGAAGAACACTAAGGCTACTTATGTTCAAGATGGACCCACCTGGAATCACAATCCTGACAGCTACCAAGTCAGGAACACAAATTCGCGAATCCCAGGGAGATTCGTGGCCTACCTGCGAGAATCCTTCAACTAAGAGATAGTGCTTTAAACATGTCCAATACAATGAAAGACCTAGAAGCATGATAAAAATGCTGGTTTTGTATGTAAACCTTACCAAAGATGGTATTGACGGGATTCATGGCCTCCTGATTCTTGGCGGCTTCCCCAATGAGACGCTCGGTATCAGAGAAAGCTACAGTGGATGGCGTCGTTCTGCTTCCCTGATCATTAGTAATGATTTCGACGTGATCATCTTGCCACACTCCAACGCAGGAGTACGTTGTCCCAAGATCGATTCCAATCGTTTGACCTTCACCTTCTGTCATTTTCAAGCTGAATTTACATAACAAAAGGCAGAGAAAGTGAGAGACATTCAGAGAGGAAAAGACTCTAGGTGCACCTAAGAGGATAGGAAAAATATGCATAATAGGTTTGTAAGCATATACCAATGATTTTGCATGTTACTTTTTTCAAGCACATATCCGTTTATTCGACATTGATTGCGGGATAGGCTCATTATATCCTCCTTTATTTGTTGCTTGAACCGTCTAGTCATGATAATGCGTGTTTGGATGGGCATATCTAATTACCCCGTATTTCAATATCCCGAGATATAAACAATTCACAGTCTCAAAAAATAAAATAAAATAAATCCAAAAAAGAAAGTCCACGATGTCTGTGTATTTTTCCTTTTTCACATCATGAACACCATAAAAAGAGAACCTAAAAGAGAAAAGGAATCATCTCAGTAGATATCTTGAAATATTTGTCTAAGATGGTATCAGAAGTACACAGAAGACAAAAACAAATTACTTATATAGAGAGAGGGAGGGAGGGAGAGAGAGAGATCCAAATACACTTTCAGTTATCCTGAACAATAACGTTATATAAGTGCAAGAATTTCCCTCAAAATTATTTAACTCACCTATCATCTCTATAATCCCAACATCTACACAATTATCTACTCAAGACGAGCAAATAAATCCACTCTTCAGCTAGCTCTTGAAAAAAAAATTGGGTATAAGCATGTCATGAACTCATGCAAGGAGTATAGGAGTAGGAGCGGGTGCAAGGTTCTAGAAAAATGTCAGTAAGCAGTGGGGTAGATTGCGCATGCAAGGCTCAGGACCGAGGTCTCACACCAGCGGATCTTTAGAACTCCATATGGCTAAGTAACACTACCTGATACAAGGAGTACATAAAGTCCTTGCCACTGGTTTGATTATATGGGGTAAAGAACATATTCCTAAATATTAAATTGAAACCATATTATGTAAGGCTGCTAAAAAATAATAAAAATCACCATCATCGTCTATGCCTTTCCCAAACTAGTTGAGAATCCACGTGATAGAATTTCCTAAATAAAGTTTTGGAACTTTTACCAATCCCGTAAACACAGATCTCATCAAGCCTCATATTAAAGAGACAAATGTCGATATAGTCCCTGAACTATAGCCGTTTCGTTACATTAGCCCCTTAACTAATTTTATCGCTGCTATAGTCCTTTATTTTAAAATTGTAGCCCTATCAGTCCTTTTTCCGGTTTCCTTCTTAATTTGGTCAATGGTGGCCTCCACAGCCGGGAAGCCAAGAGTCATTTCTCATAAAGCAAAAGCTCCTTGAACAGTTAATGTGTTGCTGAATTAGTACCTAAATTACGTATTTGCACTATTGGTCATTTTACATTGTATTATGAGCAATTTCGTCCTTTTGATCACTTCAGTTAGGTCTCGGACATTAACGAACAAAGGTGATTTATGCCTCGTCAATATAAGTTGCTACTATGACCATGGACTTTTAGTTAATAACCACCGACCTCGCTACAAGGTGGTTTCGTCCTTATCACGCACTATCAACACCCCTTCCCTATCACCAACACAACCAACACCGTACCACCTTTTCCTCCCGTACAACCACCACATTCAATATATACCCAAAACGTAAATTGAACAAACATGCAACCACCCTCCCTTAGAACTACGAACATATGTGCTATACACACACCCCACATAGCTACCAAAATACCAAAATAGACGTGATTCGTGTGTGTATATATGTGTGTGCGCATGTTTGTTATTCTATGCGCAAGTCTGTCTCTGTCCCTCTGTCCGTGAGTGGGCCTATGTATGTGTTGTGTGACTGCATGTGTGCGTGTTACGGAAAAAAAAAAAAGCAAAAAAAGGAAGGCATGGGTGGGGGTGGAGTAACCTTGGATTGCTCGCCGGTATACCCTGCCCAAGGTCGAGTGGGCATGGGTCTAAAAAATGCTATATAACAAACTCTTGGTTTATTCTAGCCAGCCCACCAGACCCATCTTTTTGATGGGTCACCCAGCAGATTTTTCATTTTGATTTTTACAACCTTAATCTAGAGGTACTAAGTTATATGTCTAGAACATAGGATCTAAAAATGGAGGCTTAAATTGGTTGTAGCGGCTACTGGGAAGTGTAGGTTTTGTCACGTAGGAGCAAATTTATTTGATGAAGAAAATTTGTTTTTTTCGTCAATGTCCGATACCTAACTAAAGTGATAAAAAAGATAAAGCTGGCTAATAAAGCAGTACTAAAAGATCAATAGTGCACAAGTTAATCAAGTGACTAATTTAGTAATACTTTAATAATTTAAGGACCATTAAGAAGCTTCTACCTCTTCAGAAA
The DNA here is from genome assembly GCA_033070095.1 of Escallonia herrerae. Lineage (NCBI taxonomy): Eukaryota > Viridiplantae > Streptophyta > Magnoliopsida > Escalloniales > Escalloniaceae > Escallonia > Escallonia herrerae. The sequence goes on from JAVXUP010000866.1 coordinate 252,903, forward strand.
TGACTCGAGTGTCCTGTTGTAGATGCCATAGATAACCAATTTAAAGAAAAACAGGAAAAAATAATTGATACGGCTTACGATTTTAAGATAATGGACTATATCGGCGAAGAAATAGTTGAAGGACTAATGAAACGGCTATAGTAAAGGATCTGCAAATAGAGTTGTCTCAAATTTGAAACTGTGGGCAGACATAAAGCACCAAAATATAATTTACGTTTTCAACATAGACAAATCTACGTCTGATCTTTCAAACGAGGGTGATAACCTGATTGCGGATGATGTACGCAGCAGTTCTTCCACCCTTGTAAAGAGCAAATTTCATGTACATCGGAGCAAAATAATGGGTGCCCCGCCACTGCTCACCTCTCCAGTTGTTCAGTGACATGCAAAGAGAAATCGACCAAAAGCCCTAACTTGGTAACATTTGACACATTGAAATGGAACTCATAACAGAAATACACTTTTGACCGGTAGTAACCAACATACAAGAAGTGTAATTCGTGTATGATATCATGCAATAGCAATACCATCAGAGTAACTCACCTCAGTCACTTGTACTGGTGATCAGTAAGTCCTTCGAAGTCCAACCAGAATGACAGAGAAAACACTAAACCTCAAGGATATAAGTTGTACATGAATCGTGTGCTGGAAGCTGGAGGGCAATTATTAAACGTCCGTTTACTTCTTGAGACAACTTCTTGAGAGAACATCGTCATTTGCAACTTCACTGGTGCTGGATTCCGTCAATATGGAAAGAGAGTGAACGAATTAAAGTGTTTTTCACTTTAATTTGTTCTTTATCCTTTACGCTTTTTCTTGCATACTAAGTTAGCTCTGACAGTCTCCCCTGAGCTCTAAAGACGCTTTGAATGAGGATAAAGCTATGCAAGTACGGATCGTGACTGGGACGAGTGAATAGATGCGTCATGGAAATCAACGTCATCACTCGGACGATGCGTCATGGAAATCAACCTGGAGGAACTTCCGGGTTACAAGTACTTGGATTCACGTTAAACGTTTCCACGAAGTAATTGAGAAATTCGTGAAGGGTCAAAATGAGTTGTCAACTTTCATGTTATTTCGTACGGAGACTCCTAAGGTCCTAGCGCCGAAAGGGTTGCAATAATTTGTATGTATGATCCCGCATTATTGTAAATGAACCATTGTAATTTTGTTACAAAAGTTGTTAGTGCTAACTGTGAATCAGAACTCAGTAAGAATTTTGTGAGTTTATATTTATCTTCAACTGCTAAAACGAATGAGTCTCATATCGCATTTTCTTGACTCAAATTACTGTTAAGCCACGGAAATTAATGTTTATGGTAACTACAAGTGGCCAACTCAAAGAACTCATTAAGGACACCGAATTCTGAAAAATATACTACATTAGTTGTGAAATGGCCAACTCAAATGAGATCTAGAAAACAATAGTTTTACTTTTAGTTGAAATTTTTTAGAAAAAGAAGCGAGTTTATTCTTTAAATAGTGTTTACATCTTCTGGGATAAGTACACAGCATGCATTAGCTTTCACTTTTATCCCTTGAAACCATAAAATGTCATTAAAACGTATCCATGTCTCATTTACGTACTTGTACGTCGTGATGGCATGGAGTGATTGGTAGCTAAGCTGAATTTTAGCAAATTTACATGATTAGCACACTAAAATTTGGCTTGCTTCCTGCCTTTCAGTTTCTTAAAATGAGACTCTCAAGCAACCGTAAAGTATCCATGCGTGCATGCTTGTTTTGTCGTATTCAGTAAGCGAGCAAGCACATGATTGCACGTATCAGGAATTCCTGGTTGCACCGAGCAACATGATTGCACGTATCAGGAATTCCTGGTTGCACCGAGCAACCCTGTTGCAGAGATATAAAGTGCCATTTTAGGATTCCATTTTCTAGTATATGAATTATGATTTCTGATTGCCAGGTGTACATTTATACGTCCATGATGAATACCTCAAATGTTAAGCCGCAATGCTATTATACTAATCATGATTTGTACCTATCAATCCAAAACTGAAAGCACGGTTGAGTAGGTAAACCAACCCTAATAGTTGGAACTTGTAATTAAAGAGATCTTACGTTCGTAGCAACTTTAAACTACATGAGAAGAAGTTAAACAAAAAGGTGATCTGAACTGGAATTCGAAAAAAAAAAACTAAGAACAACCCTTTACTAGAAAATCTTACAAGAGCTTACTGCTATCAGTGTAAGACAGTGATAAAAGCAGCTTGGTTTTGTTGCAAGTTTGATGCTTTGTTGTACGATGTACAAGTTTTTCTTTGTAACAGGCCGTCGATCATGGATGTAAATGTAAATGGACCAAGAGATGCCATACTTGGGAGTCAGCATTGATGATGTGCAAGTTCTTGATACATTTGTGAATGCATGGGATTTGTCTAGTAGTGTTTGAACATAATTCTATAGGATTAATGATGCTTTTCTTAAACAATTTGAAGTTTTCTGAGAGTTTATGATGTAACTTGTTGTCTTAGATTTCTTAAATTATAAAACATTGATCTTGCACTACAAGAAAAAAAGCTTTTAGCGACGAGAAAATCCGTCGCTAAAACCTCATCCACCTCCAGATCCGGGTGCTCGACCGCGTTCATGTGTCGGATGATGTCGTGTGGCACCGACCCCCCCGTGTGCGTCGGACCTCTGTTCTATCTGTTCTCAGCCCCGCTCTTACTCTTGGCGTCCCAACCTGGATCCGCAGCCCACCGATCTATCATCTCCCCCCATACACGGTGAGATATCCAATGTGGGGGATATCTCGTCATGTCCATCATCGGGGCACCCGCGGGCAGCACCTTCTTCGCCCGGTCCCGTGCATCGTGGAGCCATCGGCGGTAATTCTTGCCGATGTAGGCAAAGAAAGCCTGGTACCCCAGTACCTGCTACTGAGGCGTCTCTATTCTCAATATAAAAAACCAAAGCAATTCCCACCGCTGTACTAATATCTCGCCCTTCATGCTACTTTTGGCCTGGAAGGGAAAGGAAATGAAAAACAAAGGAGTGACCACGAATTGTCCAGTAAAAATTTTTACACACAGAAGGCCAAAACAAATACGAAATATGAGTTATCGAGTAGAGCCAATAAATAGAAATTTAGGTAACATCCTATCCATATCTGACTTTATTTAGATAAATTACAAAGACATTAACACGTTAAAAACAATAATTTGGCAAAAATCATCATCGGCACAATAGCTATATATATACATATGAACGGATGTGCAAAAACACATCATTAAACACCAAGTTCTAAAAGTTCTACTACATTTTTCCCATGATGTTATAACATTACAAGTCAATCGTTTTCAGTTTGCGAATCATCTTCATCACTTTCCCCGCCGTCCTCTTCTTCGTGGGACTCGTCGTCCTCTTCATCTTCGAATTCATCATCTTCATCAGTAAACTCGGTCACATCATCTCCAACACTTTCCACGTCTTCCGCGTCATCATCTATGACTTCTTTTCCTACAAGAAGTGGTGTTGGAAGAGGAAGATCGTCCTCCTCGTTGTTGACCTCAATAGGGAACAAGACACGTGGTTGGTCGGCTTGAAAGGAGTCTAGCTCACTGTCATATGTCACGGGCAATTCTTGGACTTGATAGTTGTATACCAATGAGATTTGGGATTGGCGACGTCCTCTGCGTAAAAGACTTGTACAGCTTGACTAGCAAACACAAAGGGCTCGTCTGATGCAAGTCTTGACTTGACATTGACATCTACAATCCCTTGAGAGCTAACACGGATTCCTCTACTGCATGTGACATCGAACCACGTACACTTGAACATTACCAGGCAATTTTGGGAACCCAGATATGTTAGCTCAACAATCTCATCTAGCTCTCCGTAAAAATCCATGCAATTCTCGGCTCTTCACTATCCCATTCAGAAAAGCACATGTTTATAAAACAGTTTTTAACTCATGCTTATTCCATGTCTGTGAAAAATTCGGCAGCACCTCCCCGCATTTCTCCAAGTACACGACATCGATTAGGTGTTCTAACATTCATCTAACCTTGCTCAAGAAGGTTTGACGGATGTTAGAAAACCAGATCTGTATGCACCCGGAGAAACACATGAGAACGTGTACCAAATATCCACGACATAGAACACAAAGCATGAGTCAAAACACTGTTTTATAAAGAATTAGCTTTTCCAAATTATCCAAACTGGACATCCAAAGGCTATTACAAAGCATTACTTTGTAATGAGTACCTTTGAACGGGAACTAAGGGTTTCTATGCATGCATGCGTTCAGAAATTGATAACATATGCAAGAATCTTTCCGAAATATCAAAACTGCAGAAATATCGTTACATATGTTACCAATTGCACATTAAATAGAATTCGTTGGCAACGAGTTGAACCATCTCGTTGCCAATGGGCTTCTCAAAACAACAACTAATATAAAGAAGGCAGGGTTTGTAAACAACGAGTAATTGAATCTTCTCTGGGCAATATAAAGTAATTATGGGAAGGACAAGGGCTAATTAGGGCTAACTGTGTTATTAGGGTTAATTACGAGTATTAATTATAGCTAATTAGGATTGATTAGGACTAATTAGGGTTATTCAATCCTAATTAGGGTTTAATTGTGCCGAGTAGTGCTGATTAGTCCGAATTAGGCTTAATTGGGTTATGTTAGGGCTAATTAATGTTAATGAGGGCTAGTTTGGCCTCATTATAGCTAATTAGGGTTGATTAGGACTAATTAGGGTTATTTAGTCCTAATTAGGGTTTAATTGTGCCGAGTAGTGCTGATTAGTCCTAATTAGGGATACTTAGGCTTAATTGGGTTATTTTAGGACTAATTAATGTTAATGAGGGCTAGTTTCAGATAATTATAGCTAATTAGGGTTGATTAGGACTAATTACGGTTATTTAGTTCTAATTAGGGTTTAATTGTGTCGAGTAGTGTTGATTAGTCCTAATTAGAGCTAATTAGGCTTAATTGGGTTATGTCAGTGCAAATTATGACTAATTAGGCTAACTATAATCAATATGCGCGTAATTGGGTTCATTTTGGCTAATTTGGGATAATTACAGCTATTTTGATTTTCATTAGGTTCTTAGGGTTAATTAAAACTAAATAGGCTCGTTAGAGCTAATTAATTAGGGTTAATTGATTTATTAAATATTTATTTTTTAAATGTCGGACACGGTCGATCAGACGTGGTGTCCATGTCTGTGCTAACTAACAGGTATCTCAATCCAATTGGGTCCCATCCTCCGTCAACAATCTCAATTCTCAATTCTCAAATGCCGCCCAATGCAATAAAAATTAGGGCTAATTACACCTATGTCCCTGAGGTTTGGGGGTAATTACACTCGAGGACACAAAGTTTCAAAATGTAACACTTATGTCCGTTGACAAACGGAACCCTAAAAATTCTAACGGTTTTAACAAAATGACTTTATTACCCCTGACTTTAAAATAAATTACCCACTTAATTTACTGATTATTCTTCCTCTCTCCACACCCAGCACCCACACACCCCCCCCCCCCCCCGTGCCCCCACCCCCTCGCCCCCTGCCCCCAACCCCATTTCTATCACTTCTGCATGAACGAAATGGGGTCAAGGACAGCCCCCAATCGCCACACCCCTGCTGCGGGGGAGAAGAGAAGAGATAGAGGGGAAGAGCGATGGCGACGTCACCGATGGTGGATCTGCTTTGTTCGGCGAATAACAGAAGGGACTGCCGGAGGAGAAGGGGGCTGCCAGGGTGAGGGAAGGGGCTGTCGGCGGGGAAGGGGACTGCCGGTGGGGAGGGAAGAGGTTGCCGGGGTGAGGGAAGGGGCTGTCGACGGGGAAGGGGACTGCCGGCAGGGAGTGAAGAGGTTGCCGGGGTGAGGGAAGAGGTTGTCGGTGGGGAAGGGGACTGCCGGCGGGGAGTGAAGAGGTTGCCAGGGTGAGGGAAGGGGCTGTCGGTGGGGAAGGGGACTGACGACGGGGAGGGAAGAGGCTGCCGGGGTGAGGGAAGGGGTTGTCGGCAGGGAGGGGAGAGGCTGTCGGGGTGAGGGAAGGGGACTGCCAGCGGGGAGGGAAGGGGCTGCCGGCAGGGAGGGAAGGGGCTGCCGGGGTGAGGGAAGGGGCTACCGGCGGGGAAGGGGACTGCCGGCGGGGAGGGAAGAGGCTGCCGGGGGTGAGGGATTGGACCTAATTTGGAAATTAGGGTTTCGAGAAAACCCTAATTTGCAAATTAGGGTTTCAACAAAACCCTAATTTTGAGTTTTAAAACCCTAATCTTTAATGAAGGCTTGAATTCTTAATTTAAAAAGGGGTAGTATCGTCATTTTAAAAATATGTATTGATGACATCAGCAAAAAAATACACTTTTTGGACAGAACCCTAACGGATGGACACGGCTGATACATTTGAAACATGTTTGGTCACGGAATGTTACATTTTGAAACTTTGTGTCCTTGAGTGTAATTACCCCCAAACCTCAGGAACATAGGTGTAATTAGCCCTAAAAATTAACAAAAATCACACATTCAATCCAATTGGGTCCCATCCTCCATCAATAATCTCAATATCTCAAATGCACAATTAACAACCTAAAATCATCAATTAATAATCGCAATTACTTCAAATGCACAGCTAATAACCTAAAATCATCAATTAACAACCTAAAATCACATATCAATAATCACAATTCTCAAATACACAATTAACAACCTAAAATTATCAAACAAATTATGAATGTTCAAATAGGAAAAAATTGTTCAAAATGCACATATCTGATGCGCTTGAATTATTTCAATTTAGGGTTCAATTAGTTTAATTTAGGGTTCGGTTCGATCACGGGCATTCAATTTAGGGTTTAATTAGGATTCAATTACATCAATTTAGGGTTCAATTAGGGGGTTCTATTGAATCAAATTAGGGTTCGGTTGATTTGGGGCATTCAATTTAGGGTTCAATTTAGGTTTCAGTTGGATTAGGGCATTTAATTTAGGGTTCAATTATGGGTTAATTTAGGGTTCGATTCGATTAGGGCATTCAATTTAGGGTTCGATTCGATTAGGGCATTCAATTTTGGGGTTTAATTAGGGTTCAATTACTTCAATTTAGGGTTCAATTAGGGGTTCTATTGATTCAATTTAGGGTTCGGTTGATTTGGGGCATTCAATTTAGGGTTCAATTAGCGGGGTTCAATTATTTTAATTTAGGGTTCGGTTGGATCAGGGCATTCAATTAGGGGTTCAATTACAATTAATTGGTTCAATTAGGTTGAATCGGGGTTCATTACAATTAATTGGTTAAGTTAGGGTTAATCAGGTTTAATTGGAGTTAATTCGTTCAATTAGAGTTATGCGGGGTTAATTACTGTTAATTGGTTAGTTTAGGTTGAATCGGGGTTCATTACAATTAATTGGTTCAGTTAGGGTTAATCAGGTTTAATTGGGGTTAATTCGTTCAATTAGGGTTACGCGGGGTTAATTACTGTTAATTGGTTAGATTAGAGATAATTACGGTTTGATTAGGAATAATTGAGAACAAATTAAGGATAGTTAGGGTTTATCCGGGCTAATTATGCTTTAATTATGATTTAGGGTTTAAGGTTAACTGGTTCAAACAGGTTTAATTGGAGCTAATTACGGTAAATTAGTTCAATTAGGGCTAATTAGGGTTTATTGATTCAATTAGGGTAAATCGGGATTAATTAGGGCTAATTGGTTAGATTAGGTTGAATCGGGGTTCATTACAATTAATGGGTTCAGTTAGGGTTAATCAGGTTTAATTGGGATTAATTCGTTTAATTAGGGTTATGCGGGGTTAATTACTGTTAATTGGTTAGATTAGAGATAATTACGGTTTGATTAGGGTTAATTTGGTTCAATTAGGGTTGCTTGGGAACAAATTAGGGATAATTAGGGTTTAATCGTTATAATTACATTACAACAAATTAAATACAATACAATACACTACAAAAAATTAAATTTAATTACATTATAACAAATTAAATTCAATTACATTATAGCAAATCAAATACAATTACATGACAATAGATTAAATACAATTACATTATAACAATAGATTTAATGCGATAAATAATTTCTAGCATCCAATTACATTATAACAACAGATTAATTTCTAGCATACAATTATATTATAACAACAGATTAATTCAATATGATAAATAATTTCTAACCGGGAAAAAAAGTGAGTTCAGGCAGTGGTGGTGCGAGGTGGATGATGACAGTGGCGCACGGAAGGCAGCGGCAGAGGATGGTGGTGCAGCAGAGGGGGATGAACTGTGGCGATAGTGGTGCGACTGTGAGGTGGCTGTGGCAGTAGTGGGGTAGCTGTGGGGCGGTGAGGTGGCAATGGGGACGGCAGATCTGAGGGGAGAGGGAAGGGCGGTGTGGTGGTGGTGGCAGGGGGGCCTGTCGCCGGCGTGGGGGCCTGGTGGGGAGGGACGGAGGCGGGGGCCTGTCGCAGGGGTAGGGGGCTGGTGGGGAAGGACAGAGGCGGGGGCCTGTCACCGGCGTGGGGGCTGGTGGGGAGGGACGGAGGTAGGGGCCTGTCACCGGCGTGAGGGGCTGGTGGGGAGGAAAGACGGGGAGAGAGAGAGAGAGAAATCTGGGTATTTAAGACATATTTAGCGACGGACATGTCCCGTCGCTAAAGATCAGTCGGTAAAACCATTTAGCGACGGTTTATACCGTCGTTAAACGTCCGTCGGGAATGGTTTTACCGACAGATTAATCTGTCGGTAAAATATTTTTTTGGACAAAGTTTTTACCCACGGAAATTCCGTCGCTGAAAACACCTTTAGCGATGGAAGTCGTTTCGTCGCTAAAAGTCCGTCGCTAAAACCCTTTTTCTTGTAGTGAGTCATGATGTACAAGCCGGACGGGGGGAGGGGGGACAAGCTAGGAGCGGGTGGGGGGAGGGGGGACAAGCTGGGATCGGGCACGAGAAGGGACTCATTAGGGGTTGTCGAGTCCCTGATCTGGATCTTGCTGATCCGGGGCCGCCTCGGCATGTCCGGCAGCGGTACCCTGCTGATCCTGCTCCTTGATCAGCCTCAACACCATCATTGCAATGCGCTGGATCTCCTCCTCGTCCAACGGATGCCAAGGAGCCGATGTCTGTGCATGGGCAGTGGGGGGTGAGGACGCTCTTATCATGGCACGAATAGTCGTGCTAGGCAGACCGCATATGCGGCCTTTCGGCCGATTGACGACCTCCGGCTTATCTAGCCATCGCTTCAACGCCCAAGTACTCACACCCGTATTAGTGGACGCTGATGGCTGTCCGGACTCCCTAAGCTGTTCATACGAGGCCTACAAAAACAGTGATTTAAAGATATGTTAGGGCATTAATTAACGCAACAGACATTGAGGATAGTAAGAAAAAAATAACAACTTAATTAAACACATCGACTTACATCGATCAGTCGGGCAATATCTGAAACATAGTCATTGGCCCGGCGCACCTCGTCCTTGTCCTTCTTCCGCACGTTAGTCTGATTATACATCAGAGCTACGACCTCATCCTCCTCCAGATCCAATTTTGGACCACATTTATGTGTCGAACGATGTCGTGTGGCACCGACCCCGCCACATGCGTCGGATCTCTGTTCTGTTTGTTCTCAGCCACCTTCTTACTCTTGGCGTCCCAGCCTGGATCCGCAGCCCACCGATCTATCATATCCTTCATACAGTCGAAGATATCCAATGTGGGGGATATGTCTTCGTCTCTGACATCGGGGCACCATCGGGCAGCATCTTCTTCACCCGGTCCGTGCGTCGTGGAGCCATCGGCTGTAATTCTTGGCGATGTAAAAAGAGAAGGCATGCCGCCCCAGTGCCTGCTGATCAGCCGAGTCAAACGTGAACCCCTCCTGCAAGGCATTCAATAACACAAATTAATTTCGAAAACAAACTCTAATTAAACAAATACTATCGCAGGAAAAAATACTTCAACATACCAGCCACTCCTCCCATAGGGACTCCCTCATAACAGTATCCCAGTCCTTCCAGTACAGGCGTGGCTCGATGAATCGGCCCTTCAGAAGAACGCCGATCTTCGTCCTCGCCTGATTCTCCAGGATCCTGCCAAAGAAGTAAATAAATAAATTAATACAGTTCAAATATAAATTAACATCCCAAATGTACAAAAGAAGGCATGATGTGATATTTTTTTTACTTACAGGCCCTCCTGGGTGAGCGTAACTCTCTGTTTACGCTGGGAGTCAATGCGTACCCCACTTGTCGGGCCACGTCCTCGTCGAGATCCTACAAAACACAGACATTAATACAGTTCAAATATACTCCAAATATAAAATAGCAAAAATGTACTAAATACCGTTATCAACTATACCTGAGGTAGAACCCACGGAAGAAGGAGAATCAAAGCGTGTGTGGGATGAATCTGCGTCGGGCTGGGGCGACTGGGGCTGGGGCGATGGGGAAGTCAACGTATGGGGCTGGGGCGATGGCTAGGGTTGGACCGGGGCCCCATTTGCTGTACGCCATCACTCTGTGCCTCGTCATCAGTGAGCAATGCAAGGTGGGACCCACCGGGATAAATTTGGCAGAAATCATCATCAGTATTATAGGCTTAATTGGGTTATGTTAGTGCTCATTAGGCTAATTATAATCAATATGCACGTAATTGGGTTCATTTGGGCTAATTTGGGGTAGTTACAGCTAATTTGATTTTCATTGGTTTCTTAGGGATAATTAAAACTAAGTAGGCTCGTTAGAGCTAATTAGGGTTAATTGATTTATTAAAATATTGTTAATCAGGACTAATTGGGGCTAATTATAGCCAGTGCTGGAACCACGATGAGATTTCAGAGGTGCATGCTAAAAATGTCACGTTAACCTAATTAACCTAAATTGAATGCACAGTCAACAATTTCAATTCCGACACCTCATATAGGATGTCGATATGGTGTCCGATACGTGTCTGACACTTACTGACACATGTCCGACACCTACCGACACGTGTCCGACACCTTTGGACACATCGGCATACATTGATTTATTTTTTAAATGCCGGACACCGTTGATCGAACGCGGTGTTCGTGTCCGTTCTGCCTAACAGGTATCTCAATCCAATTGGGTTCCATCCTCCGTCAAGAATTTCAATTCTCAATTCTCAAATGCTCAATGCAATAAAAATTAATAAAAATCACACATTCAATCCAATTGGGTCCCAACCTCCATCAACAATCTCAATATCCCAAATGCTCAATGCACAATTAACAATCTAAAATCATCAATTAACAACCTAAAATCATCAATTAATAATCTCAATTCTCAAATGCACATCTAACATCCTAAAATCATCAATTAACAACCTAAAATCATCAATCAATAATCACAATTCTCAAATGCACAATTAACAACCTAAAATTATCAAACAAATAATCAATGTTCAAATGGGAGAAAAATTGTTCAAAATGCACATAACCGATGCGCTTGAATTATTTTAGCAGTTGTGAAAAGAGTATGGGATGAGAAGGAGATTGATTTAAGATAGTCTTTTCAAATTTTATCACTAGGAAGAATTCATTAGTCTATAGTAAAGCACATACCCTGATAGCTCAAACAAAATTTCTTATTTGGTTTCTTAATTTCTAAGGCCTCTCCTCATTCTATACAAGAATTTCCTTGCACACAGTACAACCACACAACCCACATGCACAACCACACAAGAACACAGTACCGATATTTACACACTGTCTTGCACTCGCCCACACATAAACACAAGCATATTCACTAGTTTTCACCCATTTTACACACACATACACTACATCATGCACAACTCACCACACAAAGAACCAACTCACAGAGCCCAACAATGCTACGCCCCTCACGCAGCCATACCCACTTCGAAACACAACTCACACACCACTCAAAACGCTCAACAAGTACACACATAGAAACACCAACATATAGGCTATGGCAGCATCTCTCCCTCCAAACCCACATATCCTCACAACCATTTTTCTCTGTACACCCTACACCCCCTTCCCACTAACACACAACAAGCTACACACACACACAAACACACACACACACACTGCCCCTAACACAGCTACTACCACATGCACACATATAGAAACACCACTGATTGTTCTCAAACTAGTGGTCGTTCCATCACAGATGCCCTTAATCACACAACATGCTTTGTGCATTATAATTTGTACTCTCTCGAGTCTCAGATGCCCCTAATAAAAAATTAGTTCTTGTTTCTTTTTGATTTGATGGGTTGAGGGACTGGTTCAGAGGTAAAAACATATATAGTTCTCAAAAAGAAAGACAATGAATATAAACTGAGGTATATAAATTACCAACACCACCATAAGTAGATATAGGTATAATCAGATATACACATTACTAGTTCAGAGGTGCAAACATGTATTGTTAATCAGATACTAAGATAACTCATCCATTCTTAGGACTTAGAGCACTGTTCAAATCTAGATTTGATAGGTACATTCATAGCCAGTAGTGTATCGATTAAATACAAGAAATGGGATGAAGTGAGAAGCTTACCTAAATCTAAATAATCCGACGGAATTCAGGTGACCAGTAGCCGCAGGTGGTGGACGGAATAGCCACAGGTGGCGACAGTGGAACTACTCACGGGTGGGGCGGCGTAGGGTCAGGACGGGGGTCTCGCTGGAGGTGGGTCGCCGTAGGTCGCCATAAAGGGTGGTCGCGGAGGTGAGTACGCCGGTGGGTGGGTGAGAGATAAGAGAGAGAGAGAGAGAGAGAGAGAGAGAGAGAAACGGGGAGAGAGAAAGAAAAGCAGATCTGTGTGTTTTAAGGGATGACTTTTACCGACGGAATTCCCGTCGCTAAAAGTCAGTTAGTAAAAGCCTTTTTTACCAACAGAATATTGAGCGACCGTATAATTTCGTCACTTAAATTTTTCTTAAAAACCCTCAAAAATTAAAATTTTCCTAAAATCTTTTTAGCGACGGTTGTTCCGTCGGTAAAATTCCGTCGTCAAATACCTTTAGCGACGGATCATGCCATCGGAAAAAAAATTTAACGACGGACTATTACCGAGGGTTTATTCCGTCGCTTAAATGACGTTTAGCGACGGAATTACTTCCGTCGCTAAAAGTTCATCGCAACAAATGTATTTTCTTGTAATGTTGATAATGTTAATTAATAGTTTGATGAATGTGATTTATTCTTCGACTTTAGTCTCGGTTTTGCATAGGCCCTTGTTTATATAAATTGCCAAAAAAAAGAGAGAGAAGAAAATAGAAACCTTCGGAGGCGGCCGGTGGTGCCGCCATTAAATTCTTCTTATTCACATGATTAATAACATATCCAGGTAGCCGATGCTATCGGCACAAGTCTATTTAGTTAAAAATCCAAAAAAGCCTGTAGCGGAGGCCAATACCACCGTTGCCAATAACTGTTTATTTATTTTCAAATTAAAAAATAGTTAGTTATGGTGGCGCCTATGACCGCCGGCTTAGATAGCCACAGTCGGTGAAAGGAGATTAGGCGGTGGATAAAGGGAGAGCAATGTCAGCATTTGCTTGATATTAATTTGATAGTAATAGAATATACAGTTACCGGTATATGACTTCCATGACATTAATTAAAATCTACAAATCTGCCGGAATGATCAATGTAGAGAAAAAGAAAGTAAAAATGAAATACATAGTAAGAAAATATCATTTGACTTGTAATCACTATGAACATCCAACGATACAACTCATTCTTCAATTTTCATTATTAGTGTTATAATAAAAAAAATGGAATCTCGTGCATATACATTGTTTTTCTTGCTGTCATGTAAGTCTCAAGGTTACAAAGCGGCGAAAGGAACCCAAAAAAAAAAAAAAAAGTGCTCCTTGAAGGCAAGAAAAAGACTGCATGGTTTTGATGGCTATGAAGAGAGACTTGGAGCTAGTCAATTCCAAGAGAGATTAAAAAGTGAATGTGAAAGTAGAGAGATTTATATAACGAGGGTATAATATTAGTGAAATGGTAAGGCATATGTGTGTTGCTATGGAGGTCATTTATTTGAAATTCTCTATGGCAATTAATTAAAAAGAAGGATTATACCCCTTACTTGCAATTAATTCGTTAAGGATAAAGAGGTCATTTATTTGAAATTTACAACACCAATCTAACCTTAAGTCTTTTCTCTTTCTCCCCCAATAGTCACCACCATCCCCCTGACGTCAACACCATGACGTCAAATATGGATAACTCAACGGCAGCCTCCAATGGTTGCCCACCCACCTCTGCAACAACGAACCACCGACAGGATCTAAGGAACCACCAGTGAGATAAGGACAATATTGGGGTGGGGGGTAGGTATTCCAATTCAATCTTGCCTACTCGTCACCACCGCCGTGCTCTGCGGATGATGATGAGAAAGTGACAATTACGGCTTGTAACACTTAATAATGAAGTTACCTCTATACCCTTAATGAACTAATTCATTTAGAATTTCTATGAGGGCATAAATTCATTTTGGTTTGATGCCATAAAAAAGTTCTCGATGACATAGCAAAATATTTTTTTTTCCTTGTATAAAAAAAATAACACTCTAAAGGGGAAAAAAAATTGATCAGGAAAGGAAGGGTTAGATGTTGGGGCACCTTGTGAAGAAAAAAAAGATAAAGGTTATATGAAAGGCTTAGGGTCAAAAAAAGGAAGAATATTAAGCCTCATGAAAATGGAAAGAGTTTCGTTAGTTTATTATACTCTAAATATTTGAATTTGACCAAAAAAGATTAGTTGAATAAATGAAAGAAATGTTAAAAATGAAAACTGTTTTATTGAAATGTCCAAGGGAGAACAACTTTTCAATATGTCCATGTGGAGGAGAGAGAATATGAGAATATCTATATCTTTTGTCAGATTACAAATGGCCAATGTAGAGGAATGCCGCCTAGGAGAGAGGAGTAAAAGAGTTTGGTTTTAAAAAGCTTAAAAGTTTCCTAAAAATTGACTCGCATTGGAAAATAGATTATATAACTAAAGGGAAAAAAAATGCCGGTTAAACGTCGATATTTCTTTCGATTTTTTCGTTTTCCTCAGTTTGGCTACCGAGAAATTTCAGGAAAAAATTAAAAATAAAAACTGTTTCAAACGCTACCATATTTGACACAAGTTTCATGATTAAGCTTCATTATTATTATTATAATAACGTCGGAACAATTATTTGATGATCCAAAAATAACGAGCCAAATTTGAATCCTGCCCGATTAAATCCAAATCCAATTCATTGCAATCCTCACATTCAAAAGATGATTATATTAATGATTAAGGTCCAAGCTACTCTTGCGATGAAAGAACTATAGAAATCACCATTGTCTATTTATATACTATGTGGCAAAGCAGATTAGTCAATTGATAGTTTTGCTTTCTGTGTATATGAATGTCCATTTGCATCATCATCAAGGCCTTTTGTAACCTTTGCTAAAATTAAGAGACGCTTCCGAGTCATTTTCAAACAGGAGCAACAGTACTTTCTTGTAATTACGGAGTAATTCAACTCTATTTTGAATAGTGAAATTCCATGTTTTACATACATGAGAATCAGACCCATGAACATGCGTTACAAAGTTTTGATTACTTTTACTTTTATGTCGATAACAAGAATATATAGTTGTACCTTCTTATGACAAGGCACACGGTTCTTTCGGGAAAAGTGAGCTGAAATTGGCTACTACGTGATTTCTTACTCATTGCAATATGCTCTTGAACTGCTAGTCGCTACTAGCCTTTGATGGAAACATTCACATAGTACTCCCATGATATATCTTATGAAGAGGGCGAAAGGGCCCAACATAGTACCACATGCATGTTAGGTATAATTAACAGAGAAAAGTGAAGTCCGACGATGGCACTGCTTTATTCGTTTTCTTTTGATACTTTTATTCCTTAAATAAATGTGGTGAACGTATTGGCATTGAGACCGTAAGTGATGCGATGCTACTTTTTAACAAATAATTTCTAAAATATCTTATGCATATTTTAAGCTCTCCAATAGAAAGCATCAAAGGAAATTGCTGAACCTGCCTTAGTTTTCTTCTGCCACCATGATTCTTATCTAAACTATGTACACCAAAAAGTTTTCCATTTAAGTAACATAGATAACTTGGTACAACTGAAACATGAGAAAGTGGACCTTGGAACATAGAAGGATTTTCTATCACCATTGTATTAAAGTTTTTTTCTTCTTTTTTATCTTCTTCTTTTTTTTCTTTTATGTTTTGGGAATCTAGGGACTGCTAATGGAAGGAGTTTACTCAACTTCAAGTAATGTTCTTGATATCGTAATGTTCTTTATAACCCCAAAGGAAAAATAAGCAGATATAAACTAAATATTAAAAGTTATTTCAGCTTAATCATTGCTACGTTGACATTAAAGACAGAAAACTCAAAGCCTACACTTCAAATTGCTGAAAAGACCAATATCACCACCATATTTCCCAGAAACCAGAGGGCACAGATATTACGCTATGCAAAATCAACAGCAACACTTGGGAATGCAGCCTATGAGCTTCATTAATTCGATATTTGGACCTGCACTAATATGACCATTGGCAGGCTCCATCCTTCATATAACTAGCCATATCAGAGCTACTAGCAACCTAATACACATTGGCTATTACAGGGCTGCAAACACTCCTGAGCTTCTTTATCTTTTCTTCAAACTCCTCCGCCTCGGCAAGCTGGTTCCAGTCTAGCCAATTAATGGTGTTAACAACAGCATCTTGAATCTTCTTCTTCTCAACCTCTGTTAGCTTGGAATTATTCTTCTCATCCATTAGTGTGTTCCTAATGTCGTACGCATAGTATTCTAAGGCAATCTTCGCATCAACTTTCTTTTTATTATCTTCATCCTCGACCTTGTACTTCTCTGCCTCCCTTATCATCCTTTCAATCTCATCCTTGGACAACCTTCCTTTGTCATTGGTGATAGTGATTTTCTGCTTCTCGCCAGTGGTCAGGACCTCAGCGGATACATTCAAGATACCATTGGCATCCATCTCAAAGCATTCCTTGATCTTTTGAACACCCCTCCGGGCAGCAGGCAAGCTAGACGATGTAAACTCACCCAATAAATTGTTGTCTTTGGTTCTTGTCCTTTCACCTTCAAACACTCGAACAAATACACAAGTTTGGTTGTCACTTTCGGTGCAAAAGATTCCCTCCTTCTTGGTGGTTATCGGAGTGTTCCTTGGAATTAGTACCTTCATAATACCGCCTGTAATCTCAACACCAAGAGATAGAGGTGTGACGTCTAATAGCACCATCTCATGAACCCTCCCAGCCATTATGGAAGCCAGAGCAGCAGCACCATAGGCTACGGCCTCATCCTGGGATATGCTCTTACACAGCTCCTGACTGTTCAGAGATATACAACCCTACATTGGGAATCAATTTCACATCGGGTAAATAATAAAAAATATTTCAATATATATGCCTCGTAAGCATCTCCCCTCATAGCCAATTAGTTTTGAAGTTGATGTTTTCACATAGTATCAGAGCTGGTCGATTAGGGCTCAACAGACAATTCAACAATTAGTTTCTCATCGTCACTCAATCAATATTTCTACGTGCTAGGCTCACTCAAAAAATCAGTCAGGGCACACGTGAGGGGGCGTGTTGAGAGATATAAAACCCCATATCGGGTATCAATCCCACATCGGGTAAATAATAAACAATACTTCAATATATATGTCTTGTAGGCTTCTCCCCTCATAGCCAATTCCCCACATTGGGTATCAATTCCACATCGGGTAAATAATAAACAATACTTCAATATATATGCCTAGCCTCTCCCCTCACAGCCAATTGGTTTTGAGGTGGATATTTGGATGTTTTTACATGGTATCAGAGTTGGTTGATTAGAGCTCACTAGACAATTCAACAACTAGTTCCTTACAGTCACCCAGTTAATTTCTCCACGTGCTAGACTCACTCAAAAAATCAATCGAGCCACACGTGAGGGGGCATGTTGAGAGATATAAAACCCCACATTGGGTATCAATCCCACGTCGGGTAAATAATAAACAATACTTTAATATATATGCCTTGTAGGCCTCTCCCCTCATGACTAATTGGTTTTGAGGTGGATGTTTTGACACTTACCATGAAAAAAATCCTGCAGAATTTGTTGCACTTTTGGGATTCTTGTAGACTTACCAACAAGAACCACTCCGTGAACCATGGTCTTAACCATTTTGGCATCTCTCAAACAATGCTCAACGGGCTCGAGGCAATTTCTAAAGAGATCCATGTTAAGCTCCTCGAACCTGGCTCACGTAACGGTCAAAAGAAATCAATTCCCTCAGACAAGCAATCGGCACCAAGAGTTGTCTGGGCGGTGCACGGTAGAAGCCTTTTAGCCCTCTCACAAGCAGTCTTCAACCTCTTAAGAGCTCTAGGGTTCCCACTAAAGTCCTTCTTATGTTTCCTGTTAAATTCCTGCTAATTCAAACTTTCCGAAACTAGAAACCAAAAGTTTTGAATATTCGTTTACACTTCGAACTCATATCTCAAACTCAAACCAACACTGCCCGAAATGTAAGTGGCAATCGTAACTTTAGACGTAAGTGGCAATTGTAACTTTAGACACAATATTCTTATATATCAAATCCAAGAGACTCGGTTAGGCGGATTCGTAACCGTACCCCACTTTTTAATGCATACACCACTTTTATCACAACGATCAACAGAGTAGTACTAAAGGCTTAAAAAAGTGTGGCTTAAAGATCTTTAGTGACAAAAGTGAAGTTTCTGCATGAAAAGGGGAGCGTGGTTATCAAACTTGCCAATTTTCATGAGACAATCTTTGCTGCGTAGATTAGAAAAAAGCAATAAGGAAGGCAACGCATACAACAGTACTGTCTCCAGTTCACAAGATAAATCCAGAATGTACTAAAGGTACTTACAATGGTTTCTTCATTACACAAGATAAATGTTACTGTGCTTTTGGTGCATAGACTGCTTAACAACGAAAACAACATAAAGCAGCAGACATACCAAAGATGGTGTTGGCAGGGTTTATGGAATCCTGGTTCTTGGCAGAAGCACCAATGAGACGCTCGGTATCGGTGAAAGCGACGATAGACGGTGTCGTTCTGCTTCCCAGATCGTTGGTGATGATCTCCACGCGGCCATGCTGCCACACTCCAACACAAGAGTAGGTAGTCCCAAGATCGATTCCAATGGCCGGATCTTCACCTTTTCCCGCCATTTCTACTGAGAGAGAATTGATATGGCACTGCTACACAGGCACCATACTTGGAAGGACTGATGAGTAGGAGTGGAAGCTAATTCTGAAGACACGTACTTAAGACTCTTTTGTCTTCAAACCTAATTATTTAATTTTTCGGATAGATTTGAATTCACACTTTTCATGAACTCTCTAACTAATGATGCAGTATACAAGAGCATACATACTTGGAAGGGATTGAATTTAGCATAAAAGGATGAAATGTCGGAATGAACATATGAAGGGACATAAATGGATGTCGTACAAGCAAGTATGGCAGGCTAGGGCTTAGATTTGTAGAGTTCGTAATTAAGAAGCTAAAACTAAAGACAGAAACTAATAACACAAGGACTAAATTATAGCAACTATTGAATGCTTCTTCCTTTTCTCTGTGGATGTATAAGTAGACCTCCCTAGAATGTTCCAAAAGCTATATTTCTTAACTTTTACAACCAGTTTTGAAGTTTTTGCTATCACTCTCGTCCAGGTCTGGATGAGCAAACACAGGTAAGTTCAAGGATTTAGGTACTTTAGTGTTGTCTTGTATAAAGATGTCAGTAATTTCGGTTTAGCTTATATGTACAAATTATGTTTCTAGAACCTAATGAAAATTATCAAGACTAAACACAAGTGAGAAGATTGCACATAAGAGTGAAGTAAATTTATGGTAATAATACCTCCGAATTTATAATAAAGAGTCATTATGCATGTATGACTATAATAAATGAGGTAAAAGAGGAATAAAACACCAAAGAAAACAGTACGACGTTTAATTCATATTTTTTTTATGTTTGAGTGTTTATTTTTCTTAAATGTTCTTGAGGTGTTATTTAAAGTGTTCTTAAGGTATTATAGTCAAATTGCTACTTGCGACTAGCCTTTGATGGAAACTTTCACATAGAACCTCCATGATATATATCTTATGAAGAAGGCAAAAGGCCGCGCCCAAAAAGCGTTCACATTGTACTATATCAAACTATATGTTGAGTATAATTAGTGGAGAAAAGTAAGGTTTCACGATGACACTGCTTTTATTCACTTTCATTTTATACTTTTGTTAGTTAAATGTGGTGAACCTAGCGGAATTGAGACCGTGAATGATGTTACTTTCAAAAAATTAAATTCTCAAAGTCGCATCGCGGATGATATATGCACATTTTAAGCTCTTAGTACTCTCCAATAGAAAGTGGCGAAGGAAACTGCTAAACCTACTACCTTGGTTCCTTTATGCCACCATGATTCATATCTAAACTATGTTCATGGACACCATAAAGTTTTCCATTTAAATACAGAGATAACGTGGTACAACTGGAACAAGAGAACTAACAACCAAGATGGATTTTCTGCCGCCGTTGCATTGAAGTTTTTTTTTCTTCTTCTATTTCAAAATTTCTTTTTCTTTTTTTAAGTGAGAAGCTAAGCAGGGGAGGAATCCAGGGACTGCTCATGGCAGGAGTTTACCCGACTTTAAAACATAATCTTCGTGTCCCACAACTAATGTTCTGTATAACCCAAGCAGATAAAAACTGAATATTGAAAGCTACTTTGGCTTAAAGATACAGAAAACTCAAAACCTACTACTTATCGTAGCTGAAAAGACCAAAATCACCACCATATTTCCCAGAAACCTGAGGGCAGAGATTACGCTGTGCAAAATCAACAGCAACACTTGGGAATGCAGCCCATGAACTTCATAAATTCGATACTTAGACCTGCACTAATATGACCATTGGCAGGCTCCATCATTCGTATTACTAGCCATATCGGAGCTACTATTACCCTAATACACATTGGCTATTATAAGGCTGCAAACACTCTTGAGCTCCTTCATCTTTTCTTCAAAATCCTGGACCTCGGCAAGCTGGTTCCGGTCTAGCCAATAAATTGTGTTAACAACAGCATCTTGAATCTTCTTCTTGTCAACCTCTGTGAGCGTTGAGTTGTTCTTCTCATCCATTAGAGTGTTCCTAATGTCGTACGCATAGTTTTCTAAGGCAATCTTCGCTTCAACTTTCTTTTTATTCTCTTCATCCTCGACCTTGTACTTCTCTGCCTCCCTTACCATCCTCTCAATCTCATCCTTGGACAACCTTCCCTTGTCATTGGTGATAGTGATTTTCCTCTTCTCACCGGTGGTCAGAACCTCAGCAGTTACATTCAAGATACCATTGGCATCCATCTCGAAGCATTCCTTGATCTCTGGAACACCCCTCCGGGCAGGAGGAAAGCTAGAGGATGCAAACTCACCCAACAAGTTGTTGTCTTTTGTTTTTGTCCTTTCACCTTCAAACACTCGAACAAATACACTAGTTTGGTTGTCATTTTGGGTGCTAAAGATTCCCTCCTTCTTGGTGGGTATCGGAGTGTTCCTCGGAATTAGTACATTCATAATACCGCCTGTAACCTCAACACCAAGAGATAGAGGTGTGACGTCTAATAGCACCATCTCATGAACCCTCCCATCCATTATAGCAGCCAGAGCAGCAGCACCATAGGCTACGGCCTCATCCTGGTTTATGCTCTTACACAGCTCCTTACCATGGAAAAAATCCTGCAGAATTTGTTGCACTTTTGGGATTCTTGTAGACCCACCAACAAGAACCACTTCGTGAACCATGGTCTTATCCATTTTGGCATCTCTCAAACAATGCTCAACGAGCTCGAGGCAATTTCTAAAGAGATCCATGTTAAGCTCCTCGAACCTGGCTCGCGTAACGGTCAAAAAGAAATCAATTCCCTCAAACAAGCAATCAACGCCAAGGGTTGTCTGGGCAGTGCATGATAGAAGCCTTTTAACCCTCTCACAAGCAGTCTTCAACCTCTTAAGAGCTCTGGGATTCCCACTAATGTCCTTCTTATGTTTCCTGTTAAATTCCTGAACAAAGTGGTCTACCAACCTGTTATCAAAGTCTTCTCCTCCAAGGTGCGTGTCACCGCCAGTGGCCTTAACTTCTATGTTGCCTTCATCAATAGTTAGAAGAGAGACATCAAAAGTACCACCGCCCAAATCAAAGATAAGCACATTCCTTACACCAGCTCTAGTTCCCCTGGTGTCCAAACCATAAGCAATGGCTGCAGCAGTAGGCTCATTGATGATGCGTATCACGTTCAGACCAGCGATGACACCAGCGTCTTTTGTAGCTTGCCGCTGTGAGTTATTGAAGTAGGCAGGGACAGTTACTACTGCATTTTTTATCGTTCTTCCAAGGAATGCCTCAGCAGTTTGACGCATCTTAACCAGGACCATGGAAGAGATTTCCTCAGCAGCAAGTTGCTTCTGCTCACCTTTGTAGTTGACGACAATTATGGGCTTGTCAGCAGGACCAGGAATGACATTGAATGGCCAGAGCTTCAAATCACTTTGCACAGACAGATCACTGAATCTCCTGCCAATCAATCGCTTCGCATCTGTATTTAGTAAGAATGTATCATTTTAGGTTTCTAAAGAGTATCATAGCACAAACAGTAATACAGAATACCCCCTCACCCTAATCACCAAATATCTTGATCAAAGGATACATGCTGACGACAAGTGTACACCCAGGCTTGATTCCCCCGGAACTTGAGGAATTTGCTTGTTTAATTATTGTTCTAACTACGGGATTAAAAAAAAATTGTGACATGATTTCAGAACCCCATTGATCAGAGAGTTGATTAGAGATTTGTGATTGCAAAATTCCTGTAGAGTAGGATTTGATTTTCCTTTATTTGTATCAGTTGTCATATAAAAGGGACCTTCTATGCAATGAAATGATCAGTTGGTTCTCAACGTACTCAGGGGTTATTCCTCCATTTCTGTTTTTCCTTCATATAAGAGCTTGTTAACTTTTAACGGTTTTGTTTTCCTAGTTGTTAGGCTTAACATGTTGAGGTCTGAAAAGCATTCCAAAAAGCAACAGATGAAGATAGTATCATATGGCTTAGATAGAAAGCAACAGATGAATGATGTTTGAATCAAAAGGAGTAGATTCTAACAACAAAGTTAACAGCTAATTCAAACTATCCGAAACTAGAAACCAAAAGTTTTGAATATTCCTTTACACTTCGAACTCATATCTCAAACCAACACTGCCCGAAATGTAATTTTTGACTACAAATTAATCACACATAAGTGGCAATTGTAACTTTAGACACAATATTCTTATATATCAAATCCAAGAGACTCGGTTAGGCAGATCGTAGCCGTACCCCACTTTTTAATGCATACACCACTTTTATCACAATGATCAACAGAGTAGCACTAAAGGCTTAGAAAAGTGTGGCTTAAAGATCTTTAGTAACAGAATTGAAGTTTCTGCATGAAAAGGGGAGCGTGGTTATCAAGTCCTGTTACTTGGTACCAATCAAAAAGGACCGCAGTTCTACTCGAAAGATATATAATAAATCAAAATTTCAAACTTGCCAATTTTCATGAGACAATCTTTGCTGCGTAGATTAGAAAAAAGCAATAAGGATGGCAACAAATACAACTCCAGTACACAAGCTAAATCAAGAATGTACTAAAGGTATTTACAATGGTTTCTTCATTACACAAGATAAATGTTACTGTGTTTTTGGTACATAGACTGTTTAACAACGAAAACAACATAAACCAGCAGACATACCAAAGATGGTGTTGGCAGGGTTTACGGAATCCTGGTTCTTGGCAGCAGCACCAATGAGACGCTCGGTGTCAGTGAAAGCGACGATAGATGGCGTCGTTCTGCTTCCCAGATCGTTGGTGATGATTTCCACGCGGCCATGCTGCCACACTCCAACACAAGAGTAGGTAGTCCCAAGATCGATTCCAATCGCCGGATCTTCACCTTTTCCCGCCATTTCTACTGACAGAGAGAATTGATATGGCACTGCTACACAGGCACCATTTAGTACTGAGGGGTAGGAGTGGAAGCTACTTCTGAAGACACGTACTTAAGACTCTTGTCTTCAAACCTAATTATTTAATTTTTTTGGATAGATTTGAATTCACACAATTCATGAACTCTCTTACTAAAGATGCAGTTTACAAGCGCGCATATACTTGGAAGGGATTGAATTTAGCATAAAATGATGCAATTGTGGAAGGACCATATTAAGGGACATAAATGGATGCGTACAAGCACGTACGGTAGGCTAGGGCTTAGATTTTTAGAGTTTGTAATTAAACCGCTAAAGTTGGGGTTTAGGATTTCAAGGCTTATAATTTTGGGGTTCTTTTAGGTACCGTGAAGTTTTGCTGTTTTATATCTTCGAACAAACAAGGGAAGAACAACAGATAACAGAACATTGGAGTCTCATTAGGGCATTGTGATAACAGAACATTGGAGTCTCATTGAGGTGTTCTAAGAGTCTCACCTGAAAGACAAAAGATTTCAAGAGTCTCATCACTGAACAAAAGCAAAGGCTGTAGCAATTCAATTACTCAAGTTCCCCTGATCTGTCTTACAATGCTCGCTTATCTAAAGAACACAACAGAGAGCTTTCCTAGTAATTCAAGGGACCCTGTATTCTAGAACTTTCTAGATTAGTTGAGCTAAAGACTAAACCTAATAACAAAATGACTTAGAAAATATAGTAGCTACTTAAACTAAAGACGAAAACTAATAACACAAGGACTAAATTATAGCAACTACTAAAAGCTTCTTCCTTTTCTCTTACAAATGTGCGTGTGTGTTTTTCTTCCATTTCGAAGAATATGCTCTCTGAGGATGTATACGTAGACCTCCCTAGAATGTTCCAAAAGCTATATTTCTTAACTTTTACAGCCAGATTTGAAGTTTTTGCTATCACTCTCATCCAGGTTTGGATGAGCAAACACAGGTAAGTTCAAGGATTTAGGTACTTTAGTGATGTCTTGTATAAAGATGTCAGTAATTTGGGTTTAGCTTATATGTACAAATTATGTTTCTAGAACCTAATGAAAATTATCAAGACTAAACACAAGTGAGAAGATTGCTCATGAAGAGTGAAATCAAATTGTTGTTTTGGTTGTTTGGTGCTGGCCGGGTTAATAATGCGGTTGGGAAGTTTATGCTCGAATCAAATCTCACTCACTTTTTCGTGCAACTACTAGTGTAAATTTAACATCAAACTGTGGCTCGTATCTAACTACTAATAGGCAAGAACTGCAAGCCTTGACAATTGGCAATATTAGTTTGAATCCTCGTACCGACATAACATTAAACTGTGGCTGGTGTCTAACGATTGCGGATGATCTACCCAGCAAATCTTCCACTCTTGGGAAGAGCAAATCTCATGTACATCGGAGCAAAATAATCGGTTCGCCACTCCTCGGCCGCTCTAATTGTTCAGTGCCATAAAAAAGGAAATCGAACAAAAGCCCTAACTTGGTTAACATTTGACCCATCGAAATGGAGCCCATAACAGAAATACAGCTTTTGACTGATAGTAGCCAACGTACAGGAAATGTAAGCCGTGTACAACATTAGTCAATAGCAGTACCATGAGTGCTAATCAGAGTAACTCACCTCAGTCACTTGTATTGCTTATCAGTAAACCCTTTGAAGTCCAACCAGAATGACAGAGAACCTCGCGGAAGCTGGAGAGCAATTGTTAAACCGTCCCTTGAGACAGTTTCTTGGCTTCTCCCCGCCTTTTTAAGGATAACATCGTCATTTGCCAATCCACCCTCCAAGAGGTGGAAGAAATGATAGGTGCCTTGATGAATATAATTTATAGTTATTAGTTTTAATCAACGTACCGGCAGGACATATAAAATTACAATTCTAATGACAGTGAAATAAATAAAATTAACTATTCAATGGGTTGCACTATGATCTCAATTCGACCCGAATTTTCTCTTGTTATAAGCGGATAGCGGATATGAAACTATTTATTATAAATAATTTTATAGTAAATAGTTTTCATGTTAACTACTTATTCCCCAGTGCAATACATTGGCAACTTTTGTAAAATTGCAGTATAGCGTAAAACATGTAAAATAGAAAGAAAAACAAAGTAGACCGAACAACAAAAACAATGCGTGCATGTGGAGATAAAATATAACATCATTTTCGGTCATATTCAGTTTCTCTTCCCATTAAAGGAAACACTAGTTATTAGTTCTTTAGGTTCAAAAGAATATCATTGTTTAGCCTCAGAGATAATAATTTTGAAAACTTTGTAGATGTTAGCAAAAATTATCAGTTGCTAAAAAAGTTAAGAACTTAAGATTAAGGATAGTAGCATATCGACCATACATGGAGTTTAGGATTGGTTCTTATTTATATCTAGTGAATTTCTCCTTCTTTGGAGCACTCTTTTGAGTTAGACATCACGCTTCAATACTATCGATAAACATAAAAGATTCAGACACCATCATTTGTAATTAAATCATGAGCGCTTCTTTACTTGTTTTTATAGGATAAAGTTATGTGGAATGTACATGTATCTTTCTCTCGGTGTATATCGTAAAGTATCAATTTCAAAAAATATTGGACTTAAAAGACACTAAAAGAAAATGAAAATTTTAATTAATAAAACATGGATATTGTAGTAGTTTAGTATACATAAAACATGGATACCGAAGGAAAAGGAGATATAAGAAAAAAGACACTAAAAGAAAATAAAAAATAATCAATAAAAAAATTAATCAATAAAACTTGTAGTTTAGTATACATAAAACATGGATTCCCTCGCTATGGAAAGAGAGTGATCTTCTTTCTTCACTTCACTTTACTTCTTTCTATTTTATTTTATGTCTTTCACTTTAATTTGTTCTTTATCCTTTACGCTTTTTCTTGCATCCTAAGTTAGTTCTGAAAGTCTCCCCTGAGCTCCAAAGACACTTTGAATGAGGATAAAGTTATGCTAGTATGGATCATGACTCGGACGAGTGAATAGATGTGTCGGTTCACTCCTTTACCTTTACTTGGGAAATCGACGTCATCACTCGGACGAGTGGACTGTTCGTATTGCTTATCTTAGAAGTAACTAGTTTCCTTCCTCTGGAGAAAGGGACAATGCTAGGTTCTTATATATTCACCTGGAATAAAATTATTGTTGCTCTATTTGGAAATTGCTAAACCTACTACCTTTCTTCTTTTTTCATATCTGAACTAAGTAAATGGACATCAGAAAGTTTTTCATTTAAGTGACACAGATAAGGTGGTACAACTGGAACATGAGAACTAACAAGTTAGAGGATTGTCTTTCACCGTTGCATTGAAGTTCTTTTCTTCTTTTTCGTCTTAATTTTTTTTTTGAAAGGTGAGAAGGGAGCAGGGGAGGAATCCAGGGACTGCTCGTGGAAGGAGTTTACTCGACTTCAAGTAATGTTCTTGATATCACAATGTTCTTTATAACCCCAAAGGAAAAATAAGCAGATGTAAACTGAATATTGAAAGGTATTTCAGCTTAATCACTGCTACGTCGACATTAAAGACAGAAAACTCAAAGCCTACAGTTCAAGTAGCTGAAAAGACCAACATCACCACCGTATTTCGATATTTGGACACAGGTATTACGCTATGCAAAATCAACAGCAACACTTGGGAATGCAGCCTATGAGCTTCATAAATTCGATATTTGGACCTGCACTAATATGACCATTGGCAGGCTCCATCCTTCATATTACTAGCCATGTCAGAGCTACTAGCACCCTAATACGCATTGGCTGTTATAGGGCTGCAAACTCCCTTGAGCTCCTTCATCTTTTCTTCGGACTCCTCGGCCTCGGCAAGCTGGTTCCGGTCTAGCCAATAAATGGTGTTAACCTCTGTGAGCGTTGAGTAGTTCTTCTCATCCATTAGTGTTCCTAATGTCGTACGCATAGTTTTCTAAGGCAATCTTCGCTTCAACTTTCTTTTTATTCTCTTCATCCTCGACCTTGTACGTCTCTGCCTCCCTTACCATCCTCGGACAACCTTTCTTTGTCATTAGTGATAGTGATTTTCTTCTCCTCGCCGGTGGGCAGGACCTCAGCGGATACATTCAAGATACCATTTGCATCCATCTCGAAGCATTCCTTGATCTTTTGAACACCCTTCGGGGCAGGAGGAAAGCTAGAGCATGTAAACTCACCCAACGAGCTGTTGGCTTTGGTTCTTGTTCTATGTCACCTTCGGTTCTAAGGTTTTTCTCCTTCTTGGTGGGTACCGGAGTGTTCCTTGGAATTAGTACATTCATAATTCCGCCTGTAACCTCAACACCAAGAGATAGGGGTGTGACGTCTAATACACCATCTTATGAACCCTCCCATCCATTACAGCAGCCAGAGCAGCAGCACCATATATAGGCTACGGCCAGTGGCGGAATTACATATGTACGAGGGGGGCTAATGCACCCCCTCAGATTTTCATTCGCGACTCTCTCTCTCTCTCTCGGCTCTCACTCAGTCACTCTCTCAGATTTTCACTCGCGACTCTCTCTCTCTCTCTCGGCTCCTCTCGGCTCTCACTCAGTCACTCTCTCAGCTCCCGTCGACAGTCGACCTCTCACCGTCTTAATGTCTCTCGGCCACGACACGCAGTCGCCTCACCTCACTGTCACCACTCACCGGTCACGGCGCCTCTCAGTCACCGCCCACCGGTCATCGGTCACTGTCTCAACTCTCACGAACGGTGGTCGAAGCCCCGAAGGCCCTCCCCACCCCAATTTTGGCCAGATCTAGTCTAGATCTACTAGCCGACGAACGAAGTGACGAACCTCACCGGTCACGACGCCTGAAATTCAAGCAGATCTGAGACTAAGTCACCGGTCACGGACGGCGGTCGCCCTCACGGCCTCACCAGTCACCAACTCCGGTCTCCGGCCACTGCCAGATCTAGCCTCATCTAAGGTTCAAACTTTGAATTGAAAGTTTTAGTCTAACTCTAAGACTTCTGTAATCTGTTTCTTTCTTCTTGTCGAAAATCACAAGGAAAACTAAAGATTGTAACTTGTAAGCTCTAATGTTTGTAATTATAACACTTTCAGAACATCAAGGTTCCGCGCTTACGAGCCGGACGAAGTGACGACCTCACCTCAACCGACGAACGATCTTCTTCAATCTTCATTCCACCGGTGGCGAAGAACCCACCGCTAGCGACATTGCGACAACGACACCGTTCTGATTTTTGAGGACTGAGGTCAGTGTGCATTTTGAACAATTTCTTTTGCTATTGAGAATTGATTATTTGATTAATAATTTTTGGTTGTTATTGTGCATTTGATAATTTAGATTATTAATTGATGTTTTATGGTTGTTTATTGATGGAGGATGAGACCCAATTAGATTTTTACCCCATTTGAGCATTGATTATTTAATTGATAATTTTAGGTTGTGTCAATTGTGCATTTGAAAATTGATATTATTAATTGCTGATTATAGGTTGTTAATTTTGCATTGAGCATTTGAGAATTGAGATTGTTGATGGAGGACGTGACCCAATTGGATTGAGATATCGGATATGTGATGTAGTTGAGTGGTAGGTTGAAATTAGGTTAATTAGACTAACGCGATAATGAAACATGACTGGAAAAGTAAAAGAATAAAATATTTGTAATTAACTAGGTTATTTGATTGATAATTTGTAAATTGATAATATATAGATTGATACTTAAAATAAAATATTTGTGATAAAAATATTTATTGACTTCGATATATTTTTAACACTCCATTAGATAAAATCCTGATTCCGCCACTGGCTACGGCCTCATCCTGGTTAATGTATAAACAACAAATCAAATGGCTATCGATCAACATGAACAAAGCATTATGACTCCATCACCAAACAGTGCACTCTATCTCCATAACCCAAAATCTAGAACAGACCAAAAATACAAGTGACCCTTTGATTAAAATAACTTACCGTAGCCACTTGGAGTACTGACCACAACTGTTTAAAATGCTTCTGAAGTGCAAAGGAACCCTAAAACGAGATATGCTTGAACGAGAAAAACCAAATCACAAAATGCTTTTTCTTCTCTTGATTAGTTGAGAAAAGGGTCATACAGATGAATTGTGTACTGAATATTGAATAGATGTTACCTACAATGTTAGAGGGCGCTCATTAGGCGCTTACGGGACGCTTAGTGGACGCTTACTTGGCAATTAGAGGGCAAAACTTCCGGAAGGTTCAAGACTTCTCTACAATGTTCTTTCTTGTACATGTGTGAATATTCTAGAGCAGTGATGGTAACTCTAGAAGGGTAGAAGAGTATTCTAGAAGTAGTGTATTGGGAATTCTTTTCCCAACCTCTTGTGTTCCGCTGCATATTTGTTTCCAATTTCGCCCAGCTCTACAGTTAGGCTGACTTAGCGAGCAAGCGGGGGCTTGATCTAGCTAAGTGCAGCACGGTTTCGACTTAGAGAAGTTCGTTCCGTGACAATAAGCACCTAAACAAATCCGAGCTGTGAGTGGTTTGGTCAAATATTATTAATACCATTGTGCAATTAATAATTCAAATAATGTACATTATGTGCATTGAATATACAGAGACACAAATATATGAGTTTTTGTTTGTGTAGTATCACTATATCATACTCAACTGCTCTATGTCCTTGTTCAGCAAAAAATCTAATATTAGGCACGAAGTACTTGTGCAAAGCTTTTGACCAATAGAGCAATCATATAAGAGCGTGACGTGGCCACCCCAGAACTATGTATCCTTCGAGAAAAGGACTAAGAAAGACCCATTACCACGGGCTGTCTGCCTCCAGCGAAGTGACAAGCCCTCATAAATATCGGAACCAAGAAGTGTTTGGCTTCCTCTGAGCCCGATGCCTGGTCCGCTCTGTCTTCCTCTTTCTCTCTGAATAACCTAAACCAAGATCAATTCCAATCGTTTGACCTTCATCTTCTCCTGTCATTTTCAAGCTGAATTTACATAACAAAAGGCAGAGAGAGTCAGAGACAATCAGAGAGGAAAAGATTCTTCGTGCACCTAAGAGGATAGGAAAAATATGCAAAATAGGTTTTTCTTTTATATTAAATTCCAAGGTTATTCCTGGAAGCACTTCACATCAGTTAATGTAACGTAAGCATACACCATAGAATCTAGTAACTGCAGTTTATAACATCTATGCCAGTGATTTTGCATGAGCAACATAACGATTTTACATGTTAAATTTTACAAGCACATAAAAATGGATATTGTTATAGTCTCAATAACCTCTTTAAGGAAAAATTAAATCCTGAAGTATTATCCTTGGTCCCTAGGCCATATCTGGAGAGAACCACTCAAAAAGGTATGTCATAATGCCCATAAACATGTTGCAAAATGTGACAAGCATCTCCAGAGAAGTGTAACTGTAATGAAAGCTGATCTTTTCTATGATAGTCCAGTATGGTCTTGAAAACAAGTAATGATCCTCCGTTAGTTTCGTTGCTTGAACCGTCTAATCATGATAATGCATTTGGATGAGCAGATCAAAGCATCCCGTCTCAAAAAAAAAAAGTGCACATTGTCTGTATTTCTATTGTCCTCCTATTAGTCATTCCTCAAGAAGTAGAAGCTCCATGCACCATTAAAGTGTTGCTTAATTAGTCCCTGAATTAATTTTTGCACTCTTAACCCTTTAACATTGCATCATTAGCAACTTCGTCCTTTTGATCACTTCAGTCAAGTTTCGGACGTAGATGAACAAAGGCAACTTATACCCCATCAAATAAGTTGCCACCATGGACTTTTACTACCATGCACCATCAACACCTCCTGCCCTGCCACCAACACCACAGCAACCTTCCTTCAGTACAACCACCACATTATATATATGCCAAGAACGTTAATTAAACAAATTGATAGCCAATCTTACATGATAACCACTCCTTCCTTTAGAGCTACCAACATCGGTGCTATGATACACTCCCCACATAGCCACCACAATAGACGTGTTGTGTGTGTATGTGCATGCGCATGCGCATGTTTGTTATTCAATGCTTGAGTCACTATGTGTGCGAGCGCGTGCGCTTATATATGTGATGTGTGGTCCTATGTGTGCGCACGCATCCGTTGCGAGTGTGTCCGTGTTACAAAAAAAAAAAAAAAAGGGAAAAAGAAGGGAAGCGGAGGGGGGTGGCTTAGATTGCCCCCTGGTATACTCGGCCCAAGGTAGATTGGGCATGGATCCAAGAAAATGCTAGCTTACAAACGCCTGCGAAACTCTACCCGTGCTCACCAGACCCGTACTCTAGAGGGGTCACCCAACAGGTTTCTTGTTTTGATTTTCACAATATTAATCCGGAGTTAACTAATTTGTATATCTAGAAAATAGGATCTAAACAATGGAGGTTTAAATTGGTTAAAATGGCTATGTGGGGAGTGTAGGATTTGACATTAATTTTTTTAAATTGATATTATAGGCATGTATTTAATGTGGTGATTGTAATGTGTGGTGTTGGTTGTGGTATTGATGGTGCCTAGCAAGGGTGAAGCTAAATTGTAGGGAGCTCGGTGGTTATTAACTGAAAGCCCATGGTCATGGTATAGTGATTTATTTGATGGGGCAAAAATTGTCTTTTCATCAACTTCCAAAACCTCACTGAAGACCAAAAAGACAAAGCTGGCTAATGATGCAATGATAAAGGACCAAGACTGCAAAAACTGCGAAAATTAATGCAGGTACTAATTTAGTAACGTGTTAATAGTTCTGAGATCGTGGGGGAGCTTTGCCCTCTTGAGAAATGATCGAGAGCCCTTGCCGTGGGCCCACAGATGACGAAATTTGGACAGAAAAGGGAAACGACTGATACCGTGATACAGCTAACGCTGTTAAGATAAAGGACTATATTGGCGAAGGAATTAGTTGAGAGACAAATGTAGCAAAACGGTTATAGTTCAGGAAAAGGGAAAAAAAAAACGTTTGTCTCAATTTTGAAACTATGGGCAAGCATAAAGAACAAAAATATACTTTCAGTTTTCAACATAGAGAAAGCTACACGTGATCTTCCTAACGAGGATGGTGACCTGATTGTGGATGATGTATGCAGCATTTCTTCCACTCTTCTAAAAAGCAAATTTCATGCACATCGGAGCAAAATAATCGGTGCGCCACTCCTCGGCCGCTCCAATTGTTCAGTGACATACAAAAGGAAATCGAACAAAAGCCCTAACTTGGTAACTCTTGACCCATCCAAATGGAACCCGCAACAGGCATACAACATTTGAGTGGTAGTAACCACTCAAATGTACAGGTGATCAGTAAACCCTTTGAAGTCAAACAGAATGAGAGAGAGAACACCAAAAGTCGGGATGTTCATGTATCGTGCGCCGGAAGCCGAAGGGCAACTTTCTCGGTTCTTTCCCGCCTTTTTTTAAGGATAAGATCGTCATTTGTAACGTGTCCCACTTAGCTCGGGGAGCAAGGAGGGAGAAAAGTTTGCTACTCCGAAGGCCCGTAAAGTCTACTTTAGGGTGGGAGTAACGACAAAAGTCTTGTTGGATATATCTTTAAGATTGTTAGTTTTAATCTTACTAATAAATCGTATATAATTTAAATTCTATTCATAGTTAAAAGGGGTAAATGAAAAATAAATAGGCCTATAAACGGATTGTCGCATTATAGTCCGGTCGTTGTTTTCTAAGAAATAAAACATGACATGAGGATGAGGGTTGTAGTCTCCCATAAATATTGAAGTGTTATCATCATTGCTGCAAGAAACATGAGACTATAAAATTGAATAGGAAAGTTAGCATATTCTAGAAAAATAAAATCTCATTAAAATTTCCTTCTTGAAAAAAAAAATTAAATCTCATTAAATTGTAAAGCATAAATCATGTAAGCCTTATCGAATGACTTTTTTTAGAATGACCAAACTAATTATTGAGCCCATTAACACCATAAAGATAACTAAAATGGTCAAGAAATTGTAAAAAGTTTAGAATAAAGATGAAAAATATGTCTAATATCAAATAAAATACAAAACCCTGCACTAAATATAAAAACGAAATCGAAGTACCATTAACTATCATTTTTCTTTGTCGAAAAATAATAATTTGAAGACTCGAGGCAAAAATATTTCTGAAAATAAACTTACATATAACTCCCATGGTCAATAACTTTCTCCTTTCACTATTGCTAATGATTGCTACCATCTTCACTTTCAGCATCTATATGAAGTATCACAATATACAATGCACACCATGAAGTAAATGAGTCAAATATA
Organism: Escallonia herrerae; assembly: GCA_033070095.1. NCBI lineage: Eukaryota > Viridiplantae > Streptophyta > Magnoliopsida > Escalloniales > Escalloniaceae > Escallonia > Escallonia herrerae. Next base: position 287,236 of record JAVXUP010000866.1, read on the forward strand.
AGAATCACGCATCAAGAAAAGAATCTCAAGCAACAACATAAACTTAAGTAATTAAAACCAAATGGTATCAGTAGGACCTATAACTTTCGAAAAACCTCCATCCACTTCAATATTACTTCAAATCTTTATATAGTTGCTAGAAAATGCATCAATAAATTTTGTAAAGGAAAAGAACTCAAACTTAATGAGAATAATTAGTTACAGAAAATGGAATACTAATTCAAGAAAAATCTCATATAGGAAGTTACTTGAGAATCTGAGTCCGACGGTGCTGCTGGTAAAACTTGCATCGGGAGAATGAAGGGTTCCATCTTAAAATTTTTCCAAATCTAAACTACATGGGGATCAACCTCCACTAAAATAACGTAATAGTAATAATATGAATAATATATACTTCATGGTCATGCCAATTAATGTAACAAAAGAAGTATCACCCCAAAACTTTGCTCAAACACCGGCACCCGGAGAAAAAGGTAGAATGAGTAGACTTCTTACCAAGAGAAAATGCCTGAGTAGACTTCTTATATTTGTGGGCGAACTTGCTTTGTGTATTGCTTTAAAAAAAATCATATATGTATAGACATAAAGTAGTTTTAGTTTTTTCGCTTAAGCAAAAAATGGTGAAATAGGAACATGGATGAAAAGATAATAAATATATACCCTACAAATTAGAAATGGGTTCAAATATAACTGGGTTGCATGCGTAAAGAATAACAAATCATAAGAATTGTACCGGACCTAAGGGATATCGGGATTTGGTTTATGCGACCCAGCTGGGCTTACACCTTCATACTTGTAGTAGATTTTGGCAGGTGTCTCTAGCAGTTTCTCTAACCGCTTGGCTCTAAATTTAACTATAAGATATAAAACTTCTTACCTTGTTCTGCAAATAAAATTACCAGCAAAAGCAGACTAATGCGGGCAACCAGATTCTGTGTTGGGCGCCAAAGCTGGTGTAGAAGCCAACCCTGCACAAAGGTTTATCCGCTTCCAAAATAACATAAAAGGAAATGTAGATGATTAAGAAATGCATGGGAACATAAAGCCCGGGAAAAACAACCAGGAATAAGTTTCGCGGATTATTATGAATAAGTTTTGCAGATTATTATTATGAGAAATTGCCAAATTTTCGGGTAAGTTTGAATTTTGAGGATTTTAATGAGGAGTTTTGAAGATAATTTTGGAGATATACACGCATGGGACCATGTGCAAAATTATAGATGAAATATGTTGCAAAGATATTTTAGGGAATGATGTTTCAAATCTCAAACTGAAGCTATGTTATATATATATATATATATATATATATATATATATATATATATATATAGAAGGTGAGTAAATGACGGAATTCAAAATTTAAATCAAGAAAAGGAAAGTGAAATGAAATGACACTTTAGTATCCAAAAATATAGTTGAAACAAAAAATAAATAATTTTTATTCCACATGGCAAAAAGAGAGAGTGTCCATATAAGCGGTGACGTGGCAACATTCTCTCAGTTTTGGCTTATATATATATATATATATATATATATATATATATATATATATATATATATATATATATATATATATATATATATGAGCTGATCCATTGAGAGCGCTAGCAAAATAGGAAAAGTTGCTAGCTCGATTTGGCCGTCCACAGGCGATCTGGGGACGGTCCAGATCTTTTTTTTTGCATTTTTTTTAGTCCGTCTGCTACATAATGTAGCGGACGATTATTTGACAAAAATACCATGTAGCCCACCCGCTACATTATGTAGCGGACGATTGAGGCACTACTTTTTTGACTTTTTTTTCTCTTTATATGTCCTTGAGCCCATCCGCTACATTCTGTAGCGGACGATTGAGCACTACTTTTCTGACTTTTTTTCTCTTTATCTATCCTTTCTTTCTTCTCTTTCTCTGTCCTTTCTTTCTTTAATTTTCTGACAGACTCTTTCTCTCCCATCAATTTTCTAACTCTCTCTCTCTCAGCATATGGTTGCTGATTTACTGCTTTTGCTATCGTCGGCTAAATTTGCTATCGTCTTCTACTCAACATTTTCAGCATCACTATTGACTGAAACAGTAGTATGTGTTCTGGCAATAAACTTGTTCTTCGTGAACTGGGAAGAATTGAAAAGGCCCAAATACCCACCTGGGCTCCCAAGAGTCTGGTTATCCGGCGAAAGAAAGAACGACAGCCCATCACCAAAGAGAAAAAAAAGAAGCTTGTGGAGAAAGAAGCGGTGTCAATTCTTCCCAGGTGGGTATTTGGGCCTTGTCACCTACAACCAGGTAGTATGTGTTCCACCTGGTTGTGGAGAAAGAAACTTGTGGTGAAACAGTAGTATGTGTTCGGATTCAGGTTGTTGATGGAAAAAGAGAAGCTTGTGGAGAAAGAAGCGGTGGTGTTGGTTTCTTGGTCAAAGAAGGGAGTTGGGTCGTTTGTATCTACAAACGACGGTGCCGACGCTGGTTATCTTCTGCAACTAAAAGAGAAAGTTCCCAGTGCCTACAGCTAGTAAGCCAAGATAGGCCAACAAAGAACCAAAATTGGGTTCAAATGATTTCCTATTAAAACGAATCAGAAAAGTACCAAAGCAAAAGTAGGCGAAAATGTACCAAAGAGGGGGGAACCCAGATAAGGAAAGATCAAATCTGGGCGTCTTCATGGGTGTGTTGGTTGTGGTGGTCGGAGCTTGGGGAGGAGGCGAACGCCTCTACTACGGCGACGCCGAAGTCGAGCTCAACCGTGTTGTGGGCTATTGTCATTGCAGCAAGGAGGATGGAGAGGAGAGAGAAAGAGAGAGAGAGAGAGAAGAAGAAGAAGAAGAGGAGGGGACATGAGAGGCAGACATGTCAGGAGAGAAAAATAGTCTGCCTCTGTCCGCTACATAATGTAGCGGATAGATTTATGTCAAAAAATTATCCGCTACATAATGTAGCGGACATGAAACATGTCAGAAAATTAATCAGATAAATGAGAGAGACAAAAAAAGTATTGCCTCTGTCCGCTACATAATGTAGCGGACGGAGCTGAAGGGTATTTTTGTCCAAAAATCGTCCGCTACATAATATAGCGAACAGACTTAAAAAAAGCAAAAAAAAAAGATCTGGACCGTCCACAGATCGCTCGTGGACGGCCAGATCACGCTAGCAAATTAACCCAGTTTGCTAGCGCTCTCAATGGATCAGCTCCATATATATATATATATATATATATATATATATATATATATATATCCAATTCAGCTCCATATATATATATATATATATATATAATGATCCGCTAGCAAAATGGGGTATTTTGCTAGCGCGATCTGACCGTCCATCCTGAAAGATGGACGGTCCAGATCGCGCCTTTTTCCAAAACTGTCTCCCGTCCGCCATACAGTCTCACGGACGGGATTTTTACCTTTTTGCCCTCCTCCCATGTCCGCGAGACTGTCTCGCGGACGACTTTCGGTTCCTGACATGTGTCAAGAAAAAGGCGTCCGCGAGACAGTGTAGCGGACGCCCTTTAGGCTGACACATGTCAGGACCTGTCCCGTCGGTCGCCTATAAAGTCTCCTGTCAGAGCCCCGAGAACTGTTCCACTTGGTATCTGTGACGTCAACAGTGTCCTGTTTGTGGGAGCTCTCCAATGTAGCGGACGGCGTCCCTTCATCCACTCTCTCCTGCTATAAATATTAATCAGATCGGGCTATATATATTATTGTAGCGGACGGCGTCCCCTCTCTCTCTCTCTCTCTCGAACATCTAACCCAAGCCGCTACCCCATCTACGGCGACCCACATCTCCGGTGACCCACATCTCCGGCGACACCACCGTCCTCCCCTCAACGCCGATCTCGATGGCTTCTGGATCGGAGACCACCTACGCCTACGATTATATTGGCAACTTGCACCTGGTAGGCAAACACTTTTTCAAAGTCATGATGCCGGGATTTGAGCATGAACTTGTAGGCTATCCTTCTTTCTCTTTCTCTGTATTTTCGTGTGTTAAAAGTTTGATCTTTTGTTTTTCTTAACCAAAACTAACCTATTTTTTGTATTGTGTTTGGTAGGACATACCGGAAGCATTTACCAATCAATTTACAACAATTCATGATAGTGCAAGATTATATAGCCGCAAGGGGGCATGGCAGGTTGAAATCAAGCTGAAGCCCGGCCGATCCCAAAAAAAGGAATTCGCAGAGGGTTGGAACGTCTTCGTGCGCCAGCATGGCCTCGAACTCGGGGACTTTGTAGTGTTCGAACACCTTGGGTGGTGGGATTTTCAAGTTGTAATCTTTGATCGGAGCGCTTGTGAAAAACTTTCGTACCCCATTTGTGAACCATAGTTTATTATTATAATAAAAAAATTTATGTTCTTGTTCATTATGTTTCCAAATTTTTTCTTGCTTAATTGTGCCTTTTTTTGTTGCCTTGATATATTGAGATCGTTGATTGTGAATCGTACATTATTTTTTGGAAAAATTGAGATTGTTGATTCCGTCGCTAAAACAAGTCTTCGGGCGTCAATTATATTTAATTTATTTCAATTTATTAAAACTGCATTACGGGCGCCAATTTATTCCAATTTATTACATTACGCTACATTGTATAGTTCTATATATAGCGCACAACAAAGTCCAGCTCTACAATATAGCGGATATAAGGCCTCCGCTTAGGCTGGGGTTCGGGAAGGTCGAAACTAAATGTCTGGTCCGTGCCAACCATTTTCTGGACCCGGAACTAAATGTCTAGTCCGTGCCAACCATTTTCTGGTCCAACACTAAGCGGCCGGGGTTCGGGAAAAGGTCGGAACTAAATGTCTGGTCCGTGCCAACCATTTTCTGGACCCGGAACTAAATGTCTGGTCCGTGCCAACCATTTTCTGGACCTGAAACTAAATGTCGGGTCCGTGCCAACCATTTTCTGGTCCAACACTAAGCGGCCGGGGTTCGGGAAAAGGTCGGAACTAAATGTCTGGTCCGTGCCAACCATTTTCTGGACCCGGAACTAAATGTCTGGTCCATGCCAACCATTTTCTGGTCCAACACTATTTTTTTTATTTTCGGTATCTATATCCGCGATACTATATAGCGGACAGTCTATCAGTGATGCTAAGTAAAGTGGACGTAGAGAAAACAAGCGGACGTAGAGAAAACAACCAAAAAAAACTAAGTGTTGGGTGGGTATTCTGCGGGGCCGTCCGCTACATAGTATAGCGGACATAGAGAAAACAACCAAAAAAAACTAAGTGTTGGACATATTCTGCGGGGCCGTCCGCTACATAGTATAGCGGACGTAGAGAACCAAAAGAAAAAAAACTAAGTGTTGGAGAAGTGGGTATTCTGCGGGACTGTCCGCTACATAGTATAGCGGACGTAGAGAAGACAACCAAAAAAAAACTAAGTGTTGGAGAGGTGGGTATTCTGCGGGGCCGTCCGCTACATAGTATAGCGGACGTAGAGAAAACAACCAAAAGTCTATCGTCCGCGATACTATATAGCGGACAAGGAACAGACTTGTGTCATCCGCGATACTATATAGCGGACAGCAAATATATATTGTATAGCGGACAGCAAATATATATTCAAACCCAAAAGAAAGTCCTAACTTCGACACTCTTCTCCGTTCTTCCTACTCACAAATATTCCCAGCGGCGTTGGCAAGCAGATCTGCGCAATTTCTTCATAAGAGCAGCTTTAATACCCTAATAGATCACGTAAGTTCACAAAATCAATCCTTTACATGTTTCTAATCTATAGTTGTGATCAATATTGCGTTTTATGCGTGGTTTTGATTATGCATTGAGCATGTGCTAGCGATGATGAGGATTTATATATGTATGTATTTGTTCATGTGCTAGCGTTTGTAAAATCCGATTCCATAGTTTCAGTTGCAAAAAATGGAATTTATCCCTGGACCAGAAGATCCATCCGTGTTATACGACCAAGCCAACCATATCAGTACGCTCATATGGGATGGTGGAGTAAGATACATTATTTATCAACTTTCTTATTATTACGAACGTTGTTTTACCGTTCATTTTGCTTAAATTGTATTTATTAATAATTCGTAGGAAAGAGAACTTCTCACCACCGTAGAAGTATCTCGCGAGTTCACGAGATGGAAATTGAACAAGTCCCAGAAAAGGATACTGCGTGGAATTGGGTTTGGGATTTTCACGCATGGGCAGATCTTTCAACAGCTTGACCGGGCCTTGATAGGTGCCCTTGTTGAGAGGTGGAGAAGTGAAACGAATACGTTTCACTTCCCGCTCGGAGAGATGACGATTACCCTAGAAGATGTAGGGTTCATCTTGGGGTTGCCGGTGACGGGGCGGCCGGTAATTGCTCCTCCGTCAGACGCAACGAATAAGAGAACAGCGCGGGACTTCTTCACTTCGATACCCCAGGATCAATTTAGCACTGGTGGTATAAAGTTGAAGTGGTTGGTAGATACCTACGGGGTTTTGCCGGAAAACTATACGGGCCGTGAGCTTGTGGTGTACACAAAGGCCTTCCTCTTGTGGGTGATGGGGGCAATTTTATTCCCAACGACGTCGAAGAACACGGTCAGCGTGAAATATTTACCGTTGTTGGGTAACCTGTCGGAGGTTGGGGATTATGCCTGGGGTGCAGCGGTTCTTTCGTATCTGTACCGAGCATTGCACAAGGCAACGAGGCCCAACTCCAAAGCCATATGTGCATGTCTCTCGCTATTGCAGGTATATCATATAAATCATGTCTTCGTTATTGTGTTTTATTTTTGTTGAATCGACGATATAAATATAATTTTTTGATGTTCTCAGGTGTGGTCTTATGAACACCTTGCTCCCGGTGCACCAACGCGTAGGGATGGAACCGATAAAGTCTGGCCTCGGTTGTGTGCTTGGGAGTACAGCCGGAGGGCTAGCCACTACAAGAGGAGAGTCGATCCCCATCACAACATTACGTACTATCGAGGGGAGTTCGACCGTCTATCTCCGGGCCAAATGCGTTGGGCACCGTACATACGTTTGGCGCGACGGGTGGGAGAGTCGTTCGTCTTCACGCTCTCCGGGTTGCAGCGCACACCCCTGATCCATTTCGAGGTCGCAGAGTGGCAGCTGCCCGACCGAGCAATGCGCCATTTTGAGTTGGAGCAGGGTTTGCCAGTCGATGCCCCGGATATGAGGGTTAACAGGAACCCACCGGATGTCGGAGTGTTTGGCACCGCCAATGCGTACGAATTGTGCGCGGCCGAAATAGAGCTTTGGACTTCTTGGCAGGACACACTGGCGGCCATCGTCTCGGAGCCAGACCCCGTTATCAGCATCGATCAGTACGATGAGTGGTACTACCGCATCACGCGGAGGAGAGTAGCCCCTGTAAACTTTGAACGTGGGGAGAGGTATGCGCCTAGGGGTCAGATCGATGAGCGTATGGCATACAATCTCGTAAGTTGCCCAACAAGTCTGACTTGAACCAAATTAGTTGAATATAAATGTCTGATTGAAGTTACTTAATTTTTTATCTCTTTGGATGTAGGTTAATGCCTCGCTTGCATTCTTCCAGAAGTTGAGTGAGCGGAGGGATCTGGTGAGCGCAATGGGCGAGGATCTTTGCCAACAGGCTGCGACATTGGCTTTAGGCTGCGGGAATTTTTTGCGCCAAGCATCGGGACAGTCTTCGGGAGTCAGCCCGGGAATGGGTTATACGGGCGTCAGCCAGGGATACGGTGATCCCTCTGGACAGGCTTCAGGGGTGAGTCAGGGAGTTGGTGGTACCTCTGAAGCGGGGATGGGACAGGCTCAAGCGTCGTGGGGCGATTACAGCGGCCCCTCCTTCAATTTGTTCCCGGAACCCCTCTCTCAAGTCACGCAAGACTGTCCTTTCGGAAACTACGGTTTCTCCGAGGCACTGCCCATTGTCCCGTGGGCGGGACCAGTTGGCGGCCCCGGAGGGGAATATCAGCCGGCTGAAGAAATGGCCGGAGAGCAATATCAGCCAGCCGAAGAAGGAATTGGAGGCCAATATCCCCCGATCGACCCCCGAGGGCAATATCCGAAAGGGCATCCAGCCAGGCCCCTAAAGCCGCATAAATGCGATCTAATCCGAGCCCGTTATTTTAGCGGGGCCCCCCAAGACGGAGCGTCGTATGACGTGGATCACCCCGAGGGCTTGGATTACAATGCCTTGTGGACAGAGATCGCCTCGCTGGCGCCGGGAGTTTGGTTAGACAGCGGTGTCATCTCGCACTACGTGCAAATTCTGAGGCGAAGGTGTCGGGAGCATCCAAACATCGGTCCGCGCGTGTTTATCTTGGATGCTTTTTTTCATCAGCTCCTAGTACAAGAGTGGCACGACTGGGGCAATGCAAGGAAGGGGAAGGGGCCATGGCCCAGTGGAAACCGTCCCCTAACCTACAAGCATATCTTGCTAGGGATAGTCCAGTGAGCGCAAGTGTTGCCGACGTGTTTCTAATCCCCTTTTTAGGGAATGCCCACTGGTACTTGGTTTGCTACGAACCATTACAGAGCACGGTATCAGTCGTCGACAGTCTCTACGATGATACCGACGTGATGCCTGTGATTGATATGTACCGAGGCATAGGCCAGTTGGATGCCATGGTAAGATCCTGTTTCCTTCTTATTGTAACTTGCATATTATAAAACTGATTAATCTTATTTTGCTAGCTATGTTTAATGCTTATTATGTTTCTCGCAGAATCTTTTTGCTGCCCTGGTCAATGGTAGGCGTCGGGAGAAGGTATCGCGCAGGCCGGTCTCATTTTCCGATTGAAGAGGAGTAGGCCCAAGCAACATAATTCCTCGGACTGCGGCGTCTTCCTCTGCATGTACATGGATTACATTTGCCGGTCTGAGAGCCTCAAGAAGACTGTCTGGAGCGAAGAATGCATACAAGACTTTAGGTATAGGATTGCTTGGCAAATTATGAATGGCCGGCCTAGAGCTATTAGGTTTATTGTAAATCCGTGTAAGGAACATCATTCCCGCGAGAGATGATGTTCCCCAATTCACATTGTAACGTTATATTCAACACTTTTTTAAAAAAATTTATTGAATGCGATTGATTTTATTGACCGATATGATTTAACGGTGGGAAACCAAGTGTTGGATATCTGTCTGTTGGATATCTGTCTATCTGCAGGGCAAGTGTTCAAAAAATAACCAAGTGTTCGATAATCAGTCTTTCTGCTCGGCCGTCCGCTACATAGTATAGCGGACGTAGAGAACCAAAAGAAAAAAAAAACTAAGTGTTGGAGAGGTGGGTATTCTGCGGGGCCGTCCGCTACATAGTATAGCGGACGTAGAGAAAACAACAAAAAAAAAACTAAGTGTTGGGTGGGTATTCTGCGGGGCCGTCCGCTACATAGTATAGCGGACATAGAGACTGGGGCCGTCCGCTACATAGTATAGCGGACGTAGAGAACCAAAAGAAAAAAAAACTAAGTGTTGGAGAGGTGGGTATTCTGCGGGGCCGTCCGCTACATAGTATAGCGGACGTAGAGAACCAAAAGAAAAAAAAACTAAGTGTTGGAGAGGTGGGTATTCTGCGGGGCCGTCCGCTACATAGTATAGCGGACGTAGAGAAGACAACCAAAAGAAAAAAAAAACTAAGTGTTGGAGAGGTATTCTTTAATACCTTAGGTTTCTAATGTTGTGCTGCGCAGTGTAGCGGACAGTGTAAGAAATCACATATAAAAAAATGAGAGTAAAGGTTATTACAAAAAAGTCATTACTAAAAGATTATTACAAAATGTCCGACAGGTTTGATGGCTCATAAAAGATTATTACAATAAATATTCAGTACACTAAAGTTCCACTGCAGCTTGTTCGTCCTCATCCTCGGCATCATCTTCTTCCCCGTCTTGCAAAGGCACTGGACTTATCCCCAGTGCCTTGTAATGGTTCCGCTTGTCGTGGTCGGTCATTTTGTTGCACAATGCACACCTTCTCAGCTTTTTTGGTTGAGTTGCCGTCTCAATAGAGCTTTTCATCCGCGTAGATCTCTTGCGGCCTTTCGTTTGCGATATAATTGGATCCGAAGGCCGGATATCATTGTCGTCTCCCTCCCCCGGCTCGTCATCTTCTGATCCCGTCGTAGGCTCGGTGTCAACCGCATTGCTGACTGAAGCTGCTTCCAATTGGTCGACGATGGGCTCTTGCTGCTGAGCTACCTCGAGGAGATGTTTATATCCGACCATTGTAGCAGCACCCTTTACGGACAAACGGGTGAACATCGTCACCAGATGATTATACCGCAACGTCTCTGATTCTTCAAAGTCAGTATACGGGTGCTCCGGAAAGGAAATGGTACCGTGCAACCTGTTTGCACCTTTCGTCCACCGTGGCAGGACGTATTTATCGGGGATTGTCCTGATATTCTTCTGTGTGAAAAACCGCAGAATGTGTCTACACAGGATGCCATGGAACTCAAACTTCTTGCAAACACATGTCACCGAGTCCGTCAATGTGTCGTGGGTCACCGTATAAATTCTGCGCAGCTTCTCAGGGACGAGGTCATTCACGAGCGAATAAACCTTGTACTCACGCGACGACTTTTCTGCCACCTTGTATATACTGTATCGGCCCGATTTTTGCAGCTCTACTTGGTATAGCAGGAAGATCTCCTTCGTATAGACTTTGGCACCGTTCAGCTCCAGCGGGGTCTCAAGCAACCTTCTCCTTTGCTTGTACGTGGTTGCAAAGTCTGCAGCCCTTTCTTTCACGAACAACGACGCAACCGCTTTTTGTGCTGATGTGACGAAACTCTTCAAATTGGTAGCTGTACCCACATAACTATCGAACGTGGCATTCATAGATTCACTCCTGCCCGTCGTTTTCATGCCCGCAGAAAAATGACTTCTCGTGTAAACGCCAATCCATTGCTCTTTGAGCCCGTACAAGTGCTGGAGCCACTCGTTGTCTTGCAATGAGTAATCCCGAACAAGCTTTTCCCACCTCTCCTCGAATTCCTCAATCGTTAATGACTTGAGGACGCATTTGTCAAAATCCTGTTTAAAGTCTGGATACTTTGCGTACATGTGATGCAGACGTTCCAGGTATTTGTTGCTTATGTGCCAAGTGCACAAGTTGTGTCGAGTATCTGGGAAGACGGTAGCAATAGCCTTCTTCATTGCCAAATCTTGATCGGTGATGATAACAGTCGGTGCTTTGAAGTTCATTGCTTCCAGCCACACCCTAAACAACCATTCAAAAGAACTCTCGCTCTCGTCCCTTAACAAGGCGAACCCGAACAGGATGGAGTGATAATGATGATTGACGCCCGTGAAAGGAGCGAATGGCATCGAGTACTTGTTGGTACGGTATGTGGTGTCGAAAGTCACGACATCCCCAAAATGCTTATAAGCTAGCCTCGAACGACCGTCGACCCAAAAAATTGTGCTAACTCGATGCTCGTCGTCAAGTTTATAGTCGAAGGTAAACTGCGGGTCCTCCATCTGCATCCGTTTCAATAGGCTCATTGTCGCTTGCGCATCATTGAGGTCATACGCGGCTCGTCTATGGGTTCGGACCGCGTTACGAACGTCTGTCGTGTTAAAGTTTAAATTTTGAATTCCCCCAGCCTGTTCAGCAAGAACATTAATCATGTCGGTAGGTCCTAGCCGCGCATCGCTCATTGTGTGAATTAGGCTCCTCGCGACCTTACCCATCTTCTTGTGTTGATGCATCTGACTCACCTTAGAAGGGGTTACTAACGGGTGATTGTGTGCCAGTTCCAGGCTGGTAATAAGCCAATGATCTTGTTTGGCTTTATAGCTTACGAACATCTTGACCTGGCAATTCGTGCGCGCAAAGCAATCCCGTCTTCTCCGCGCATACCCTATTTCGTCATCATCACTGTCATCGTTGCCTACGCGTGTCTCATTTTGCACTGGGTTTCTGCCCCTATGACACTCGTATAAGCGAGAGCATATCCTTTTCGATACGCTGCTTGTTCTTGTAGTTTTTATTCTAATGCCAAAACCAACCCTCAATGAATACGCTCGAAAACATTCTCCAGCTTCTTCCAATGTTTGAAAGGTTCGTCCTAGATACGGATCACTAGCATCTACGGGGGTGCTGGAGCTCGACACGAAATCAGACATTGTGAAACAAGACCTATGTAGAAATAGAATACGCTTATTATCTCAAAATTATCTTGACGAATAGACCGATTTAGGATACCATATACATAATCTCAAAAGTGTCTCCCATTTTGCTAATTATATATTTACTGAACATAACAAATTAAAATTACTAAGATAAACGGTAGCAAGATCACAAACTTACCTTGCTTGAGTGATGCTTGAACCAAGTGTTACTCGAAGCTTGAAGGGTGCTGAAAATGGAAGCAAGTGAATCTGAAGCCCGCAAAAATTTTGCTGAAAGAGCCGAGAATTAGGGAGACTTTCTAGGCGACCGACGGGACAGTTCTCGGGGCTCTGACAGAGACTTTATAGGCGACCGACGGGACAGGTCCTGACATGTGTCAGCCTAGAGGGCGTCCGCTACACTGTCTCGCGGACGCCTTTTTCCTGACACATGTCAGGAACAGAAAGTCGTCCGCGAGACAGTCTCGCGGACATGGGAGGAGGGCAAAAAGGTAAAAATCCCGTCCGCGAGACTGTATGGCGGACGGGAGACAGTTTTGGAAAAAGGCGCGATCTGGACCGTCCATCTTTCAGGATGGACGGTCAGATCGCGCTAGCAAAATACCCCATTTTGCTAGCGCTATCAACGGATCAGCTCCCATATATATATATATATATATATATATATATATATATATATATATATATATATATATATATATATATATATATATATATATATAGTACTAATCTTGTTCGTTGCATACGGAACCAACAACAACTAATTAAAAGTTCATACTTATATATCGAATACTAATAACAAATAATATTATTTTTATCTTTTTATTAGTTTTTTTAACATTTTTAGTAACAATGTTGAGAATCCATGTCTTGAGATTTTGATTAATAAAACTTACCTAAAATAGTATATAAAGTTATGAAACATAAAAAGAAATATAATATGAGAGATAATGATGTGTGTGTGTGTGTATATATATATATATATATATATATATATATATATATATTTTATATGACTTATAATAATGTAAAATAAAAGAGATTAATATTATTAGATTGTGAAAACATGTTAGGATTATGTAAAATATTGAAAATTTCAAGATTTGAATTAGATATTGATTGGAATGAGAGGGTGTTTGGAATTGATTAAATCTTGGTAAAACCTGATTTAATCAGGTTTGTGAGTGTTTGACAAAAGAGATTAAGGGATTTAATCCATCTTCGAAAAGCTAAAAACTGATTTAATCCATAATTCTCAAAAGTGAGGATTATGGAATAATCACTTTTCCATAATCAGGTTTTACCTTTTAATTTACCATCTTATCTCCATATTTTTCACAAAAAGATATTTCATACCCCTTAATTTATTAGATAGTTTTTGGAGATTATCTCTCTTATTGCTAATCTTCACCTACGGCTAACAAAGAGGGATATACAGCCGCCCTCTTCAATTCCTCCACTCCAATTTCTGTAAGTTCTTCTATCTTCTCATATTGTAATATTTTTCTTCTAGATAATATTTTTTTTGCTTAAAATAAACTTTATTTGTAATTTGGGGATGTTATCGTACTATAAGCAATAACATGAGGTTGTTTGTATTTTTAATTTAAAATAAAAAGTAACAACTTTTGTAGGTACGTGAAAATAGTTATTTTCATAATTTATTTAGGCATTATAGTTATTTACGAATAAAAGTTATGTTAACGTTGTTTGAATGTTAGAAAACTGAGTGTCTTATATGATTATTTTATCATAGTGAAACTAATTTAAGTATTTTTTATCCAAACACTTTTTATAAATTTAATCTAATTTACAACTACTTTTACCAATCAGCAAACTAATTATGATTAAATCAGTTTTTGAAAACTGATTAAGATTTAAGCAAAATTTGCTGTTTTTAATTAATCTCAAACGGGCTCTTAGATATTAATTTAAAATTTATGAAGAGAGATATTTGATTTTAAGTGTGACATACTGACGTGGAGAGAGAAAAGTAAAATTTATATGATTGGTTGAATGTCAAACGGCACAAAGAGAGACATGCCAAGTAAGAAAGAGAATGTTAAATTCTCTCATATATATATATATATATATATATATATATATATATATATATATAATTAAATTCGACCTGAATCTGCTATGTGATAAAGGGTTACAAAAATAATTTATATCTGTTTATATGATTATCCAATTATTTAGTGGCTTAGATATGAAATAGATAGGTTTGGTTAACAAAATTTCGGTCATTACGCATAATGTACTGTTGACGGTAAGTTACATAATCTTATTGAGGACCAACCCAGTTTTGGGGTATGCTTAACATAATATGATACTTCATAAATAATAAAATTTGGAAAATCCCATGTTTATTACTACTACTTACAAGAGAAAAACTGGTGAATGTATGCTTATTTTCTTTTATAGATTGTGCATGTAAATCGTTAAAATCGTACAAATAAACTTTTTCTTTCTTGCCCAAGTTAATTAACCAACAAGAAAAGGAAAAGGAAACACAAGTAGAACACGTGACTTAAAAAATGATGTATAAATTGTAGAAGCCATTTTGTTTTCATGTAAATTGACTCTTCCCCGGTGCAATGCACCAAAAACTTTTGAAAAACTGCACCATCTTGTAAAACACGTAAATTAGGAAGAAAAACAAGATAGACCATACAACAAAAATAATGAGTGGGGTGGAGTTAAAATAACATCCTTTTTGGTTAGATTCAAATTCTTTTCTCATTACTTAAAATGAAGGTTGGAGGATGTTGCATGAAATAGAACTAACAAATCTCCGTTGGGGGGAGAGAGAGAGAGAGTAAAATTTTGGACAAAATAGTTACTTACAATTATGTGAATATCTTAACAAGAAAAAGGGTAATTTCATTAAAGAATGTCCCTGACAGTTTTGCCCCTGACGGTTTTAATTCTAAAGTTAGGGATTTGGACGGAAGTATTTATTAATGGCCTAATTGAAACTCCAAACTTTAATTATAAAAAATTAAACATTTGGGTCCCAAGTAAGATTTTCACATACTTTTGGAGTCCTAAAGTGTATTTAACTCATTACTTTTCTTGAAAAGAAAATACACGTATTACTATCTTCTACATATATAAATATTACATCCATTATCATATTCAAAACGCACAATTTAACACGACAGGTATAGGATACGAAGTTGGAATGAGGAATATCAATTTTCAAAAGCCATCTTTTTCTCAACAATGCCTTTTATTTGATTCAATTAGGGTTCTGTAGATATGAATATACTTGGCTGTCGTGGAGCCTGTTCCCAGTACACTTAAGGTTCCGTTTGACAAAAATTTTAGTTTTCAGTTTTTTTTTTAAAGAAAACTGGAAAGAGTTTTGAGTTTTTTTTTTCACCAGTTTAAAAAATTGGTGGATGTTTAACAGAGTTTATGTTTTCAAAAAATAGAAAACCCCAAGTGTTTGACTGGACAGCTCTTTGGTTTTTTTTTTAATATACATTTTCACATAATTAAACAAATATATTACAATGTCTTACAAATAATTAATTAAACGTAATTCTCCAAATATATTACAATGTCTTACAAATAATTAAACATAATTAGACAAATACATTACAATGTCTTACATATAATTAAACATACATAAACAAATATATTTTAATGCTTTACATCTCTAGTCCTTGATTCAAGTGGTATTGACCAAATCTCAACAATAAATTAACGTCTGCGTTCCAAATTCTTTCAGCAATGCGGTCTCTAACTTTCCCTTTTCTCTTTCTAGCACATCAAGATCTTGCAAACCAGTTTCAGATCTCGGAGATGGAGGCGGTGTAGAAGACATACCCGACACAAAAGTAAATTTGCCAAATAAAGGAGATAGAGGCGGCGGCGGCACTGTGAGATGGATGCGATAGAGGTCGGAAACTCTGCCTTTAGGGAGATGACTTACCGATCTTGTCTTCGAGAGGATTAATGCGACTGAAAAGAGGAAAGGGGGAACCATACCTTTGCAATTTGCGGCTGCGTCGGAGAAGGAAGGTGGAGGCGGTGACAGGTGGCAGGTGGAGGCGGTGGGCTGTGGAGTCAGTTGATGATAGAGTATAGATGCGGCAGATCGAGCAAAATGATGAAAGAGATGAAACCCTAATTTTTATGTGGGTTTTATACTATAGAAAAAAAAATTCATCTGCTGTTGCCAGTGAGGCTCGAAGCCTCGACCTCATTAATCTAGCCCTTAGCCCCGTGTGAAAACGGGTTTCCAAAATCAGAGAAAAGAGTAAATTGCTCTTTTTGAAAAGGGGCCTTGTTTTTAAACTCTTGGACCATTTTAAAAATGGAAACTAAACCAAATACTCCAATTTTGTTGGACATTTGAAAATTGGGCCAAAAAAGAGCCACCAAAAAAAAAAAAAAAAAGTTGTCAAACGGGGCCTAAATAACTGATCACAAATTTTCAATTACAATGTTGTGGTTGTGCTTATTCTAGATGAAGAACAGTGATATAGTTGAAAAGCGAAAAGTCTCTTTTTATGCTGATAGGTTACACAGATGAAAGCTGTTGACTAAATCATGGACATGGAAGAAATTAACACGTCATTAGTTGATATCCAGCCAGGTTACACCAAGTCCTTAAAAGGACAGATTTCGGTAGATGTAAATATTGAACTGAACTTCATGTAACCATCACTTATCTAATAGCTATTGTTTGGAAAATCAAATAACGGTAAAAATAAAGACTAATGAGACGTGGGAAGTACAAACAAGTTTAATATACATAAGGTGATAAATAGTTCAACTACATTGTTCCGAGATATTCAATTTTATAGGAATATTTCAGTGCGCTACACAACGGGCAAAAACTTAATTTATTCACCTACCAATTCCTCGACAAAGAAGACTTTCACACCAACAAAAGAGCGAAATTTCTGAAACAAAACAAACCACATGCGAAAAAGCATATATTATGTAACAACAAAGACAAAAAAACACTAAAACTAAAAAAAAAAAAATATTCCCAAAAAGTCTGCTTCAAAACGTACATTACGTGGAGATGAGTACATCAATACAAACCCTAGAAGACACATAACAGATGCTGTATGCAAATGACCTGTCTTATGTTCCAGATTTATGTCCTGCACAATAGTTTTGCCCAAGTTTTTTCTGAAAATACTATTCACTCAGAAAATTTTAACGACTGATACCCCAGTAATCTGCGCAGTTACGCAAAAGGGGGTATAAGCAAATCTTCTACCCCAGCACGAACAAGTAATCACTGTAAACTAAAACAACAAACAAATAATCAAAGCTTTTTTCAAGTACAGGTAACATGATGTCAAATCGTCACATTTCCTTAACCAAAAACAAAATATACAAACATAAGGCAAATAAAAAACATGTAAACAAGTACATCTATACTATTAAGAAAACAGCTTTATTGGTGTAACACCAATTACATGTCAAGAATTATGACACTTGGCATCACACAAGTATCACCAAAATAAACTTTAAATAGTACAAATTACCCCTAAGAACATGTTTGGTTTTTACATTTTGAAATTTAATTACTAGCTAATAGACCCGTGCAAATGCACGGGTTGAGATGACATTTGATCATGTTGAGAGACAATTTGATTTTCTCATCAATCATATATTATAAAATAGTGTTTTAAATTAAAAGAGTAACAAATAGAATTACTTTCACTGAGTTAATGTATATATACATATCACTCGTGTATATAAATTTTATGATTAAATTAATACACTACTTAAAATGATTAGAATAATATTAACCCTAACTATGTAAAATATTGAAAATGTTTCTCACTTTGATGCATCATTATGCTAATTGATTATATCAATGTATATAAAACTACTGTCTATCAAGGTAAAAAACTGTATCAAGTTTTTGTTAACATGATAATCTTTTAGTTTTTGGATTGAGATGTAATTTGGTCGGGTTAAGAGACAATTTAGTTAGTCAATAATTTTTAACTTAATAGAAAGACTTTCACTGTGATAATGTACGCAGATATGCATGATAAAACATAATAATCGAAATCATTCATGTATATAAATTATGAGTAAATTAAGCCACTTCTAAAGATGATTAGAATAATATAGACGATAACAGTGTAAAATACTGAAAAAAAATATTTCATTTTAGTGCATTATTATGCTAAAAGATTAAATTAATATATCTAAAACTAAAGGTAAAAATGTATCGAGTTTTCGTTACCATTATAATTTTCTAGTTCTTTATATCCTTCTTTCATTTTAATGTATCAGAATATAGTCACTATCGTTTGCATAGTCATATCAGGATTGCATAATACGTTGTGGGTGAGGCTATTCACATCCAGAAGGAGAAAACAAAATTAACATGTATTGTTCAAATAATTTATCAATATGTGATTTGATTAAAGGAAATGTGAAACAGAGAAATTTTTTTGTTCATGCCTAACTTATCGTACTTGTATATGTACAAAAAACCTAATATTTTGTTTCTAAAAAAAAAAAATTAGCTTTGAATTAAGATTTGTGAAATTTTGTTGGCAAGATCCAGAAGGAGAAAACAAAATTAACATGTATTGTTCAAATAATTTATCAGTATGTGATTTGATTAAAGGAAATGTCAAACAGAGAAATTTTTTTGTTCATGCCTAACTTATCATACTTATATATGTACAAAAAGCCTAATATTTTATTTCTAAAAAAAAAAGAATTAGCTTTGAATTAAGATTTGTGAAATTTTGTTGGCAAGACATAAATAGAGAATTGTAGTTAAATCACATTTCCATATGGTTTTGTAATCACTATTTTTCTTTTTATACTCAGGATTATTTATAGCATTAATGTTAAGTCTACAAAATAAAGTATTCAAAAAGTAAAGCATGCAATAAATAATTAATTATTTCAATTTATTTTAATATGTTAGCACTAATCTTATTTTTTTTATAAAAAAAAGGAGCTTCAAAAGTTAAACATTCATGAAATTAAACACAAATATATGTTTTTTCACTTGTTTACTTACTCACAGTTGAATGAAATTTTCACCAATACTCCATCTAAATAATTGTAGGTATCTTCTTGTTTTTCTCACTTTAATTTATAGCTCATATCATTGATCAACACTTTCATTTTATAGATGTTTCTGACATTAGCTGAAATTATTGTCAAATTAGATACAAATTACCGTCTTTGCATTGAAAATCATAAAAGAAGGTAAAAAAGGCACAAACTATTTATTTAGGGCATTATTATGTAGACTTAAATAACCTACTAATACGTGCCATGAGAATAGAGTTTCAAACAGAAATAGAAACACGTGGAGCTATTTTACCTACTTTCAAAATAAACATCATTTTAATACATAAATTAACTTTATAAAGAGACAATGTCACGTTGTCTAGTGATGGTATCTGGGTTATTCTCACAGCAACCATCATGTTCTACCCCCGTCATTGCATATCATAACTATCATTACCTCAATCATTATTACGACTACTATAATCACCATTGACATGTATGCCATATGTGCACCAACGCCACAACATAACCACATGTACAACCACAATCATGCATGCCAGTACCATTACCACCGATTACTGCCACCACAACCCTCACAATTACCACTATATTGACGTTGTCAAACACAACGATAGCTACTCCACAAACCACCATTACCTTACCATCATCATAAATTCCACTCCCAGTTGTATCGTCACAACCACCCTCAATGTCACCACCACGCCTACCGCCACTATTGCTCTATGTGGGAATAAAAACGTTACTACAAGAGGAAGTCTTAAGAAAATATATAAGAGCTCTTAGTCCTAGGATACAATATACATATCAATTTTTATTTGGATTTACTATATCCTATCATCACTAATAGACTAATACATCCACCATCACCCCACTGTCATTAATGTCACCACAACCATTATCGTCCCCTTCACCACCACATGTCACACCTACTACTACTATAATTTTGACTACCACATGCAGCATCTCTGTCACTTTTAACCTTACCATACCCCCACCAACACTACTAGATTTGCCTTTCATATCATGAGCATTTCCATGACTCAATCATAACCGTAACCATTAACATGGACCACCTCATGTAACCACCGCTACATAAGAACATCTATCTATGTTTTAATCTTCCAACCGAGGGGCAGTATTCAAAATTTATTCAGTTTTTTATTTATTCTATTTCCCAAACTCAGCTTATCTGCCTTATCACAATCTATTTGCGAATTATTCACAATTATTTTCTTTAAAATTCAATTTTGAAATTTTTGGTCAAAACATAGTATAAGTCGTTAATCATAGAAGATTGATGCATAAGACTCATAAACTTATCCTAAAGCTTGGAGATAAGATTTCTCAAAAACATACCTCTTGCAATCTCAAAGTGTAAATCAGATAGTTCCTCAGCCTTCTTTCATCATTTCAAGAAATATGGTCACAAAATAAAGGTATATTTGAATCAATTGGTAGAACCAATAAACAACGGCCGAATCAACAGTGATCCAATGCGAAACCAAGTGTATGGCATGAAAAATTTATAAGGATAAGATCTCTAGAAAAGACTTTAGTAATTTACTGAATGATTTTAGAGTTTCGAATGTTTATAAACCCTTGTGCTATCAACTAAAGAACTTGAAAAGGAATAAAGTATGGGCTAAATTGCTAGCATAAATGTTTAAATATATGAGATGGAAATACTTTCTTATGATTTGAACCTATATTTAGCAATGCTTACGTCTTTAGAGTGCTGCTATTTTACTAATTCCAAGCTCAGTCTAAATATTGCCACTAAAGATATTTTTTGTTTCGTACTTAAACACACATCTCCCAAGTGATAAAAATGCAATGGTAAGTTCAAAAATAAGGTGCATATATACATTGTTGGTGCCACAGATCAGAACCAAAAGATCCCTTTAGCATTATGAATAGTTAAGAATAACCCTAGGCTAGAAAAGAGAGAACCCCCACTACTTGCCAAGTTAGATCATTGTACTTATAGAACTGAGGCCAATGTAGACATACTTTACAAACATGACTTCATGACTACCTAATATATATACACTTTTACGAACTCAAACGGCTGTAGGAAGCTGAAAAAAATTTAAAAAACTTGTCAAAAATTTTATTTAGCTTTTAAGTCATTTACCTAAATGTCCATCGTAATTTTGATATTATGAAACATTAGGAATCATATGGAATAATAAGCATACTAAGTACGAACTACTCAAGGTAAATTAGGATAACGTCATATGACTACATGAATACAATCAAACTAACCTGTTAAGTACATATTTGTTGTTCTTGCTGAAAACTATAGAGGGTAAACTTGTAGTGGAAAAAGTACAAAAAAAAGCTTACAAAAGCTCAACCAACAACTATAAAAAATAGTGCATATAAAAAAATAGAAGGATGTGGACAGTTTGAGCCATAAAAAGCTTTATCAAGCTTACAGTCCATGCATGCCTCAAGTTTTTAGTCCATGCCAAAGCATAGATTTGGATGATAGAGATAGGGGTTCATTTTTCTACTGGGAAGGACAAAGAAATGCTGGTATGGCTAGTTAAAAAAACAAAAGCTCAACCAACAACTAAGAAAATAAAACTGGTTTTCAGAATAAAAAAAAGAAAGGAAATATAATTGTTCCAAAACACTGACAGAGGTCAGCTTCCTGTTGTCATTTTGATGTTTGAAGGTTCAATCCCCATGAAAGCACCTCAAACTCCCATGGTCATACGTGTGGTTAAGTGTAGATATGTTAGTGATATGCTTGTGAGCAAAATAAAAAAAAACAAATGATAAAAGACTCATTTTTTTGCATAGACTTTGGGAGCATTGTCATAATAACTCCAAATCACAAGCACAAAGTGTTTATATATAGTCAGCAGACTACTCAGAATGCAGATATGAACACATATTACAAGGATTAAATTTTCCCAAATGTGAGGAAGTAAAGTTGATGTTCGAAACACATGAAATTACATCATCCCAGACGCTCACTTGAAAAGCCAGCGCATGGAGAACAGGAAAATATGAAAGAAGATAAAAGTTGTTCCTAAAATCTACTTTCAATGCTTGTTCTTCCTTGCCTAGCTCCCAGCCTGAGTTCCTGCACCCAATTTGTTAACATAAGAATTTACCCCTAAAGCTATGCTGCGAGGCTTCAAGCAGATTAAATAAACTGATGTCAAACCTTGGTTTCTGGAGTCTCCAGCTCTGGTGCTGCTCCGAACCCCACATCTGCTCACGCTTGTAAAACAAAGGAATAGAGGAAGGAAGACATAATACTTAGGTTTTGGAGATAAAGGTTTACAAGGTTTTGGCGAACTGAAATCAAGTAGATTCTAATAAGAGAAAAATACAGAGATTATTAGGAGAACTTTCTACGTAACATTTGGAGTACTATAAATAGGGTAGAAGTTAGAAAAGCATATGACTCTTATATGGATACTCATATGATGGATGAAGATAGTAGTTAGCAAAGCATAGGATTGTTGAGATCGAGGATCCTGAAGGGTCCAAATTTAATTGAATTTAGGGACTCTCAGAAAAGAAGTTAGAGCTTGAAAAATTCTTACTTGTCAACCAACTGAGAGCTTAAAAAAATCGTATGCGGCGTACATATAAAGCTTTAAAAATTCTACGTGTCGCAATTTTAAGCGAATGTTTCAGCTTTATATATATATATATATATATATATATATATATATATATATATATATATATATATATATATATATATATATATATATATATATATATATAAAGGTTCTGCCGGATAACTACACGGATCAGATGCTTGTGCTGTACACACAAGCTTTCCTCTTGTGGGTGATGGGGGCAATTATGTTCCCAACAACGTCGAAGAATACCGTCAGCGTCAAATATTTACCGTTGTTGGGTAACCTGCTGGAGGTTGGGGATTATGCCTGGGGAGCCGCAACTCTTGCGTACCTGTACCGAGCATTGCACAAGGCAACGAGGCCCGACTCCAAAGCTATATGTGCGTGTCTCTCGCTATTGCAGGTATATCATACAATTCTTGATTACGTGCTCGTTTCTTTTTTTTGGTTGAATCGACAATAAAATTTGACGATACTTTATTTAATTTGTCTTTGCTCTCAGGTGTGGTCTTATGAACACCTTGCTACCGGCGCACCCAGGCGTAGGGACGAAACCGATAATGTGTGGCCTCGGTTGTGCGCCTGGGAGTACAGCCGGAAGGACAGCCACTACCCGAGGAGAGACGATCCCCATCACAACATTACGTACTATCGGGGGGAGCTCGACTCGTTATCTCCTGGCCAGATGCGATGGGCACCGTACAAACATTTGGCGCGACGGGTGGGAGAGTCGTTCGTCTTCACGCTCTTCGGGTTGCAACGCACACCCCTGATCCACTTCGAGGTCGCAGAGTGGCAGCTGCCAGATCGCGCTATGCACCATTTTGAGTGCCTGCAGGGGTTGCCAGCCGGCGCGCCGGATATGAGGCTTAACAGGAACCCACCGGGTGTCGGACGGTTTGGCAAGGCGAATGCGCACGACTTGTGCGCGTGAGAACTTGAGGTTTGGAATTCCTGGCAGGACACGCTGGCGGCCATTGTGTCGGAGCCTGACCCCGTGATCAGCATCGAACAGTACAATGGGTGGTACTACCGCATCACCCGGAGGAGAGTAGCTCCAGTAAGGTTTGAACGCGGGGAGAAGTACCACCCTAGGGGTCAGATCGATGAGCACATGGCATACAATCTGGTAAGTTGGCCAACCAGTGCCTTTAATTGAACTTGATGATTCTAACTGTGTATGAAGTTACTTATTTATTATCTCTCTGGATGTAGGTTAATGCCTCGTTCGCCTTCTTCCAGAAGTTGAGCGAGCGGAAGGATTTGGTGGATGCAATGGGCGAGGAGCTTCGCCAACAGGCTGAAGCGTTGGCGTATGGCTGTGAGAATTTTTTACGCCAAGCATCGGGCCAGCCTTCGGCGTCAGCCCGGGAATGGGTTATCCGGGGTGGCAGCCCCCATATGTGAGCGAGGGATACACCGATCCCTCGGGACAGACTTCGGGAGTGAGCCAGGGATATGGTGGTCCCTCTGTACCGGGAATGGGTGGTGATTGGGGACCGCCAAGCACCATGGGCCAGGCTCAAGCGCCGTGGGAAGACTACAGTGCGCCCTCCTTCTCTTTGCTATTGGACTCGGAACCCCAACCCCTCTCTCAGAGTCAAGTCACGCAAGACTGGGGTTTCGGACACATCAGTCTGTCGGAGACACTGCCCATTGTCCCGTGGGCAGGACCATCTATTGTCGAAGGAGGGCAATATCCCCTGGTCGACCCCCAAAGGAGTGCAATATCCCCCCGTCGACCCCCGAAGGAGTGCAATATCCCCCGTCGACCCCCGAGGGCAATATCGCAAAGGGCATCCAGTGAAGCCCCTAAAGCCGCATAAATGCCAAATAATCAGAGAGCGTTATTTTAGCGGCTTCCCCCGGGACAAAGCGTTGTATAGTGTGAATCATCCGGAGGGCATGGATTACACTTGCGAGTGGGGAGAAATGGCCTCCCTGGCTCCGGGGAGTTGGTTAGACAACGGTGTCATCTCCACATACGTGGAGATTCTGAAGGAAAGGGGTCGGGAGCGGCTGAACGGGTATCCGGCCGTTTTTTTGGTGGATGCCTTTTTTCATAGCCTCCTAGTGTCTGAATGGCATGAGTGGGTCGAGCAAAGGCGGAAGAAAAAGTTGAGCCAGTGGAGACCGTCCGCTAACCTACGAGCGTATCTTACTAGGGATAGTCCAGTGAGCGCAAGTGTTGCCGACGTGTTTCTAATCCCATTTTTAGGGGAAAGCCACTGGTACTTGGTTTGCTATGAACCAGAAGAGAAAGTCGTATCGGTGATCGACAGTCTCCACGACGATACCACCCACATGCCTGTGCTGCAGATGTACAAAGCCCAGTTGGACTTAATGGTAATATTACGATTGTTGTTTAACAGTTATTGTAACTTGGCATAAATGTTAACTCGTGTCTTACGCCGTTTTGTGTTTCTCGCAGAATATATTTTGTGCAATGGTCAATGGTATCCGTGGTAACCCTGTACCGGCGCGGCCAAAGCTCGATTTGCGATTGAAGAAGAGGAGGCCCAAGCAACGTAACACTTCGGACTGCGGCGTCTTCCTTTGCATGTACATGGATTACATTTGTCGGTCTGAGAGCCTCAAGGCGGCCGTCTGGAGCCAAGCAGAAGTAGACACCTTTAGATATAGAATATAGCTTGGCAAATTATGAAAGGCCGGCCTAGAGCGGTTAGGTTTATTGTAAATCCGGCTAATGACGAGAATCCCCCCCAACATGAGGACCCAGTTGACATTGTACCATTACAATATTTTTTTTAATAAACCATGATTATTTAGAAAGCTCTCATTGGTATGATTTGATTTGTGTTGAAGATTATTGATTGATTGATTTGTCTGATTTGCGTTGAAGATGATTGATTGATTTGAGTTGATTTTTTGGCTCTCATTGAGAATGATTGAAAGGTGGAAAACAAAATGTGTAGCGGACAGTAGGGAAGTGCAAAAATTTTCCAAGTGTTGGAGATTAGAGT
This sequence comes from Escallonia herrerae, assembly GCA_033070095.1. Classification (NCBI taxonomy): domain Eukaryota; kingdom Viridiplantae; phylum Streptophyta; class Magnoliopsida; order Escalloniales; family Escalloniaceae; genus Escallonia; species Escallonia herrerae. Next base: position 312,968 of record JAVXUP010000866.1, read on the forward strand.
TTGTGCTGCGCCGTCCGCCATACAGTGTAGCGGACAGTGGGGGCAACATAGGTGCAAAAATTTTTCAAGTGTTGGGGTTCAGAGTTTCTGCTGCGCCGTCCGCTACACAATGTGGCGGACACTCGGGAAAGTGAAATTTTTTTCTAAGTGTTGGGGTTTAGAGTTTCTGCTGCGCTGTCCGCTACACAATGTGGCGGACACTCGGGAAAGTGAAAATTTTTTCAAAGTGTTGGGGTTTAGAGTTTCTGTTGCGTCGTCCGCTACACAATGTGGCGGACACTCGGGGAAGTGAAAAAGTTTTCTAAGTGTTGGGGTTTAGACTTTTTGTCGCGCTGTCCGCTACACAATGTGGCGGACACTCGGGGAAGTGAAAAAGTTTTCTAAGTGTTAGGGTTTAGACTTTCTGTCGCGCTGTCCGCTACACAATGTGGCGGACACTCGGAGAAGTGAAATTTTTTTCTAAGTGTTAGGGTTTAGAGTTTCTGCTGCACCGTCCGCTACACAATGTAGCGGACACAAGGGGTAGTGAAAAAAATTTCTAAGTGTTGGGGTTTAGAGTTTCTGCTGCGCCGTCCGCTACACAATGTGGCGGACACTAAGGGAGGTGAAATTTTTTTCTAAGTGTTGGGTTAAGAGTTTCTGCTGCGCCGTCCGCTACACAATGTGGCGGACACTCGGGGAAGTGAAAAAATTTTCAAAGTGTTGGGGTTAAGAGTTTTTGCTGCGCCGTCCGCTACACAATGTAGCGGACACAAGGGATAGTGAAAATATTTTCTTAGTGTTGGAGTTTAGAGCGGACAGTGGGGTACTCCAGGTACAAAAAAGTGTAAAAATTTTGGAAGTTGTGCACTGTCTGCTACACAGTGTAGCGGACAACTGTCCGCTATACAATGTAGCGGACAGTTGGGCAAATTTTTTTTTTAGTTGTTGGTATTTTTAGATGTTGGTCAGACTTTGTTCGAGTTGGTAGTTTCTGGCAATGGAATAAGTGTTTTAGCAGCGGATTAAACAATCTCAACATTCTCAAGCGCATGATATTCCATAAAAAATTTGACACCCTCAAATCATCAATTGACCATCACAATTCTCAAATGCACAATTAAGAACCTAAAATTATCAGACACAAATTTATTAATAGAAATTTATTAACACAAATTTAGGGTTCAACATTGGAGGAAAACTTTTTCACAGGTGCTTTGATCAAACACGGATACTTGAAACCTAAATAGCCCCTTGTGTTCAAAGATTACAAACTCCCCTTCATTGAGGTCGTGCTGCTTGCAGAAATTACTCCAACCCTCTGCGAAATAAAGTTGCTCTTGGCCGCGCTTCTTCTTGATTTTAACAAGCCATGACCCCTTGCTGCTGGTTAAAGTTGCTTCGACCCAAGTGGCTTCGTGCCAAAGTGTGGTAAGCAATCTGCAGAAGGCTACCGGTATGGCCTATCACATTCATTATAAGACAGGTAAGTTTTTAAGCAAAGATAAAATTAACACACACGAAAACACAGAGTAAGAGGGATGCCTACAAGTTCGGTATGAAACCCAGGCACCATGACCTTGAAGAAGTGCTTGTTCACCGAAGCAGAAGCCATGCGGACGGTCGCCGTAGAGGGGGTCGCAGGAGGGTGAGACATTGGAGAGAGAGAGAGAGAAACATGTGGAAAAAGAGAGGCCGTTCTGATTGGTATTTAATAGGAGTTTGACGTCCGCTACATTGTGTAGCGGACAGAAGGCATACCAACAGTTTTCTGTCCGCTATATTGTGCCACGGACACTTTACAATCCCAATAATGTTGGTCTCTGGCGCGCCGTCCGCTACATAGTGTAGCGGACGGGGCAAGCCAAAAAAAAAATTTAAAGTTAATCTTTTTGATGGCTTAATAGGTCCATCAGAAATAACCTTCCAGTCTTCGGTAAGAAGATAATCTCATCAAATATTACGTATTATTACAAATGTCAAACAATCTTGATGGCTTATACAAAAAAACTAAAGGTCCACTGCAGCTGCTTCTTCCTCATCTTCTTCCTCGTCTTGCAAAACCCCTGGACTTATCCCCAGTGCCTTGTAATGGTTCCGCTTGTCATGGTCGGTCATTTTGTTGCACAATGCACACCTTCTCAGCTTTTTAGGTTGAGTTGCCTGTTCAATAGAGCTTTTCATCCGCGTAGATCTCTTGCGTCCTTTCGTCTGCGATATAATTGGGTCCAAAGGCCGGATATCATTGTCGTCTTCCTCCCCCGGCTCGTCATCTTCTGATCCCGTTGTAGGCTCAGTGTCAACCGCATTGCTGACTGAAGCTGCTTCCAACTGGTCGACGATGGGCTCTTGCTGCTGAGCTACCTCGAGGAGATGTTTATATCCGGCCATTGTAGCAGCACCTTTTACGGACAAACGGGTGAACATTGTCACCAGATGATTATACCGCAACGTCTCTGATTCTTCAAAGTCAGTATACGGGTGCTCCGGAAAGGCAATGGTACCGTGCAACCTGTTTGCACCTTTCGTCCACCGTGGCAGGACATATTTATCGGGGATTGTCCTGATATTCTTCTGGGTGAAAAACCGCAGAACGTGTCTACACAGGATGCCATGGAACTCAAACTTCTTGCAAACACATGTCACCGAATCCGTCAATGTATCATGGCTCACGCGTAGACATTTTTGCCACCTTGTTTATACTGTATCGTCCCGATTTTCGCAGCTCTACTTGGTATAGCAAGAAGATCTCCTTCGTATAGACTTTGGCACCGTTCAGCTCCAGCGGGGTCTCGAGCAACCTTCTCCTTTGTTTGTACGTTGTTGCAAAGTCGGCAGCCCTTTCTTTTACGAACAACGAAGCTACCGCTTTTTGTGCGGATGCAACGAAAGTCTTCAAATTGGTAGTTGTACCCACATAACTATCGAACGTGGCATTCATAGATTCACTCCTGCCCGTCGTTTTCATGCCCGCTGAAAAATACCTCCTCGTGTAAACGCCAATCCATTGCTCTTTGCGCTCGTACAAGTGCTGGAGCCACTCGTTGTCTTGCAATGAGTAATCCCGAACAAGCTTTTCCCACCTCTCCTCGAATTCCTCAATCGTTAACGACTTGGTAACGCACTTGTCAAAATCCTGTTTAAAGTCTGGATACTTTGCGTACACGTGATGCAGACGTTCCGGGTATTTGTTGCTTATGTGCCAAGTGCACAAGTTGTGCCGAGTGTCTGGGAAGACGGTAGCAATAGCCTTCTTCATTGCCAAATCTTGATCGGTGATGATCACTTTGGGTGCTTTGAAGTTCATTGCTTCCAGCCACGTCCTAAACAACCATACAAAAGAACCCTCGCTCTCGTCCCTTAACAAGGCGAACCCGAACAGGATGGAGTGATAATGATGATTGACGCCGGTGAAAGGAGCGAACGGCATCGAGTACTTGTTGGTACGGTATGTGGTGTCGAAAGTCACGACATCCCCAAAATGCTTATAAGCTAGCCTCGAACGACCGTCGACCCAAAAAATTGTACTAACTCGATGCTCGTCGTCAAGTTTATAATCGAAGGTAAACTGCGGGTCCTCCATCTGCATCCGTTTCAATAGGCTCATTGTCGATTGCGCATCATTGAGGTCATACGCGGCTCGTCTATGGGTTCGGACCGCGTTACGAACGTCTGTCGTGTTAAAGTTTAAATTTTGAATTCCCCCAGCCTGTTCAGCAAGAACATTAACAATCTCAGTAGGTCCAATTCGCGCATTGCTCATTGTGTGAATTAGGCTCCTCGCGACCTTACCCATCTTCTTGTGTTGATGCATCTGACTCACCTTAGAAGGAGTTACTAACGGGTGATTGTGTGCCAGTTCCAGGCTGGTAATAAGCCAATGATCTTGATTGGGTTTGTAGCTTACGAACATCTTGACCTGGCAATTTGTGCGCTCAAAGCAGTCCCGTCTTCTACGCGAATATCCTATTTCATCATCACTGTCATCATTGCCTACGCGTGTCTCATTTTGCTGTGGGTTTCTGCCCCTATGACACTCGTATAAGCGAGAGCATATCTTTTTTGTTACGTTGCTTGTTCTTGTAGTCTTTATTCTAATGCCAAAACCAACCCTCAATGAATACGCTCGAAAACATTCTTCAGCTTCTTCCAATGTTTGAAACGTTCGTCCTAGATACGGATCACTAGCATCTACGGGGACGTTGGAGCTCGACACGAAATCAGACATTGTGAAACAAGACCTGTGTAGAAATAGACTACGCTTAACAATCAAATGGCATTTCTAACTGAAAATATTACCTAAAAATTACCTTGGCGAATAGACCAATTTAGGATGACAAACATACCGTATGCATAATCTCAAAAGTGTCTCCAAATTAACAATTATTAATTTATTGAACATAACAAATTAAAATTACTAAGATAAATAGACGAATTCATCATGCCAAAAAATCGAATTAAACTATAATGAATTTATTTAGAGTTAACAAATTACACCTTTTTTTATGAACATCATGTCTAGAACATCACAAAAAATCTAGAGTATAACATCACAAATTGATGAATACAGTGACAAATTTCTAGAACATAAAAAAAATCTATACTTTTTTGTCCAAACAAAATAAAATTATATTTTACCAGTCAATCCATAAAGAAAACTTCACCATTCGCAAACTTACCTTGCTTGAGTGAAGCTTGAAGCAAGTGTTACTCGAAGCTTGAAGGGAGCTGAAAATGGAAGCGAGTCCGAAGGAGAAGAAAATTGTAGCTGAAGGAGCTTGAGGAAGTTTTTGGATAAAGTACTGTCCGCGATACTGTGTAGATCTCCTATTTCCGACAATATTGACGTGTGTAGAAATGAAGGTACAGACTCATCTGGAAATGTGTCAGGGCTGTCAGTCGTCCGCTAGACAGTGTAGCGGACGACTTTTTGGCTGTCAATGTGGGGCCAAGAAAGTGGTCCGCTACACAGTGTAGCGGATGGGGGAGCATGAGCAAGATGATAAAAAGGTCAGTCCGCTACACTGTGTAGCGGACGGGGAGCAGGGGCAAGATGATAAAAAGGTCCGTCCGCTACACTGTGTAGCGGACGACTGACAGCGCCGCAAAAACAAAGGATTTGGGCCGTCCATCTCTTATGGATGGATGGCCAGATCGCGCTAGCAAGATCTCCTATTTTGCTAGCGCTCTCAACGTAGATGCTAGTGATATATATATATAGTTTCAGTTTGAGATTTGAAACATCATTCCCTAAATATCGTTGCAACATATCTCATCTATAATTTTGCACAAGGTCCCATGCGTGTATATCTCCAAAATTATCTTCAAAACTCCTCATTAAAATCCTCAAAATTCAAACTTACCCGAAAATTTGGCAATTTCTCATAATAATAATCTGCAAAACTTATTCATAATAATCCGCGAAACTTATTCCTGGTTGTTTTTCCCGGGCTTTATGTTCCCATGCATTTCTTAATCATCTACATTTCCTTTTATGTTATTTTGGAAGCGGATAAACCTTTGTGCAGGGTTGGCTTCTACACCAGCTTTGGCGCCCAACACAGAATCTGGTTACCCGCATTAGTCTGCTTTTGCTGGTAATTTTATTTGCAGAACAAGGTAAGAAGTTTTATATCTTATAGTTAAATTTAGAGCCAAGCGGTTAGAGAAACTGCTAGAGACACCTGCCAAAATCTACTACAAGTATGAAGGTGTAAGCCCAGCTGGGTCGCATAAACCAAATCCCGATATCCCTTAGGTCCGGTACAATTCTTATGATTTGTTATTCTTTACGCATGCAACCCAGTTATATTTGAACCCATTTCTAATTTGTAGGGTATATATTTATTATCTTTTCATCCATGTTCCTATTTCACCATTTTTTGCTTAAGCGAAAAAACTAAAACTACTTTATGTCTATACATATATGATTTTTTTTAAAGCAATACACAAAGCAAGTTCGCCCACAAATATAAGAAGTCTACTCAGGCATTTTCTCTTGGTAAGAAGTCTACTCATTCTACCTTTTTCTCCGGGTGCCGGTGTTTGAGCAAAGTTTTGGGGTGATACTTCTTTTGTTACATTAATTGGCATGACCATGAAGTATATATTATTCATATTATTACTATTACGTTATTTTAGTGGAGGTTGATCCCCATGTAGTTTAGATTTGGAAAAATTTTAAGATGGAACCCTTCATTCTCCCGATGCAAGTTTTACCAGCAGCATCGTCGGACTCAGATTCTCAAGTAACTTCCTATATGAGATTTTTCTTGAATTAGTATTCCATTTTCTGTAACTAATTATTCTCATTAAGTTTGAGTTCTTTTCCTTTACAAAATTTATTGATGCATTTTCTAGCAACTATATAAAGATTTGAAGTAATATTGAAGTGGATGGAGGTTTTTCGAAAGTTATAGGTCCTACTGATACCATTTGGTTTTAATTACTTAAGTTTATGTTGTTGCTTGAGATTCTTTTCTTGATGCGTGATTCTTATATTTGACTCATTTACTTCATGGTGTGCATTGTATATTGTGATACTTCATATAGATGCTGAAAGTGAAGATGGTAGCAATCATTAGCAATAGTGAAAGGAGAAAGTTATTGACCATGGGAGTTATATGTAAGTTTATTTTCAGAAATATTTTTGCCTCGAGTCTTCAAATTATTATTTTTCGACAAAGAAAAATGATAGTTAATGGTACTTCGATTTCGTTTTTATATTTAGTGCAGGGTTTTGTATTTTATTTGATATTAGACATATTTTTCATCTTTATTCTAAACTTTTTACAATTTCTTGACCATTTTAGTTATCTTTATGGTGTTAATGGGCTCAATAATTAGTTTGGTCATTCTAAAAAAAGTCATTCGATAAGGCTTACATGATTTATGCTTTACAATTTAATGAGATTTAATTTTTTTTTTCAAGAAGGAAATTTTAATGAGATTTTATTTTTCTAGAATATGCTAACTTTCCTATTCAATTTTATAGTCTCATGTTTCTTGCAGCAATGATGATAACACTTCAATATTTATGGGAGACTACAACCCCCATCCTCATGTCATGTTTTATTTCTTAGAAAACAACGACCGGACTATAATGCGACAATCCGTTTATAGGCCTATTTATTTTTCATTTACCCCTTTTAACTATGAATAGAATTTAAATTATATACGATTTATTAGTAAGATTAAAACTAACAATCTTAAAGATATATCCAACAAGACTTTTGTCGTTACTCCCACCCTAAAGTAGACTTTACGGGCCTTCGGAGTAGCAAACTTTTCTCCCTCCTTGCTCCCCGAGCTAAGTGGGACACGTTACAAATGACGATCTTATCCTTAAAAAAAGGCGGGAAAGAACCGAGAAAGTTGCCCTTCGGCTTCCGGCGCACGATACATGAACATCCCGACTTTTGGTGTTCTCTCTCTCATTCTGTTTGACTTCAAAGGGTTTACTGATCACCTGTACATTTGAGTGGTTACTACCACTCAAATGTTGTATGCCTGTTGCGGGTTCCATTTGGATGGGTCAAGAGTTACCAAGTTAGGGCTTTTGTTCGATTTCCTTTTGTATGTCACTGAACAATTGGAGCGGCCGAGGAGTGGCGCACCGATTATTTTGCTCCGATGTGCATGAAATTTGCTTTTTAGAAGAGTGGAAGAAATGCTGCATTCATCATCCACAATCAGGTCACCATCCTCGTTAGGAAGATCACGTGTAGCTTTCTCTATGTTGAAAACTGAAAGTATATTTTTGTTCTTTATGCTTGCCCATAGTTTCAAAATTGAGACAAACGTTTTTTTTTTCCTTTTCCTGAACTATAACCGTTTTGCTACATTTGTCTCTCAACTAATTCCTTCGCCAATATAGTCCTTTATCTTAACAGCGTTAGCTGTATCACGGTGTCAGTCGTTTCCCTTTTCTGTCCAAATTTCGTCATCTGTGGGCCCACGGCAAGGGCTCTCGATCATTTCTCAAGAGGGCAAAGCTCCCCCACGATCTCAGAACTATTAACACGTTACTAAATTAGTACCTGCATTAATTTTCGCAGTTTTTGCAGTCTTGGTCCTTTATCATTGCATCATTAGCCAGCTTTGTCTTTTTGGTCTTCAGTGAGGTTTTGGAAGTTGATGAAAAGACAATTTTTGCCCCATCAAATAAATCACTATACCATGACCATGGGCTTTCAGTTAATAACCACCGAGCTCCCTACAATTTAGCTTCACCCTTGCTAGGCACCATCAATACCACAACCAACACCACACATTACAATCACCACATTAAATACATGCCTATAATATCAATTTAAAAAAATTAATGTCAAATCCTACACTCCCCACATAGCCATTTTAACCAATTTAAACCTCCATTGTTTAGATCCTATTTTCTAGATATACAAATTAGTTAACTCCGGATTAATATTGTGAAAATCAAAACAAGAAACCTGTTGGGTGACCCCTCTAGAGTACGGGTCTGGTGAGCACGGGTAGAGTTTCGCAGGCGTTTGTAAGCTAGCATTTTCTTGGATCCATGCCCAATCTACCTTGGGCCGAGTATACCAGGGGGCAATCTAAGCCACCCCCCTCCGCTTCCCTTCTTTTTCCCTTTTCTTCTTTTTTTTTTGTAACACGGACACACTCGCAACGGATGCGTGCGCACACATAGGACCACACATCACATATATAAGCGCACGCGCTCGCACACATAGTGACTCAAGCATTGAATAACAAACATGCGCATGCGCATGCACATACACACACAACACGTCTATTGTGGTGGCTATGTGGGGAGTGTATCATAGCACCGATGTTGGTAGCTCTAAAGGAAGGAGTGGTTATCATGTAAGATTGGCTATCAATTTGTTTAATTAACGTTCTTGGCATATATATAATGTGGTGGTTGTACTGAAGGAAGGTTGCTGTGGTGTTGGTGGCAGGGCAGGAGGTGTTGATGGTGCATGGTAGTAAAAGTCCATGGTGGCAACTTATTTGATGGGGTATAAGTTGCCTTTGTTCATCTACGTCCGAAACTTGACTGAAGTGATCAAAAGGACGAAGTTGCTAATGATGCAATGTTAAAGGGTTAAGAGTGCAAAAATTAATTCAGGGACTAATTAAGCAACACTTTAATGGTGCATGGAGCTTCTACTTCTTGAGGAATGACTAATAGGAGGACAATAGAAATACAGACAATGTGCACTTTTTTTTTTTGAGACGGGATGCTTTGATCTGCTCATCCAAATGCATTATCATGATTAGACGGTTCAAGCAACGAAACTAACGGAGGATCATTACTTGTTTTCAAGACCATACTGGACTATCATAGAAAAGATCAGCTTTCATTACAGTTACACTTCTCTGGAGATGCTTGTCACATTTTGCAACATGTTTATGGGCATTATGACATACCTTTTTGAGTGGTTCTCTCCAGATATGGCCTAGGGACCAAGGATAATACTTCAGGATTTAATTTTTCCTTAAAGAGGTTATTGAGACTATAACAATATCCATTTTTATGTGCTTGTAAAATTTAACATGTAAAATCGTTATGTTGCTCATGCAAAATCACTGGCATAGATGTTATAAACTGCAGTTACTAGATTCTATGGTGTATGCTTACGTTACATTAACTGATGTGAAGTGCTTCCAGGAATAACCTTGGAATTTAATATAAAAGAAAAACCTATTTTGCATATTTTTCCTATCCTCTTAGGTGCACGAAGAATCTTTTCCTCTCTGATTGTCTCTGACTCTCTCTGCCTTTTGTTATGTAAATTCAGCTTGAAAATGACAGGAGAAGATGAAGGTCAAACGATTGGAATTGATCTTGGTTTAGGTTATTCAGAGAGAAAGAGGAAGACAGAGCGGACCAGGCATCGGGCTCAGAGGAAGCCAAACACTTCTTGGTTCCGATATTTATGAGGGCTTGTCACTTCGCTGGAGGCAGACAGCCCGTGGTAATGGGTCTTTCTTAGTCCTTTTCTCGAAGGATACATAGTTCTGGGGTGGCCACGTCACGCTCTTATATGATTGCTCTATTGGTCAAAAGCTTTGCACAAGTACTTCGTGCCTAATATTAGATTTTTTGCTGAACAAGGACATAGAGCAGTTGAGTATGATATAGTGATACTACACAAACAAAAACTCATATATTTGTGTCTCTGTATATTCAATGCACATAATGTACATTATTTGAATTATTAATTGCACAATGGTATTAATAATATTTGACCAAACCACTCACAGCTCGGATTTGTTTAGGTGCTTATTGTCACGGAACGAACTTCTCTAAGTCGAAACCGTGCAGTACTTAGTTAGATCAAGCCCCCGCTTACTCGCTAAGTCAGCCTAACTGTAGAGTTGGGCGAAATTGGAAACAAGTATGCAGCGGAACACAAGAGGTTGGGGAAAGAATTCCCAATACACTACTTCTAGAATACTCTTCTACCCTTCTAGAGTTACCATCACTGCTCTAGAATATTCACACATGTACAAGAAAGAACATTGTAGAGAAGTCTTGAACCTTCCGGAAGTTTTGCCCTCTAATTGCCAAGTAAGCGTCCACTAAGCGTCCCGTAAGCGCCTAATGAGCGCCCTCTAACATTGTAGGTAACATCTATTCAATATTCAGTACACAATTCATCTGTATGACCCTTTTCTCAACTAATCAAGAGAAGAAAAAGCATTTTGTGATTTGGTTTTTCTCGTTCAAGCATATCTCGTTTTAGGGTTCCTTTGCACTTCAGAAGCATTTTAAACAGTTGTGGTCAGTACTCCAAGTGGCTACGGTAAGTTATTTTAATCAAAGGGTCACTTGTATTTTTGGTCTGTTCTAGATTTTGGGTTATGGAGATAGAGTGCACTGTTTGGTGATGGAGTCATCATGCTTTGTTCATGTTGATCGATAGCCATTTGATTTGTTGTTTATACATTAACCAGGATGAGGCCGTAGCTGGTGGCGGAATCAGGATTTTATCTAATGGAGTGTTAAAAATATATCGAAGTCAATAAATATTTTTATCACAAATATTTTATTTTAAGTATCAATCTATATATTATCAATTTACAAATTATCAATCAAATAACCTAGTTAATTACAAATATTTTATTCTTTTACTTTTCCAGTCATGTTTCATTATCGCGTTAATCTAATTAACCTAATTTCAACCTACCACTCAACTACATCACATATCCGATATCTCAATCCAATTGGGTCACGTCCTCCATCAACAATCTCAATTCTCAAATGCTCAATGCAAAATTAACAACCTATAATCAGCAATTAATAATATCAATTTTCAAATGCACAATTGACACAACCTAAAATTATCAATTAAATAATCAATGCTCAAATGGGGTAAAAATCTAATTGGGTCTCATCCTCCATCAATAAACAACCATAAAACATCAATTAATAATCTAAATTATCAAATGCACAATAACAACCAAAAATTATTAATCAAATAATCAATTCTCAATAGCAAAAGAAATTGTTCAAAATGCACACTGACCTCAGTCCTCAAAAATCAGAACGGTGTCGTTGTCGCAATGTCGCTAGCGGTGGGTTCTTCGCCACCGGTGGAATGAAGATTGAAGAAGATCGTTCGTCGGTTGAGGTGAGGTCGTCACTTCGTCCGGCTCGTAAGCGCGGAACCTTGATGTTCTGAAAGTGTTATAATTACAAACATTAGAGCTTACAAGTTACAATCTTTAGTTTTCCTTGTGATTTTCGACAAGAAGAAAGAAACAGATTACAGAAGTCTTAGAGTTAGACTAAAACTTTCAATTCAAAGTTTGAACCTTAGATGAGGCTAGATCTGGCAGTGGCCGGAGACCGGAGTTGGTGACTGGTGAGGCCGTGAGGGCGACCGCCGTCCGTGACCGGTGACTTAGTCTCAGATCTGCTTGAATTTCAGGCGTCGTGACCGGTGAGGTTCGTCACTTCGTTCGTCGGCTAGTAGATCTAGACTAGATCTGGCCAAAATTGGGGTGGGGAGGGCCTTCGGGGCTTCGACCACCGTTCGTGAGAGTTGAGACAGTGACCGATGACCGGTGGGCGGTGACTGAGAGGCGCCGTGACCGGTGAGTGGTGACAGTGAGGTGAGGCGACTGCGTGTCGTGGCCGAGAGACATTAAGACGGTGAGAGGTCGACTGTCGACGGGAGCTGAGAGAGTGACTGAGTGAGAGCCGAGAGGAGCCGAGAGAGAGAGAGAGAGTCGCGAGTGAAAATCTGAGAGAGTGACTGAGTGAGAGCCGAGAGGAGAGAGAGAGAGAGAGAGTCGCGAATGAAAATCTGAGGGGGTGCATTAGCCCCCCTCGTACATATGTAATTCCGCCACTGGCCGTAGCCTATATATGGTGCTGCTGCTCTGGCTGCTGTAATGGATGGGAGGGTTCATAAGATGGTGTATTAGACGTCACACCCCTATCTCTTGGTGTTGAGGTTACAGGCGGAATTATGAATGTACTAATTCCAAGGAACACTCCGGTACCCACCAAGAAGGAGAAAAACCTTAGAACCGAAGGTGACATAGAACAAGAACCAAAGCCAACAGCTCGTTGGGTGAGTTTACATGCTCTAGCTTTCCTCCTGCCCCGAAGGGTGTTCAAAAGATCAAGGAATGCTTCGAGATGGATGCAAATGGTATCTTGAATGTATCCGCTGAGGTCCTGCCCACCGGCGAGGAGAAGAAAATCACTATCACTAATGACAAAGAAAGGTTGTCCGAGGATGGTAAGGGAGGCAGAGACGTACAAGGTCGAGGATGAAGAGAATAAAAAGAAAGTTGAAGCGAAGATTGCCTTAGAAAACTATGCGTACGACATTAGGAACACTAATGGATGAGAAGAACTACTCAACGCTCACAGAGGTTAACACCATTTATTGGCTAGACCGGAACCAGCTTGCCGAGGCCGAGGAGTCCGAAGAAAAGATGAAGGAGCTCAAGGGAGTTTGCAGCCCTATAACAGCCAATGCGTATTAGGGTGCTAGTAGCTCTGACATGGCTAGTAATATGAAGGATGGAGCCTGCCAATGGTCATATTAGTGCAGGTCCAAATATCGAATTTATGAAGCTCATAGGCTGCATTCCCAAGTGTTGCTGTTGATTTTGCATAGCGTAATACCTGTGTCCAAATATCGAAATACGGTGGTGATGTTGGTCTTTTCAGCTACTTGAACTGTAGGCTTTGAGTTTTCTGTCTTTAATGTCGACGTAGCAGTGATTAAGCTGAAATACCTTTCAATATTCAGTTTACATCTGCTTATTTTTCCTTTGGGGTTATAAAGAACATTGTGATATCAAGAACATTACTTGAAGTCGAGTAAACTCCTTCCACGAGCAGTCCCTGGATTCCTCCCCTGCTCCCTTCTCACCTTTCAAAAAAAAAATTAAGACGAAAAAGAAGAAAGAACTTCAATGCAACGGTGAAAGACAATCCTCTAACTTGTTAGTTCTCATGTTCCAGTTGTACCACCTTATCTGTGTCACTTAAATGAAAAACTTTCTGATGTCCATTTACTTAGTTCAGATATGAAAAAAGAAGAAAGGTAGTAGGTTTAGCAATTTCCAAATAGAGCAACAATAATTTTATTCCAGGTGAATATATAAGAACCTAGCATTGTCCCTTTCTCCAGAGGAAGGAAACTAGTTACTTCTAAGATAAGCAATACGAACAGTCCACTCCACTCGTCCGAGTGATGACGTCGATTTCTCAAGGTAAAGGAGTGAACCGACACATCTATTCACTCGTCCGAGTCATGATCCGTACTAGCATAACTTTATCCTCATTCAAAGTGTCTTTGGAGCTCAGGGGAGACTTTCAGAACTAACTTAGGATGCAAGAAAAAGCGTAAAGGATAAAGAACAAATTAAAGTGAAAGACATAAAATAAAATAGAAAGAAGTAAAGTGAAGTGAAGAAAGAAGATCACTCTCTTTCCATAGCGAGGGAATCCATGTTTTATGTATACTAAACTACAAGTTTTATTGATTATTTTTTTATTTTCTTTTAGTGTCTTTTTTCTTATATCTCCTTTTCCTTCGGTATCCATGTTTTATGTATACTAAACTACTACAATATCCATGTTTTATTAATTAAAATTTTCATTTTCTTTTAGTGTCTTTTAAGTCCAATATTTTTTGAAATTGATACTTTACGATATACACCGAGAGAAAGATACATGTACATTCCACATAACTTTATCCTATAAAAACAAGTAAAGAAGCGCTCATGATTTAATTACAAATGATGGTGTCTGAATCTTTTATGTTTATCGATAGTATTGAAGCGTGATGTCTAACTCAAAAGAGTGCTCCAAAGAAGGAGAAATTCACTAGATATAAATAAGAACCAATCCTAAACTCCATGTATGGTCGATATGCTACTATCCTTAATCTTAAGTTCTTAACTTTTTTAGCAACTGATAATTTTTGCTAACATCTACAAAGTTTTCAAAATTATTATCTCTGAGGCTAAACAATGATATTCTTTTGAACCTAAAGAACTAATAACTAGTGTTTCCTTTAATGGGAAGAGAAACTGAATATGACCGAAAATGATGTTATATTTTATCTCCACATGCACGCATTGTTTTTGTTGTTCGGTCTACTTTGTTTTTCTTTCTATTTTACATGTTTTACGCTATACTGCAATTTTACAAAAGTTGCCAATGTATTGCACTGGGGAATAAGTAGTTAACATGAAAACTATTTACTATAAAATTATTTATAATAAATAGTTTCATATCCGCTATCCGCTTATAACAAGAGAAAATTCGGGTCGAATTGAGATCATAGTGCAACCCATTGAATAGTTAATTTTATTTATTTCACTGTCATTAGAATTGTAATTTTATATGTCCTGCCGGTACGTTGATTAAAACTAATAACTATAAATTATATTCATCAAGGCACCTATCATTTCTTCCACCTCTTGGAGGGTGGATTGGCAAATGACGATGTTATCCTTAAAAAGGCGGGGAGAAGCCAAGAAACTGTCTCAAGGGACGGTTTAACAATTGCTCTCCAGCTTCCGCGAGGTTCTCTGTCATTCTGGTTGGACTTCAAAGGGTTTACTGATAAGCAATACAAGTGACTGAGGTGAGTTACTCTGATTAGCACTCATGGTACTGCTATTGACTAATGTTGTACACGGCTTACATTTCCTGTACGTTGGCTACTATCAGTCAAAAGCTGTATTTCTGTTATGGGCTCCATTTCGATGGGTCAAATGTTAACCAAGTTAGGGCTTTTGTTCGATTTCCTTTTTTATGGCACTGAACAATTAGAGCGGCCGAGGAGTGGCGAACCGATTATTTTGCTCCGATGTACATGAGATTTGCTCTTCCCAAGAGTGGAAGATTTGCTGGGTAGATCATCCGCAATCGTTAGACACCAGCCACAGTTTAATGTTATGTCGGTACGAGGATTCAAACTAATATTGCCAATTGTCAAGGCTTGCAG